>MQTX01000057.1:1060295-1221059 GCA_009735665.1 Angiostrongylus cantonensis
ACTGAATATGAATATTTTTTTCTATGTGTACTTGCTTGTCGTAGCAGTGCGAGTTGCTTGTTTTTTGTGATTCTGGCCTTCGTATCAGGGATTTTAATGTATCTAGACAAAGCAGACGAGCTCGCCATCGCATCTTGCTCAATAGAAAAGCCTATCACAAAAGGAAAAACCACTTCGGTTCCAGAAAGGTCAGCAACTGCTTGTAGCAACGGCTTCGTAACGCCACAGCACGTTGATTTTGAGGTTTTAGAGAGTAAGAGAGAAGTGCTTTACCTACGAAATACGGGATAAATAGAAAGGAAGAGCCGCTGATATTGTAAAAATGAGCATTTTACGTACCTAAGCAGTATCTATAAATCTTACCAAATAACGGAAATCTAATAATTGTAATGGAACACGTAGAAATTTAACGCTGCTTTGGTAGATTATGGAAGTGAGATCGATACCACGTGTGTGTCACAAGGCACCACTGTGCTACACGCACCCTTGCCATCAGCATAATTTCCATTTTTTGGAATTTTGCTGGTTGAGCCATTGTGGTTCACTGAAGCACCGAGATGAGCCTAGCCAAAGTCTGCCTCAGGTCGTCACCACCACAGGCAGTCGCCGCCATTGTGGATCAGAGGGAGATTTGCCACCATACGATTAGTTTGATACCAGGATTACGGTGGATCTAGGTATTTATTTGCTCTCAGTTGGGCTTCCTGATAAAATGCCGGGATTCGTTCATTACTTGATCAAGAAATGCACCGTTTGTTTCTTTGCAAAACAAACGTAGAGCAGCTTCATAATGGCGATCACTCCTTATTTTTCGATCAAAGTAGGAGAATCCTTACCTTTTTGGGACTACTAAGCTTGTAAGAACTTGTTAAAAAGGTTAATTCGGCGGATGCTTCGACGCCTATGCCTTCTTCAAAGCCGATGGTCTGATGATGAAAAGATATGAAGAGTCCTTTTCAAGTTTTCTGATAGAGCGCTGGAATTTCGATAGAGGAAGTGGGAGAAAGGAAATTCGTTGTGCTCCAGAGAATCGAAATTCTGATTGTGGAATAAGAGGACTTGCGTGTTTTGGCAAAGACTTGCACATTTAGCGATCTTATTTTGATTTGCAGTGATACAGTCTACTATAAGCTGTGATGTGTTTCCTGATAGGATAAGTTGAACAGCGCAACAACATCGTCTACGTGTGATTGTATGAAATGTATATCGCCAGCTGTCTCTTGAATGAGTTCTGTTCAGTAGCTACGGTCATGTGAATTCCTTGTTGGTTCCATTGATCGCAAGTCCCAGAACCACCACAAACTAGGACTTATTCAACTCATTAGTCGGCTGTTGGAAAGATGCCGTTGATACAACATCAACGAGAAATACGATCGGCTCATTGAACATCTTCACGTTAGCGCCATGAAAGCTGAGAGTTCGAAAGTCACTAAGAGACGTCTGTCTTCAGAAACTCTCGAGCTAATACGCCAGCGTGTAATCTAATGGACCACATTCACACGATGGCAAGGCTCGTTGAAGTATCGCGAGAGTACAAAAGACTGCTCTGTCTCACTAGAAGCAGTAATGGATGCCCTTGGTAGTAAAGGACTTCCTACTTAGTACATAAAGATTCTTCGTGGGCTGCACAAAAATTTCACATCAAAAATTTCACCATTCTACAACGATATTAACGTTGACGTCAAAAGAGGAGTTAGGCAAGGCGATACAATCTCGCCAAAATTATTTACAGCCACCCTCCAGAACGTCATGCCACCATCGGAATGGAATAATATGGGAGTGAAAATCTATGATCCACAGTTACACCAACTTCGCTTTGTTGATGTTATCGTTCTTATGACACCAGACATTAGCCAAGCAGAACGTATGCTTGCGGACTTTGATAAAGCGTGTGGAAAGATTGATCTTCGACTAAATCACAAGAAAACGATGTTCATGAAGAACGGACTGGTTTTGTTTGCCCCATTCACGCTCAACGGAACGAATATCTACGAATGCTCCAGTTATGTCTATCTAGGTCGGGAAATCAATATGACGAACGACTTAGCTCCGGAGCTGAGCAGAAGGAAACGAGCTGCTTGGGGAGCTTTCAAGAGCATCGAGGATGTAGTGAAGGGAACAAAGAACACCTGACTCCATGCCCACCTTTTCGACTCAACGGTTCATCCTGCCGTAACGTATGCATCAGAAACCTGGTCGCTACGTAAGCAGGATGAAAGATCACTCTGCGTTATCGAAAGCGCAGTCGAAGGAACGATGCTAGGTGTATCCCGTTTCACACAAGTAAGGGATGGGATCCGAAGCTCGGACCTACGTCAACGATCGTCAAGGATGCAGTTCTATACGGCAAACAGTCGAAGATAAGGTGGGCCGGACACGTAATGCGTATGAATGATAACCGATGGACAAGAGCTGTTAGTGACTGGATTCCTCGGGATGTGTCATACGTACTGCAGGAAGATCACCGACCCGATGGTCAGAGTTCTTCACGAAAAGCCTAGAAAAAATATATGATGCTCGACGAGTCTCTAAAAAGAGCAGGACGCACTGGTCTACTCTTGCACGCGTCAGGGAAAAATGGAGGATTTACTGGCGCCCGCTCGAGTCACTCGATGATCAACGGGACTACAGATGATACGGGTGATACAGGTGATTCCAATGATCTCGAACTGTTGGGTGTTGGTTTGCTTCAACTAACACCTTTAAATTAACAGTTTCGTTTTCATTATAAAACTTGTCAACCAGTATGCAAGCGTGCATTTACTAGTGCTTCATTAATTCTTGTGAGTAGTTGATGCAGTTCTCTGTCGAATTCTGAGATTGTACAGAAAAATTCCTTGGGTAAGCTTTCTTTCTAAGGTTTTCTTAACATTTCGTGTAATGGTACCTTATTTGAAAGTGATGAATGACGATAGGTATTGATCATTTTTTTGGATTATTACGTTAACATAAGGTTATTAAACAGGCTTGTTCGGGTAACATTTCGACGTCTTCATCTTCTGCAGAGCAGGGTTGATGCGAGTCGGTGGTCCACAGTTGATAGTTGCCACAATGTGGGTATTCGTTGTCGCATCGAGGTGAATACAGTGGAGGAGCCCTACTCGAGTGGTTTATTTCACTCAGTGGTGACCTTTTGTACAAATCTGGTGTCGACTAATTGCCACCATTCAAATGTTCCTGCTGTGGGCGGGCATTGCATCGCTCAGCAGTCGGAGTTATGTCGGCTAATATGTAAAAGTATTCATCAGCTTCTTTAACCCTTTTTTAGATCCCTTTATCCCAAATTTTCTAAAAAGAAGAATGTCAGTATGGAAATACGAAACGAGAAATATGTATCAAAATGTCGTACAACTTAACTACAGAGGCTTCAAACCTTGTATTAAAAAAGGAAATTTTAAGCCACGAAGTCGACATCACTTTTGTACAACCTAAAATCCTTGAAACGAATACTGAAAATTGAAGAAAGCTTTACCATCATAGATCACTTACAAGAATCACAAGTGAATAAAACAGTAGAAGTGTTACATTCGCTAGTTCAACCTCTTCCGGTTCTCTCAAGCCTCCCTTACTCCGCGGTAGTCAACAGTGCAACAGCCTTTCTTAGGAAATCCTTCTTCCAACACTAAAAGTCTTAGAAAATAGCATCTAAGTGATCTCTACTAGTGCTACGTTAGAACTTCAAAAGGATACTTCGACTAATGTGAAAAGACATTTATGGTGACGGTAAAGCGCTGAACAAGCAGCCTAAAGTTAAAGCTAAACTTTAGGACATTGGTGACTGCTGGTTTGATTTTATTGATAAATTTTGATTTAATAATTAATAATTTTTTTGTTATGTTGTTTTTGTTATTGATTGGTTTATTTACGATGTTTTTTTCGAGTATTATAGCTTTGTTTGAGGAAGATATGAAAAAGGTAGTGGCTTTGAGAACTTTATCGCAAATGGGTTTTATGATGTTTACTTTGGGAATGGGGTTGCATTTTATTTCTTTGTTACATTTATTGAGGCATGCTTTGTTTAAAAGTTGTTTGTTTATGCAGGTAGGTTATTTGATTCATAGAAATTTTGGACAACAGGATAGTCGTTTTTATGGTAATAATGGGGAATTGATTATGTTTGTTCAGTTGCAAATGATGATTACGTTATTTTGTTTGTGTGGTTTATTTTTTACCAGGGGTATAGTAAGTAAGGATTTGATTTTAGAATTAGCTTTAGCAGCCCGCATGAAAACCGAGAGACCTTCGTATATGACGAATGCAAGACAATGAACTGAATGAAAGAAGTGCTGGCATCTGAAGAACATAAGTCGACATGTGAACAAAGGATAAGGGATAGACGTCTCGGCGTTGATCGATCTCTAAAGGTTGTTCCATGCATTCGACTACAGTGAACACTGTTGGTGGTGATTGAATGCGTTGGTGGGGCACCGCGAGTCATCCTGAAGGCCAGATATGCATTCAATCACCATCAACAGTGTTCACTGTAGTCGAATGCATGGAGCATCCTCTACAGATCGATCAACGCCGAGACGTTTATCAATGCTTTATCACTGAGACCACTGCTTCCATCTTCCGAGACAAGCGTTGTAGTCACTTTTGGAGACAGAGAGGATGGTGGACCTGCTTAGCCCGGGGGCCTAGAGAGATTGATTACATATGTATTGCAGGGCGCCTCCAAGCACTGCGCTACACGCGCCACTACCTGTACAATAATGATGCAATGGTATTAATAAACGCACCTGAAAAATATAAACAATGGCAAAATAAAAACATAACGATACGGTAACGATAGAGGAGATAACTGACAAAAAGAGAATGTCTCCTGCATTTGATTGATTAATTAGCCTTAGAAACAACCGAGATGTTCAAACGCCACTATAGCACAACTAAAAAAGCTTTAGGTAAATATGAGTGTACGAAGAAATGACGTGAAATGGCTACACGACTGAAAAAGATTCCTTATATTCCATCCTGGAATGAACGCCCAATATGGACCTGTATCACCTGTATCACTTGTAGTCCCGTTGATCGTCGAGTGATTCGAGCGGGCGCCAGTAAATCCTCCACTTTTCCCTATCGCGTGCAAGAGTAGCTCAGTGGGTTCTCCTCGCTTTAGGAACCCGTTCAGCATCATATCTTTCTTCTAGGCTTTTCGTGAAAAACTCTGACCATCGGGTCGGTGGTCTTCCTGCAGTACGTTGGACATCCCGAGGAATCCAGTCACTAACGGCTCTTGTCCATCGGTTACCATTCATACGCATTACGTGTTCGGCCCACCTTATCTTCGACTGTTTGGCGTATGGAACGGCATCTTTAATTTTTTATTGTTGACGCAGGTCGGAGCTTTGGATCCCATTCCCTAGTTGTGTGAAAAGAGATACTCCTTCCACCGTTCTTCTGATTGCCAGTTAGATAACGCTGAGTGACCTCTCATCCTGCTTACGCAACGCCCAGGTTTCTGACGAATACGTCGGGGCAGGAAGTACCGTTCAGTCCAAAAGGTAAGCACGGTGTCGCGTGTTTTTGCCCTCTTCATTACATAGAGCTACCGAAAGCTTTTCAAGCCGCTCGTTTCCTACTACTCAGTACAGAAGCTAAGTCGTTCATCATATTGATTTCCCGACCTAGATAGACATAATTGGAGCATTCGGAGATATTCGTTCCGTTGAGCGTGAATGGGGCAAACGAAATCAATCCGTTCTTCATGAACATCATTTTCTTGAGAATTAGTTGAAGACCAATCTTTCCACACGCTTTATCAAAGTCCGAAAGCATACGTTCCGCTTGGCTAATGTCTGGTGTTATAAGAACGTTATCATCAGCAAAGCGAAGGTGATGTATCTGCCGACCGTCAATTTTCACTCCCATATTATCCCATTCCAATGTTCGCATGACGTTCTGGAGGGTGGCTGTAAATAATTTTGGCGAGATTGCATCGCCTTGCCAAACTCCTCTTTTGACGTCAACGTTAATATCCTTGTAGAATGAGAAATTTTGCTTGTGAAATTGTTGTACAGCTCACGAGGAATCTTCACATACTGAGTAGGGACTCCTTGACTACCAAGAGCTTCCATGACTGCTACTATCTCAATTGAATCAAAGGCCTTCTGTAAGTCGATGAAAGTGAGACAGAGCAGTCTTTTGTACTCTCGAGATACTTCAATGAGCAAACACTAGGTGTTATTTTATTTCTATTTACGTACAAGCTGACGTTTCGGCCGATTTCGCCTTCCTCAGGGCCTTGAAAGGTCAAGTTCACAGCAATCTATTCGGCCAAACACCTCCATAACCAAACAGAGAAAACGCTAAACCAAAATTTCAATCACATTGAACACAGAGTCTTTGCACACTCACCGCTTTCTATGAGCCCTCCACTTAATGTGTTATGTGGAGACCAACCGCGCAGTGTTCACATGAAAACGTAATGTGCCCGTCCCATCAGAATAACAGTCTTATATACTGCCCAATATCACGCGTGATAATGAGGCATTCCTTCGTGCGGTTCATTTTCGGATTATTGGAATTAATCCAGAATGCCTCGAGAATTTTACGCGCTTGTGTTCTCGATTCTTGCGCGAGGATCGTAACCTCTGCTTCAAAATCTTCTCCGTTATGTTTTTGCGTCCTATGCGTACCTAGTGAGGCATTTGGTTTACGTTTGCCAGCTAGGTGTTCTTTTATACGGATGCAGAGTGGTCTACCCGTTTCAATGTTTCTCACAAGCGCCCTTTTCGTGTGAGAGAGGTGTGAGGATCCTGATGAGTTCGGGTACAGTCTATCTGATCTCTTGTAAAGTGTGCGGAGACGAATACGTTGGCGAAACGGGTAGACCACTCTGTATCCGTATAAAAGAACACCTAGTTGGCAAACGTAAACCAAATACCCCACTAGGCACGCATAGGACGCAGAGACATAACGGAGAAGATTTTGAGGTAGAGGTTACGATCCTCGCGCAAGAATCGAGAACACAAGCGCGTAAAACTCTCGAGGCAATCTGGATTGATTCCAAGAATCGGAAAATGAGCCACAGGGAGGAATGCCTCTTTATCACGCATGAAATTGAGCAGTATATAAGACTGCTATTCTGATGGGATGGGCACATTACGTTTCCATGTGAACACTGCGCGGTTGGTCTCCACATAACATATTAAGTGGAAGGCTCATAGAAAGCGGTAAGTGTGCAAAGACTCTGTGCTCTCACATAGCTGTCCTTCGTCCAGTGTTCTGTCAATCCTGTTTAGGATGACTCGAGTAAAAAGTTTGTAGACGACGGTCAACAAGCAGATTGGGCGATAGCTGCCTATATCGTCGTTCTTGAACAACAACACGGTCTTGCTGGTCTTCCACTGAGTAGGGACCTTGCATTCAGACAGGTAACGTGTGAAGAGCAGAGCCAGTGTGCTTACGAGGACTGGCGAAAGGTTCTTCAAATGTTTTGATCTTATCCTGTCCAGACCTGGTGCTGTTCGATTTTTCACCGACGAAATGGCATTTCGGACTTCAGAAGGGAGAACCGGTGGAACAGCATATCCATCCTCTTTCATTTCATAAGACGGGAGGTGAACATGGCTATCGAAGAAATCTGAGTAGTCTTCGTGGATGGTTCTCTCCATTGCCTTTCTGGACGCTGTTATTCTTCCGTCTGTGCGTCGGAGTGCAGTCATCTTGGTCTTGTAATTGGCGAAACTTCGGTAGCCTTTGCGAATGCTTTTCCCAGCCTCTACAGCTTCGACCATTCCTGCTGCTCTTCTCTCTTTAAGATCTTCTTTTATTGCCTGTCTGCATTGTTTCGCAAGCTCGGACGTTAGTTTGCGGTTGCCTGCAGCGTGTGCGATTACACGCTGGCGTATTAGCTCGAGAGTTTCTCTAGACAGACATCTCTTGGTGACTTTCGAACTTTCAGCTTTCATGGCGCTAACGTGAAGATGTTTAATTTGCCGATCGCACCTCGTCGCTGTTGTCGACAACGGCATCTTTCCAACAGCCGACTAATGAGTTGAATAAGTCTCAGTTTGTGGTGGTTCTGGGACTTCGGTTTTTAATTTAGCTGCTTTTTCTCCTTTCCGCGAGAAATAAAATATTGCACTAAGGAGACGGTGGTCTGATCCCGTGGAAAATTTTGGGACAACAGCGACATCGGTTAGGCAAAACTTCCTATTTACTATGATGTGGTCTATTTCGTTATGGTACTCTCCAGTGGGAGATTCCCACGCCAGCGTTGACGGTGAGGCTTCTGGAATTGCGAGTTACCATGGATGGTCTTGATCGCCATGATAAACTCAGAGAGCCGCTCACCCTCTTCGTTCCATTCTAATCCGTGGGTCCCAATGTGACGTTCCTCAGACGATCTTCTCGGTCCAATCTTGGCATTGAAATCTCCAATGATGACCTTGAAGAATTTATGGTCTTCTCTGCATAACCTCTCCAGGTCCATGTAGAACGCTTCTTCACAGTTTGATGCTGGCGCGTGAACGACGAAGATTGTCAAAGCCGGTATTGATCCACATCTTTTTAATCGTAAACGTCCGATTCGGGTTGCAAGCTGTTCGATTGAATCGATGTTCATGGACAAACTCGTGTTGACGAGGACGCCGACACCGCCTACGCCTCTACTGTCGCATGTTCCGAGGAACAGTTCTTCTCCAGTGTCATAGACAGCGTTGAATGGGTGGCGTCGTCTCGTCTCGGCCAGGCCGATGACGTCGTACCTTATCGTTCTTGCTTGCATGAGCAAGTCTTCTATCGAGGACTCGGATGCAAGTGTACGTGCATTGTAGGTGCAGATCGTCACCATTGTTCTTGATCCAGGCAGCTCTCATTGGCCCTGAGATTTTAGCAGCCTCTCCGTACTCGTCCTACCCAACGCTGGGAAATTGGGTTCTCTTTCAGGATCAAGGGAATGAGGCCCGTTTTTTTTTTACTGTGTTTAGCATTTTTGATACCCATGTATAGCTCGCTGGGCTCTGAACGTGGGGCTGGTTATACTCACGGGCAGCTTGCCAGGCTTTCCCAGAATAGACATGGAGCTTATTTGTTGGAGGCGACTCCTAACCGCCTCCTATATATTTATCTGGCACTTGATTGCAGGCTTTTTGCCGAATTGACTTGTGGAATACTATCCGCATAAAGCGAGTACGCAACCACACACGCATGCATGAATAGGCCTAGAAAATACAGAAAGTATGTGGCAAATCGGCGCAGCAGAAACAGGGAGTCCATCCCCTACATCCACCTTCGTCTCAGGGAAGCAAAGGTCACTTTTGGTCCGCGATTAACCCCCTATCCGCCACCTGGTGACGCGCCACGTAGCCTCGCGACCAACCGGCTCAACTTGCTCGAGATCCCTCATATGAGGGAGATCCGTGGCTATCACTTAATTATGTACATTTTTGATCCTACAGTTAGCAATACATCATGGTGACATAGTAGAGCAAAAACTTTTATGTGCAATTACGGCCTATACACATACGTACACTCAAGCATACGCTATGTTCTTCCTAGCAATACTGCTAGATATATGGTAGAATACAAAAAATGACCGTCTTTTAGAGGAATTTTTTTTATAAAATGCCAGAGAAGTAATCAAAAAAGGCTCTATCTCTAGAAAAAAATGGCTGACTTGACAATTGATTGTTGTGAAGAGAACGGTTAAAAGTATTTGAGAAGAGGATATTTTTTGCCAGTGTTAGGGAAAGGACGTCACTGCACCGAGTTTTGAGATTTATCCAGAATGGTCCAAGGGTTTTTCGCGTGGATGTTTTAGATTCCTGTGCTACGATGCTGACTTTTACTTTAAAATGTTCACCTAAATGTTTCTTTGTTCTATGTGCTCCTTGTGGAGTTTTTTGTTAATAGTTTACCGACCAGACGTTCTTTTATGCGGAAGCATAGTGGTCAGTGGTCTACGCATTTCGCCAATGTATTCGTCCTCCTTCCCCATTCTTTCCAATAGATCATATAAATCGCACTCGAACTCGTGCAATCAGCGTTTCTACCGTTAGGGCATATTATGCAATTTCGCTTTTCGCATAGGCGGTCATGCAATTGGTTACGAACTGGCTGGCGTCCTAGAGTGTTCAACAATAATTCGTTCAAGCGTCCAACATTGATCAATATCCCTATAGCATGCATTTGATCCCATTAAGCATTGGACATGTGATTGAATCCATCCATCTTTTGGGGCTGAGGGTCAACCGCTTTTATCTTTTATCTGTAATTTTGTCGTTTTCACCCAGAACCACATGTGTTTTAAAGGCACTTCCAATAAATGTGCCTTAAGCGCCACTCGCATCAATAGTTAGACTAAGCGCTGATTATTAGTGTTTACGTGTATATAAATGATTTAGGCGTTTTTATAAATGGTTAGGTCAATTTAAAAAATACCTAGCTAAGCATTAATAGAAAAACATGGGGCTTAGTAGACTTGACGAATTACGCATGTTACCAGGCGGAGAGCTGATTGCAGAAGTGACATGGCAAATGACCATTTGACATGCATGCTGTCTATTTCTAATGCTTTATGGGTATTCGTAATGAAAGTAATTACGCTCCCCTAGTAATTGATGAAAGAGTTCATCCTCTCAACGCAGCACGTCTTAATCATTTCGCCGCTCAGAATGCCTTTTCAGCTCATTGCCGTCGATGAATCTCATCTCGAATTAAAGCACTACGTTCTTTCCTCATATCACTTAGCCGTATAAACGCTCTTAATCTAACAGTACAGTCATCTTTGACAATGAGTGACTTGTTCTAGTGCATTTTTCTGCTCAGCAATACCATTCTTACTTGTACATCTTGTAACAGTTCCCAGGATCGACTTTCTATGAACCTCGGCATTGGGTTATAAATTCGTCGTTTTCTCTCTTAGCAATCGCGAGGTTGTTAAACAGCATGCGCTCACTTCCATACAATAACATACATACAACACAACCATAGCTGACGTTTCGGCAGGATCGCCTTCTTCAGAGACGTTTTTTACTTGCCTTCCAAAAGGCAAAAACTGAAGCTCTGAAGAAGGCGATTCTGCCGAAATGTCATATACTGATTAACAACCTCGCGATTGCTGAGACAGAAAACGACGAATTTATAACCATTCTTACTCTTCTAGGAAAGCTCATGTTCATTGCATTGGTTCTGACTCCGTTAATTTCTCATGCAGGTCTACACATATGAAATACATATACTAGCTCTCTGTCAGAACTATCTCTACTCTCACTGGCAACCCCATCCTCATAGATCGTGCAGCATCTGGAAGTTTGCCATATTCCAGATGTTTGACGAAATTCGCCATCTGTTTCCAATTTTTTTCCTACTGCCTATTTAGCCACACGAACTCGCCTACTGTTTCTCAATCCAGAAAACCTCACCTTTCCTTACTGCACTAATTTTTTGAATAAGATGGTGTCCACGCTTAGAAACTAGCTCTGCCGCATGTTGAAGTACTCCATTACGTGTCGTGTGCTCTCGTGCAAGTCAGTGACAGCTGAACAAGTGAATCCATTGCGTTCTAGGATTAGCTGACTTGTCGAAGATACCGTAGTCACCATTCTTCTATTTTGCTGCGATTTTCATCAACCTTGCAATTGAGCCTCAAAGAAAATCTCGTGGTCCTCCACGGTCGTCAACTTGTTACCCGACTAGTCTGATAAAGAAATGCACTGGCTTAATACTTCTACTGAAACATACGAAAAAGACCAAAAGTTGCTCAGCAATTTGCCATTAGAAGAATAGTTGTGAACAATTGGGAACTGTAATTGGCCATCTAGTACCAGGCAACAAGTTACTGCAGGTGGGAGTTAAGTAGATGCATCCCGCACTTTTGTAAGGGTGGCTGGGAAGAGCTTGTAAATCCACGCGTGAACCAAATTCCACTCTGTACTGCCCGTTTCTTGTTTTGCTTTTATTTTGCTGCCTCTTTGCTTACTGTTCGTTTTATTTCAGTAATTTGTCTGCATAAATACCTCAATTATTGGGTTACGTTGGAGATACCTCCTGTAAAGCTCTCAAGGCCTCTGAAGATCAGATATCAAGATATATTCACATTCTATTAGTGGCAGTTTTAAAATTCTTTCACTTACATTTACATGCGAAGTATTTTTACAGAATAAAAATCACGTTAATTCTTCCGAAATTGGTGGATCTCATCGGGATGCGCTGCCGTAATCATCCTCATTTCATGATTCATGAATGGTTTCTGTTAAAATTCATTGAAACATTGAATGTGAATCTATTCTTTGAAATTACATATGAAATTCTGCTGGTGGAAAAAGTGAGCCTTTTATCGTTCACAGACAATCCTACAACCCGTTCAGCGAGCTCCAATGAATGGAGTTAATGCTGTCAAAGTTGGTGGAACCACATTTGCTGTAAATGCCTTCATGAGATCTCATTGATCGTCCTAAATTCACATTCTCATTATAAAAATTTGTGAAAAGATCTCGATCTGGCTTTTAGAAAATGGCAAACCACATCCTCACTAGGATCTTATCCAATTTGTTCCATCAGTTTATATTCAAAACATCCATTATGTCTCCATTTTCTCTCGAGGTATCAGCGTCCCATGATGTGAGTGAGATAGGAAAAGCGGATCTTCTCGTCCGACAACGGTATAATTTCTGAAGAATCTGACTTCTCCACTGGATTGTTGCCATTCTTATATAAAATTACTTGGATGGTTGGCGTATCTTTACTGGTTGTGTGGGTCCCAGTGTAAAATTCCACTTTTTCGGAGTTTTTCTGGTTTAGCCATAATGGTTTTCTGGAGTCCCGAGGCCAGCCTAGCCGAAACATACCTTACGTCATCACCATCCAGGCAGCCGTCTCCAGGGTGAATCAGAGAGAGTTTAGAGACCATGCGCCTGGTTTATACTATGGCGAAGGTAATTCCTGGTATTAGTTTACTCTTTTCTAGGCTTCCTGATGGGAACGCCGGGCATCTTCTCAGCTTGGGTTACCCTGCTGAGGAGATGAATCCTCTCGCAATACATCGCGGCCCGATACTCAGAGATACCTCCCAGCCACATTGAGGCGATAAACCGTTAGGATGTCACTCTTACAGAAAGCTTCAATTATGGGATAAAAGCTAAGGGATAAAGCTCTCAGCGTTGATCAATCCCTGAGGGATGCGCCATGCATTCGACTTCATTAGGTATCGTTGGAGGTGATTGAATGCATATCTGGCCTTTACAATGACTCGCGGTGTCCTGCCGATGTATTGAGCCAGTGCTGCTATCCTCCCAGGCAAGTGTGGTCCCCCAATTTGCCGACCCCAGGGGGATGGAAGGCTTGGTGGGCTATGGACGCAAGAATCGATTCCACGTGCGTGTTGCAGTGGCGCCTCCAACCACTGCGCCACACGCGCCCTCAATTATGGGATGGTTGCAAAAAACACTGAGAATTACAACGATGTCGAATCATTGTAACATAGCCGATGAATGCATAGGCTGAACCTTTTCCTTTTGCTTTCAAGCAGGAAATCCAATCGTCAATCAGCCGCTGTATAGTGATATAATTTTTTGCCGCATTTCATAGCTTTTGAGAATTTATAGAAGTTTTTTCTTACTTTTACGAGCAGTAAGTTCTCTGCGTTTTCCTTTATAAAACACAAAGTTTTTTGAGCACTGAGTTAATGTGTGTACGTTTTTCCAGTGCATCTAAGAACGCCGCCGTTTACTGCTAGCTATTAATTTCTGCTAAACCCTCAAATGAATGCTTCTACGCCGGGCCACCAAAGTTTTTCGCCTTATCTTGTCAAATAATTCCCTCTTCAAGACGACGGAATGAGATATTATTGCATTTAATGAAATCGTAACTAAAAGTGGTCTTCTTCATCTATCTAACACAACATCTCACGATCACAAAAGATCTGATGCTCGTCGATTAACGACAGCATAACCTATGTCGGTCGCCGATCAACATCTGCTGGAAGTATTGTGTAAAAATGCGTCAGTGAATATAACGTGGCTGGCACACGGGATTTCCTGGACAGGTGCACCTGGGATGGTAATGTATGGCTTCGTCAAGAAGAAAAGAAAAAGCAAAGACGTGAGTGTTCAGTGGACCTATCTGACTATTTGTGTAATTTCTGAAATCCTCAATATGTAGTGAGACTGTCCTGCAGCCATTATGACCATTTTCTTGCTGTTTTTTTGCTATTGGTATGGAAACAGTTTCGCTTATTTATACATTTTCAAATTTAACATTGTCATGGAACTAGGCATGTAACCATGTTCAGGTTTATAAGTTCTCGTGGTAAACAACATCATATTTGGTCTCTTACTTAGTGAAAATAACTACTGTGTGTTCTTTCTTCCTTATGCAGCTGTGATATTCACTTTGATGGAGAATCATACCACACATCGTTGCTATTATACAAAAAACATCTGAGAAAACGAAATGGCATTTAGTGTCAGGCGAGGCAGCCTCCACGTCAATGATTGACTGCCTCGTCGTGGTTAGAGGTGTTGTCAATGGTCAGACTACGATATACAGTAGGAACTTCATCTCATTCGAAATCTTTCGAATTGTACATTCGACAGCTTTATCAGAAAATCCCATTAACAAAAAACCAATTGCAAAAATTTCTGTCATCTTCGTTGCCGATCTAGTCACAAAGTGACAAATCTTATTACACTTAGCATGGTAGGGCTGCTGCATTTTATGATGACCTAGTACTCATCTTGGAGACTGCAGGGAAAGAAAAATAATTGCCAGGTCATCAAATTACTAAGTTAATAGAATTGGTGCCGAATCACCTTCTCATGTTCTGGATTATCCAAGGTATTCAGGTTATCATCCGGATGAATTTCATACGAGCCAATTTTGAAATCACTTGTTTCCTTGTGTGAAATAAAGACACAGAGAATTGAATAGATACCTTCCGCTCTACCTGTGTATCTTTTCAAGTCCGCAAAAAATTATATCTGCATCCACTTCACTTTTCTTTTCTTTTCTTTCCCTTTCTCATAACTTTAACTAGTGTTTCTTTCATTCACTTTAAGTGGTGTTTTGATTGAAATTGCATAAAGACTTTTCAACAAGTCGAGCGTGACTACAAGCGTCTGTATACACTACAGATGTACCACTATTCTTCGTACTTCGGTTTCATACTGCACTGTCAAATTTTCTTCCACGATTGCTCCATTAACTTCTGCCGTGAGCTTCGCGGTCATTAAATTCTAGTAGCGCAACAGCAACGTTGACATCTCTAATATCTTCATCATCAGTTCTTCAGGCTTATGATATGATTACGTCCATCTCTATTAGTGCTCCTAAGCGATGATTTAACGACAGAGTGCTGTTACTTTTCAGTATAAGCATAAAGAGTGAAGCTCCCGATGCTCATCAATCCTTACGGGATGCGCTATGCATTCGACTTCATTAAGCATCGTTTGAGGTGATTGAATGCATATCTGGCCTATACAATGACTCGCTATAGCCGACCAATGTATCATATCAGTGCTGTTATCCTCCCAGACAGATTTGGTGCCAGTTTGCCGAAGAAGAACGGAAGACTTAATGAGCGTGAAGCTCAAGACCGAATACATCCGTGTGCATTGCGAGGCATCTCTAACCACTGCTCTACACACGCCCTACTTCTCACCAGAGCTCAAGAGTCAACGACCGTTATCTGCGGTAGTTCAGATCTCACGAAATTTACGATTTGCAATTCACTCGTGGGAACAGTATCCTTTTTAATGGTAACCTAGCAAAAATTATTTTAATGTGCCTTCAATTGTGTTTCAGTATTTTAATAACCAACCGACCTAGGATATTGTGTTGGATTTGGTTAGTGATGTTGGAAAGAAGGGAAACAGGAGCGATCTCACTTAATGCACCAGCGTCTCTCCAAATTAGCCGCATGTCCGTGTTGTACACTAATTCTAATTGCGTTTGCGAGCATGTGGAGATGGCGACCCCACACGATGACGACGTCAAAACACGCCGCTTGCCGATCGGTTCGGGAATTCACAGCGAATTTCCGTTGTATCTGTCGTGTTCAATGGGTCGTAATCATGCAAGTTTCTATATTTTATATTGTCGCATTTCATATTCATCGTAGTGCGTTATTAATGAACTACATGATGCTTTAAGACACATCAAAGCACTAATTCTAGGTTTTTCATTTGCACAACCCAACATCACATGTTATGCGGATCTCGGCACATTCTGCGTTCGCTTCGCTGTCTCTCATCCATATTGCACGAAGTTGTTCGGACTCTTCGTATGAGTTCGGCTGGTGATTTAAGATTTTTGCCTCTCTGTTTGAACGTTGGTCAGTACTGATCGAGTCGATTCCCGTTCGACTCCTGATATTGCCATCTAGGACGCCCTCAGATCGCACCGTCATTCGCCACCGTTTACGGATTGGATGAAGTTAGCTGATCCCATACAAGTTCGGTACCAACATCCTGACAATGATAGGATGAAAAAATTAATGATCTCAAGGCGGGACCGAACAAGTTTCTTGCTCGTTCTGAACACCATCACTACTACTGCTACAGTTACCCTCTATTTCAGTCTTTTTTTTCTTAAAATGCAAACAAAATCGTCCTTATATAGCAGCTGTTCAAAGGTTCTTCTCGATATTCTTAAACGCAGGCTATCTAGCCCATCTGTTTATTTGCATTTTGTTTTGCTCAACTATCATGTAATATTAGGCTTTACCTAGCTTTTTAACTCCTAAACATCTTCACCAGAACATCGGCAATACGTGACTCCCGTAATGTATCAAGATTTCGATTCATTTGTTAGAGAAATAATGGTCACTTCTAACCTTAACCTGCTACGCCCGGTATGGGCACTTTAACATCCATGCTCAATCAAATACGTTCCATAATTTGCTTTGCCGCACCATTCGTATTCATTCGATAGCTAATCTAAAGCAGATCCGAATGGTATTGGTATGGGTGAGAACAGAAAACTACTGTCTACACTTGACGATCCGCAAAAAACCTCTTTTCGAAAAAGATCTTTGACCGGTAATTTACTAACAACTTAACATTTGCTACTTCAATTTAATCGCTGCATTATTGTACGGAATATGTAAATGTGAAAACACAGAAATAGACTCAAGGTAAACTGTAGAACACTTCCAAATGCCCATTGCATTGCATTTGCTAGATGGATCATATCAACACACTGTAAATTGTAGCATACATATAGCATATTCACAGTCAAGCGTTAGAGCAAGGTGCCTTCTACTATCCTGACATGGTGAAAACCCCTAGAGCACTCTAGTTTTTGAGAAATTGTTTTCATTGCTAAAAAAGCAGAAGATCCGCAGGTGACGAAAAATTGCTCGTATTCCTTTGAACAAAAGCCATCCGCGCCTGTTACTCGTTAAGCCAAAATTCCCAGATCACATCGAACTTTATTAATTGAAATACATCCGTATAATACACATATCTCTTCCTAAAAAATACAGGCTATCTTGTGATACAATGATGCAATTCTGACTTGTGATTATCTGAAGGTACTTCCTGGTTTTTCCTCTGTCAAGGCTCGTATTTCGGACATCGAAAGAATTGAACAAACTGAATTTTCACAACGATTTTGTTATATAATCAATACTTGGAAGCAAAGAAAACCTTCGAAAACAAGATTACTCTTTCCGAGGGCTAAGTTGCCTAGCCGCTGAACAACTGAGTGCCTTACGTTGCTCTTTTCTCAACCACCTTTTATCCCTAACTGTGTCATCAGCAATAACCTCTCAACAACAATTATCTGAGGAGCACAAATCGGCATTGAACCTAGTTAAGCTCCAGCTCCAGTCGAAATCACAATGTTCACTTCCGCATAAAACTTTTTCATTGCATGGTATTATGTGAAATATAACCTCTATGATGCTGATATTTGAGAAACTTGGACGCTGGACCAGATTCGAACCCTTGGTTACCTTTCCCTGGAGCAATGGCCAAATTGAAGCCGGCCTGTGATCCTAATTTTGCAAAAATCTCACATTATTATCGTGTAAGTGAAAAACAAAGCATTGCCCTTTCGACTGCAGCTCCAACTTTACTGGGTTCGTTGCCCCAAAACTTCCCAAAAATTTTTGCTACCAAAACAAGGGTGAATTCTGGTAGCACTGATTGAGTAAAAACATGGCTCGGAGAAAGGCAAATGTGTTGAACATCACATGATCCTCAGGTGAGTGTAACCAGAGTTTTGTGGTACAACTAAGGTCCCGACTATTCTTAATATCTCAGCATTCTTATGATAGTATTCCAGTAGTTAGAACTGCGTTTCAAGAAATTCTTGCCTAAGGCCATTGCAAAAATCTCATCATCTTGCATAAATTGAGCTCTTCGAAGTGAACCCGTCCTATTATCTACTTTATTGGCTGACTATTGCGACTGACGCCCTGAGAGCCGTTTTAGAGAAATAGAATTGGTTCACACGAAATCATTTATTCTGGGAATTAAAGTGTTTCCATCGCTTTTTTCTAATTCCTATCTTTCCTTAGGCAACACTTTCCACTTTTTACTGCTGTATATCCCGCGAAGTACGCTTTAAATTACAAAGAGAAATTGCGCTTGTTTTTTTTTTTATAAAACGGATTACACTTAATTAACTTCACCTTAGCATACCTGTCATTAAAACATCATTAAACATCATTAAAAATATATGTGAACAAAAGATACAACGCTTTTTAAATTTTTTCTAACCCTTTATTGACGAACTTAAAACCTTGAGACTCACCCTACAAGCTCATCACGATGATTATCTTGTCCTGCACGTCAAGGACATTCTATGCGCTACAACCAGTTGGGTTAACGGGATCTCGACAGGAATGTTGCCGCATTGGCTACACTCAAACTGTTTCCAGAGTAATTCTTTATATTCTTGTTAAGCAAACGCAAAGTGTTATTTTATTCTTTATTTACGCAAAACCTAACGTTTCGGCGGATTTTGCCTTTCTCTGAGTCCGTTGCTCAACACAAGAGGAAATGGACAAATGTTTCGAGTGGTTGAACGACCAGTCAGAGTATATCAAGTTCACCCGAGAGAAACCGAAAGAAAACTGGCTTCCATTTCTGAACGTCCAAATTAACCTGTCAAAAAACAGCTACATTACGAAGTGGTACCGAGTAGTAAAGGCAGCTGGTTCCAATTTGCCGACTCCAGAAGGATGGAAGGCTTGGTGGGCCATGGGCGTAGAGGGATCGATTCCACGTGTGTGTTGCAGGACGCCTCCGATCACTATGCCACACGCGCCCGTTAAGCTTGAAATATGCACCGAATAAATCATGCGATTAGAGTGGAGTGGTTCATTACCTTTCCTATCACCCCTCTCACACGAAAGCGGCTCTTGTTAGAAATATGTTTCGAACATCCACCAGCATGTGTACAGGAAGAGAGCAGTAGGAAGAATCCCGGAACCTAGTGCGAGAAATAGCCGTTTCTAGTGGCTACGAAACTGTGGCTACTCGGGACAGGAGTAGAGAAAAGGCCAAGTCTCCAAGCGATACCTCTAGCGACAGTAAGGTCGCGTTTATCCTGCCCTTCATCTCAAACGAACTAAGTGTAGTTATATCACACTGCTTAAGAAGAGCGGGTCTAGAGAATTCGGTTAGAATAGTCGAAATACCACTGAGCACTCTAAAAAGCCAACTAGTTCGCAACCGTCTATATGACTGTCTATGTACAACACAAAATTGTATAATTTGTCCCAAGGGTAGAGACAGTGATTGCATGAGCTTGGGTACAGTCTATCTGATCTCTTGTAAAGTGTGCGGAGACGGATACAGTGGCGAAACGGGCACACCATTCTGTGTCCGCATTAAAGAACACCTAGTCGGCAAACGTAAACCAAATACGCCACTAGGCACGCATAGGGTCCAGAGACATAACGGGGAGGACTTGAAGTACGTGTCACGGTCCTCGCACAGGAATCGAGAACACAAGCGCGCAAAACCCTCGAGGCGCTTTCGATTAATTCCAGAAATCCGAAAATGAACCGCAGAGAAGAATGCCTCATTATCACGCGTGATATTTGTCACTATATAAGCCTATTATTCTGATGGGAGAGACACATTACGCTTCCATGCGAAATCTGTTCGGTTGGTCTCCACGCGGCAGGCTCAGTGGTAGCCTTATAGAAAGCGGTGGGTGTGCAAAGCTGTGTTAAATGTGACTGAAATCTTGGTTTAGTGTTTTCTGTGTTTGTTTATGGAGATGTTTGGCTGAATAGATTGCTGTCAACTTGACTTTTCCAGGCTTTGATTGAGGCGAAGTCCGCCGAAACGTCAGCTTGTGCGTAAATAAAAAAAAAATAACACCTCGCGTTTGCTCAACAAGAATATAAAGAATTACTTGATCAGTGACGAGGTTAATAGAAAGTCTGTAGTGGGAATTGTTTCCAGAGCTTTCGAATTTTGTCGAGAATACCACGTGGCACCACCTAATTTTTGCCAATTATGGAAAAGCTACACTAGGGTTAACCATGCATGTGGCGCAGTGGTTGGAAGTCCCACTGCGACACACACGTGGAATCGATTCCTGCGCCCATGGCCCACCAAGCCTTCCATCACTCCTGGGTGACGAGGTTAATAGAAAGTCTGTAGTGGGAATTGTTTCCAGAGCTTTCGAATTTTGTCGAGAATACCACGTGGCACCACCTAATTTTTGCCAATTATGGAAAACCTACACTAGGGTTAACCATGCATGTGGCGCAGTGGTTGGAGGTCCCACTGCGACACACACGTGGAATCGATTCCTGCGCCCATGGCCCACCAAGCCTTCCATCACTCCTGGTTCGGCGAAATGGTACCAGGCTTGCCTGGGAGGATAGCAGCATTGGCTCGATACAACGGTAGGTCACCGCTAGTCGTTGTAAAGGCCAGCTAAAGCATCTCTTAATGGCGTAACTTACTTCATTTGATATGAAGGGTAGCTTAAAGGGAACCTTTCTTACTTTCGAAACATTATTTTGGGAATCCACCCTACGCTTTTGTCTAACCCGAGTGGCTTCTACTTCGTAGCTATTGGAAATGGCTATTTTTCGTGCCAGGTGGTTCGGCGAAATGGTACCAGGCTTGCCTGGGAGGATAGCAGCATTGGCTCGATACAACGGTAGGTCACCGCTAGTCGTTGTAAAGGCCAGATGTGCATTCAATCACCTCCAACGACATTTATTTATATGATCTTATAAACTGATCTTCTTTAGCTAATGGGAGGTTGGTAGCTTCGTTGTCGTTGTCGTTGTTGTTGATGTTGTTGGTCGATGGCTGACGTTTCGGCGATTTCGTCTTCCTCACAGCCTGGACGTATTTTACATTAAAATACTTTAATTATTCTGTTGAAAAAAAGGCAAGAGGAAAGGTAGTGAACTGGCATGTTTTTATCACTTGCCTTACGATACCATTTTCTTATATAGCCACTTTCCGTAATCTTTATTATGATGTTTATGTTAACTCTTGAGGCGTTTTGGATAAATTTCAAAAACCCAAAGATGAACCGCGAAGACGAATGCCTCACTATCACCCGTGTGGACGTATTTTACATTAAAATACTTTAATTATTCTGTTGAAAAAAAGGCTAAAGTATTATTGAAGATCAAACTTTAAATAGATGGTGGGTTAGGATGCTATAGTCAAATGTAATTCTACGCCATATTGAACAGAAAGGCTACTCACCTTGGTGTTACGAACGGGATCGACCCACGCGTTGTTCTCGTGCGAAGACGAATGCCTCACTATCACCCGTGACCTGGCGCCATATTTCAAAATAGTATTTTGACCCCAGGATGTGTCTTGCTCACGACTCCACGTGAACAACGCGTGGGCCAGTCCCACTCGTAACATCACGGCTCTGGGGGAGGCGAAATCGCGGAAACGTCAGCCATCGACCAACAACACCAACAACAACGACTCTTCCTCACAGCCTGGACGTATTTTACATTAAAATACTTTAATTATTCTGTTGAAAAAAAGGCTAAAGTATTATTGAAGATCAAACTTTAAATAGATGGTGGGTTAGGATGCTATAGTCAAATGTAATTCTACGCCATATTGAACAGAAAGGCTACTCACCTTGGTGTTACGAACGGGATCGACCCACGCGTTGTTCTCGTGGGGTCGCGAGCAAGACAAACCCTGGAATCGAAATCACCTGTATCACCTGTAGTCCCGTTGATCGTCGAGTGACTCGAGCGGGCGCCAGTAAATCCTCCATTTTTCCCTATCGCGGGCAAGAGTAGCCCAATGGGTTCTCCTCGCTTTAGGGACTCTCTGGGGGAGGCGAAATCGCGGAAACGTCAGCCATCGACCAACAACACCAACAACAACGACAGCGACAGCGAAGCTACCAACCTCGCATTAGCTGAAGAAGATCAGTTTATAAGTTCATATAATTAAATATAGCAACTATATATTCTGAAGTTTAGAGAAAGTCGATCTTTTGAGACCTCCAACGATCCTTAAAGAAGTCGAATGCATGGCATATTCCTCAAGGAATAGTCAACGATGAGAGCTTTATCCTTTTTTATGAAAGAGCTTATTACAGCGTTGAAACGAATGCAATTCTATTCCTGCTCGTCGACCAAGATGTGGACCCCTCCTATGTACGAACAACACCTAAATGTTATGAGAATTGTACCATGAAAATGCAGTTTTCCAACGATCTCTTATCACGCGCATAAAAAGTTGTTCGGCAAGGCGACATGTCGCTAAAGCTGTTTAGTGTAGTAGGCATTGCAGTGGATAACGAAGTCACTCGATAGTGATGAGAAAGGCATACGTGTTGATGGAAAGTTCCCATAAATTTTGTTTGGCCAACAACATCATTATCTTTCCAAGAAGTATTAATAAAGCAGAGACAGTGATTACATTCACGATTCAGAGGTTTTCATGATTAATGAGATCAACGAAGCGGGGAAAGAGGTTCCACAACACAGAAATCAACAGGTGACACAGTTCATGTAAGAGGCATGGTGCGAAGATAACATATCGAACTCGTTCTCTGATTACAGAGACCAACTCGTACGCGTACTCCTTGGACGATCGCTGAATACGGAGAATAATATGAAGGAAGATTTAGAGGAAGGAGAGCAACTTGGGCGGTATTCAGCTGCGCTCACCTTTTCGACTCTACGGTCCTCCTAGTGGTCTATCATGCAGCGGAAACGTGGGCTGATATTTCACTCACCTCAAGGATATTGCCCACCACTCACAGAGCACGTGGACGATGTCTTCTGATATAATTGGTTCATGTAACATATAGTCGAAATTCGAAGCTCAGAGCTCCGAATTCTTTCCAATCTTCGAGATCCTGGACGGTACACATCGATAACAAAACATAGATGGGCTGGCCATATAATGAGAAAAGTAGACCACAGAAGGACGAAAATTACTGTAGAATGAACCCCACGAGGATGCGGAGCGGATATCTTCTTAGCCGACCATTTAGACACCGGACGGAGGTGTTGGTTCTTAAGTCAAACAGGTGTGCTCGCAGCCACTGATGTTTTACAAACTACGGCATGAAACTTACACCCTCCACCATGCTCGAATCAAACCACCATTATGGACGACGATTGCGAGGCAAAGAAATAAATGGAAAATCTGCTGAGGTCCGCACAGCTCGTGATGACTGGTCGTCCAAGTATGTAAGTAACAAAGTGAAGAAAACCTTAGAACAAAACTCATGTTCGTAGAAACTCAGAAGCCTTTCCGCTTTCGGAAAGATTAGCTAGTTTTTGGAGCGGGTGATGCGATTTCTTCCTTATTCCGTTGGCTTTATGCAAAATACTAAATAAGAACTTCTAACATAAAGTTTGCAGGATATCTACCCTTATTCTTGCCACTCCCGTTGAGACACTTAATCTTGGGTTTTTTGCAAACCTTTTTTCACAATAAACGATGATTTTTGGACCACTAGATAACTTTGTAGGTTGTGAACATGATTCGATTCAGAAAAGACATTGCTTTATAGGTATAAACGATATCCATAGTGGTTTAAGTCACTATGGTCCATCACAGAAACACGTCACTGTCAGCATTTCGAAGTATGTTACAGCCTATGGGTCTCTATTTCTGCCTTTTCATATTCTCACCGGCGCGTGTGGCGCAGTGGTTGGAGGCGCCACTGCGGCGCGCACGTGAAATGCGGCCCAGCAAGCCTTCTATCCCTCCGGGGTCGGCAAATTGGTACCACACTTGTCTGGGAGGATAGCAGCACTGGCTCGATACATCGACCGGCCACCGCCAGTCATTGTAAAGGCCAGATATGCATTCAATCACCTCCAACGATGCTTAATTAAGTCGAATGCATGGCGCATCCCTCAGGGATTGATCAACGCCGAGAGCTTTATCCTTTATCCTTTTATCCATATTCTCACACTCTGTAACTATCATTCGCTTTATCAGCTAGAGTTTAAATAGTAGTCGATTACTTACTTATTCCGATACCTCGATACCCCTTCTTTACTGGATGTGCTGGCCCCAGCAAAACGTCAATTTTTTGGAGTCTTACTGGCTTCGCCATTGTGGTTCCCTGGAGTCACGAAGTTAGTTTAGCCAAGGTCTGCCCCATGCACTCACTGTACTTGTGGAGAAATATCATTTTGAAATAGGTTTTGCACGTTGATGTTTTCGATTCCTACGCTAGGATCCACACAGTCACTTCAAAATTATCGCCGTTGTGCTTTTGTGCCCTATGCGTACCTAGAGGAGTGTTTTGACGAATTTTAACTTTCCCATCTAGGTCTTATTTTATGCGGACACAAAGTGGTCTACCCGTTTCCCCAATATATTCCTCACCGCATGCATTACATGAGATCAAGTCTCACACTCTGTAACTATCATTCGCTTTATCAGCTAGAGTTTAAATAGTAGTCGATTACTTACTTATTCCGATACCTCGATACCCCTTCTTTACTGGATGTGCTGGCCCCAGCAAAACGTCAATTTTTTGGAGTCTTACTGGCTTCGCCATTGTGGTTCCCTGGAGTCACGAAGTTAGTTTAGCCAAGGTCTGCCCCATGCACTCACTGTACTTGTGGATCAAAGGGAGATTTCCCACCGTGCGAGTAATTTGATGATGGGACGATAGTAGATCCTGGTATTGGCATTGTCAGATAATTAAAAAACGGCATGTATCCATAAGTTTTGATGAGGCCGATAAGATGTGGCCTTTAACTCCTTTGCACCCAGGAGAGAAAAGCTTTAAGACAGCTTTCTGAATATATAAAGTATTTCAGAGCATTGTTTATTGGAATTCTTTGGCCTAGTTTCCATATTGTTTAAGTACAATCTGCCCATAATCTACTTTTTCCTCATTCCTACCACCAGTGGATAATAATATGTGTTCTTTCAGTTTTTTGTTTATTCAAATCGTTTCTTCGACCATTGTTTATTCTCCACATTGGCTTATTGTTTTCCTTCTGACCAAACACACTTCATAATTTCTCATAGAGAATAGACTTCACTGTGATTTCTTATTTCTTCAAGGTATTCGTGGGAGTTTTCTATCTAATTATGGTATAAAAAATGTCATTTTGTACACTTCCTCTTCGATCGCATAGAGCTAAGAAGTCTCAGTGACCTCTAGGATACACCTGAAACGTCCGTCATTGCCACTACACACCATATATCTTAGTTAAGGATATACTAATTTGTGAATGACCCTCTATCTGTGAACATTTTTGATTGCCCTTTATTAATTCACTTTATAAAGACGGTTTTTCTACGAATGCGCTTATCGATTTCCGTTGAGTTTGGTTGAGGCGTAGCATCACTTCAACAATGTACCGCCTTAATAATCCGCAAACCCAGTAAAGTATTCGTTTACTATGCAACATTCTTGTATGATAACGACGGCTTAAAAATAATATATGCTTTCGAATCTTAATGGAAAAATCAGCTCTTTGTGAACTTTATTAATTTGAATAGAAACTTCTACTTACTAATTTCGCTCTACATAACCCGATTTCATAGGCTGGGTAGTTGCCGGCAGCTCTTTCATTCAAGTCGTCTCCTCATACGTCATCCACAAAAGGATTCTTGTCTACTCAATTCTTCCTATAATCCTGAGATAGCGACACGCAGTGATTTGAAGCCCTGTTGGACTGGGACGCGGAAGAACTAAGGCCTTGTGCTTAGCAAACGCTATATATATAGGGCTCGTGTGGTGCAGTGGTTGGAGGCGCCACTGCGGCGCGCACGTGAAATGCGCCCGTGGGCCACCAAGCCTTCCATCCCTCCGGGGTCGGCAAATTGGTACCAGACACTTGCCTGGGAGGATAGCAGCACTCACCGCTCGTCATATAAAATAAAAGAGGATGGATATGTTGTACCTCCGGTTCTCCCTACCGAAATCCCACATGCCATTTCGTCGGTGAAAAATCGAACAGCACCAGGTTCGGACAGGATAAGATGAGAACATCTGAAGGAGCTTCCGCCAGTCAAAAACACACTGGCTCTACTCTTCACACGTTACCTGTCTGAATGCAAGGCCCCTACTCAGTGGAAGACCAGCAAAACCGTGTTGTTGTTCAAGACGGGTGACTTACACGTTATCGACAATTATCTCCCAATCTGCTTGCTGTCTATCGTCTACAAACTTTTCACTCGAGTCATCCTAAACAGTATCGACAGAACACTAAACGGAGGACAGCCATGTGAGCAAGTAGGGTTTCGGAAAAGACTTAGCACGATGGACCACATTCAGACGATAACAAGGCTCATTGAAGTATCGCGAGAGTACAAAAGACTGCTCTGTCTCACTTTCATAGATTTACAGAAGGCCTTTGATTCAATTAAGTTAGAAGCAATCATGGATGCCCTTGGTAGTAAAGGACTTCCTACTTAGTACATATAGATTCTTCGTGAGCTGTACAAAAATTTCACAACCAAAATTTCACCGTTCTACAGCGATATTAGCGTTTACGTCAAAGAGGAGTTAGGCAAGGTGATCGCCAAAATTATTTACCTCCACCCTCCAGAACGTCATAGGAACATTAGAATGGGAAAATATGGGAGCGAAAATCGATGGTCGGCAGATACATAACCTTCGCTTTGCTGATGGTATCGTTCTTATAACACCAGACATTAGCCAAGCGGAACGCATGCTTGCGGACTTTCATAAAGCGTGTGGAAAGATTGGTCTTCGACTAAATCTCAAGAAAACGGTGTTCATGAAGAACAAATTGGTTTCGTTTGCCCCATTCACGGTCAACGGAAGGAATATCTCCGAATGCTCCAGTTATGTCTATCTAGGTCGGGAAATCAATGTGATGAACGACTTAGCTCGAAAGCTGATCTGAAGGAAACGAGCGGCTTGGGGAGCTTTTAAGAGCATCGAGGATGTAGTGAAGAGAACAAAGAACACCTGAAGTCTTTACGTACAAAGTAAAATTCTTTTTCTCAAAAATAAGTCCAAAAGATGTTTTTATCTTCTGTTCTGTCGTCGAAACCCCTATTACAAACATAAAACAAATTGAGGAAGAGGAAATTCGTTCGGCAGAACACTGTGGCGCTCTCCATTGAGTCGTTAGTGTCTGCGGCTGCCTCGCTTGCGCTAGAAATGTTTAAAGCTAGATCTTTTTCTATTTGTAATTTTGTCACACTTATTTCCGCCCTTCCCTCATGCGAAAGTCTCTTAGATAAGTCTACGAAGTTATCAACTCCGCACCTACTACTGCGGTACATAAATTATTGTCAGTTGTTGAAAATTAGCACGTTCATGAAAGTATTACACAAATCATCGAGTAGAAAGCACCGATTAACATTATTCTTTCTCATACCACATGAGAGCTGTTTTCTTCGATTTAAAGAAACGAAAACAATACATTTGAGAAGACTACCGTATTTTGATTTACTTAAGCTTTCTCAAAGAAATGCTGAACTTCTTCTTATCATGAGTGGTCCTTATGAGAAATGAACACTCGCTTTACATAGCGATTCGACATTCAAGACCACATGCCAGCCGTGGCATTCTGGTTACCCATTAGAGAAAGATGGAGAATTGCAATCGTTTTCTATTCCGTAAGGATTTTACTTACGTAATCATAGTCACTGGGTGCGTGTGGCGCAGTGGTTGGAGGCGCCACTGCAACACGCACGTGGAGTGCGCCCATGGCCCACCAAGCCTTCCATCCCTCCGGGGTCGGCAAATTGGTACCAAACTTGTCTGGGAAGTAGCAGCACTGGCTCGATACATCGGCAGGCCACCGCAGGTCATTCTAAAGGCCAGATATGCATTCATTCGCCTCCAACGATGCTTAATGAAGCCGAATGCATGGCGCATCCCTCGGGGATTGATCAACGCCGAGAGCTTTATCCTTTACCCTTAATCATAGTCAACTTGGAAAATTATGGAGTTTCACTAAATCTGAAGTATACATTCTTGGTTTATTTGGGATGTTATCTTTTCACAATAGTGGTTTCTGGCCTGTGGACGAAGAAATCAGTGTGCTATACAGCTTGGTCAAGTACGCAAAAAATTCTAGGCGATCCTTGTGCCAAGACAGGAAGCTCTATTGGCTCAGCAACAATTCGAACAGTTCACAGTGAGCTTTGCCAGATTAGTAAGAAAATTCCAGAGCAATGAGGAGATTCTAACGTTCAGGTGTCCAAGAAAGTCCTTAGTGCTATGTGGCAATATAACTCTTCCTTTCTGACATGATAAGTAGGATATTTGACGTATAGTTATCTTAGAACAATAGTATTGCTATTCAATGGAAAAACGATTTGCTTCCCTGGAAAGCAACATTGAATAGCGGCTGTCTTATTCGTTGTGTTCTTCTTCTTCCTCTTCTATTTTTGTTGAAAAACTCTTCTCTTTGTTTCTTCATTTTCAGAAGTTGTCGACCTGTATGGAAGAGATGGTAAACGTAGAATAAGTCGTAGTATTTCATTTTAATTTTCTTCCATTCACCATCAATGCACCTCCGATTTCCAACTACAGTAGCTCGTAGCTCGGTTTTCATTTCTTTTTTTAAACAGAACGACTTTTCATTGTTCTTTGCACTGTTTGCTCAAAATATGGTAGTCTTCAGCCTTTCTGTTGATACTTCTGCTCAAAAAACAGCGAGTACTTTTGGGAATGAAACTTTTCAAGCCAAACTAATTGGGCCACATATGCTTTGCATATGCAAGGGCAGAAAGTGCTTTGCTGCCTTTCTTTCAACTGAACGTCAATCCATTCAATTGTTTGCTCAGACTCTCTTGTAATTGTCGTCTAAGTCTAATTGCCTTATTTGGTATTACCGTTTTATGACACACATTGGTGTCTAAACAGAGATCTATCTTTCGCTCAGCTAACCTTGCTGGTATGAACTGCATCTTCGTCTCAATCACGTTGAGAAGCTCCACAAAGCGTTCTGTGTTACTAGACACGTCAATCCTGTGGAACAATTCGACAGACAAGGAAAAATTCTAACAGTGAAAAAGCAATGGAATGCATAGTGACGTAAATCGTGACGTATTAGGAATACTATTTTTGTAAACACTTTGTCGTTCTCTAATCGATATTGGCTTATCTGCTTATGCGAACCGTTGATAATTGTATGATTGAAACAATCCCATCGAATGAAGCAGTGATGGAGACGATTCCGACTACATTTGTCTTCTTTGGTAGCCTTCATCAAAAAATTCGAAATTCACTACAACCCGAGATCAAGTTTTGTTAGGCTGAATAGGGTCAAAGTTTCAAAACGCCACTGCAGCTACAGTCACACTAGTTTGTTGTTCTGGAAATTCCGAGCTAAAGCATCCGTCTTAGTAATTCGTAAGCGGATTTTATTGTACCACAGCAACCATTTGTCTGAGATATGCAGGGATCTCCAGCTATTAGTGATCTATTTTTAAGTCTGCCCTTTAACGGAAATATCGAACGCCTCTGTTGGGCAGATTTTACTGCTGTATAAAACCCGTTGTTCATTGCCACTCAGCTCTTGGCAGCATTTTCCCGTTAATGTTTAGCAATACATTTCAATAATGACCTCCAGTTGTGGACAAGCAACTCGAATCATCTCGGCTCTAAAGAAGACGAAGACGCCGAAACGCTAGCCGAGTGGAAGTCTTTATAACAATCCTTTGTTAGCTTAATAAACCAAGCAAATTTCTTGCTTTCTTCATGAACAGACACAAAATTACTACTGTACTCTTGTTTATTCAGGATAGATGATAGTTTGGCGGATTTCGGCTTGGGAGTATTGCTCATGCCGAGGTTGATAGAAAGTCGGCCCTCGAAATCCAAGAAATTATTCAGCAATTACGCCGAAGTTAAATGAAAGTCGGTTCATATAAAATTTCAATGCTAATTAAACAAATACGCAAAGTCTACAAATCAATGTAAAGTTTGTACTTTGAAAGAACGTTTCTCACGCATGGTGGATAACAAGTCTTCTCGATTGACTTGATCAATTAGCTTGTAGGGAAAAACAGAATTGCCTTACAGAATAATCATTTGGACATTCATCGCATTTGAACAAAAAGTTCCGTAATGAACCTTCGGCAACCTTGATTTTTTTATGCAACTATTTACCGCTTCTTTTGTTGGCAAGATTACTTTTTGTTGTTGCGCTATCCCTTGTGTGATTTGGAAGCGTCATAGAAAGAATAAGTACAATTTACTGCTATTTTTCAACTGTGTATCTAGTAGATAGAAATTTTATGTTTTTCGATTTTCTCAAGGCTAGTTGAGAGAAAGGTAACGCAAGGGCCTCAGTGTGCAGTGAGTAATACGTAAGCCTACGAAAAGGGTAATCACGGGTTCGAATCTGGGCAAGAGTCCACGTTTTGAAAATATCTCAGCATCATAGTGATATAAAGGCTGTTATCAACCAAAAATCTGCTAAGTCATTGTGCAGAAATTTTGTCTAAACAGGAAGGGAGAAACAGTCAATATTTTAGAATGAAATGACTGGGTCACGTTTGGAAGTTGCTTTTCACTGTTAGACGAGGTGTATTAACAATATTAGATTAAATCTTGGTAACTATTCAAATATCCTTTAAAATACCGTAATGTGAGATCTAAGAGAAGTTTTCAATACAATATTATTTTTTTTTCAATATTTCAATATATTTTTTTCAATACTTCACGTCCACAAACCCCCGAGACATTTACCTTTAAAGTGAACGTAATTGATGCCAAGTGTGATTACCTTCTTTAAAATGAAAATTCTGCTCGTTTGGAATCTACATACTACTAATCATTAATTCACTTCCTTTGTTTTTCTTTTCAACGTTAATATCTTAAAGCTGTTCGAAACTAATAAAACTGTACAAGCTCTTGAAATCTACTAAAGCTACAAGTTGAACGTTATTACTAAAGTTTAAGTCTCCTAAAGTTATAACTCAGAAAGTAGAGAAGACATACATCCAGTGCAAACGCCTAACTATTGACCCTTGTCTTGCATTCATCATTGTTTTGCCTTTTCTACCTTTTATTCATTCAGTTGTCCTGGAGAGTTTGGTTGATGTCGAAGTCTCGATGTAATAGAACAACGTGAGTAGTTAAACTTGTACTATAAAGGATAAAGAATAAAGCTCTCGGCGTTGATCAATCCCTGAGGGATGCGCCATGTATTCGACTTCATTAAGTATCGTTGGAGGTGATTGAATGCATATCTGGCCTTTGCAATGACTAGCGGCAACCTGCCGATGTATCGAGCCAGTGCTGCTATCCTTCCAGACAAGTGTGGTACCAATTTGCCGACCCCGGAGGGATGAAAGGCTTGGTGGGCCATGGGCGCATTTCACGTGCGTGTCGCAATGGCGCCTCCAACCATTGCGCCACACGCGCCCAACTTGTACTATACCAAGGTTTATGACAGTAAAGCTCTCCATAGTAAAACCGTGTTGAGAAATTTGCAAAACTCAGACTCCACGTCAGATTCTAACCCATGATCACTCTTTCCGAACGCTCAAGTGTTACCCATTGCACCACTGAGGCCCTTGCTTTGCGTTCTCCCTCAACCGGTTTTATATCTGAGCGGTGCCATCAACAATCACCCATCAACGGAAATGATCTGGAGAGCATAAATCTACATTGAAACCAATTAATCTGAAGTTACAGTCGAAATCACATTGTTCAAGTGATTGTTTCAAATCACATTCACATTGTTTTATTACCCTCTATTACTTTTCGATCCGTTCAATGAGCAACAAGAGAACTAGAAAGGGTAATCGCGGGTTCGAATCTGGCCTAGGTTCCGACTTTTGCCAATATCTAAGTATCATTTTGGCTGTGTTTCACATAATACCGTGCTATGAGAAAATAATAGGCAGTAAATAAAAAGTTAAATGTTGTCATTCCTACAATCCTTCTTTGGAAGGAGCACTTTAAGTGGGTGAAAATAGTGCACTCTATCTTCTCGTATCTCTAATAGGTTTTTAAATTTTTAAACCAAGATATGTCAGCTTGTAGTGAACTTTATTGGTTCTAGTAAGCACCTTTAGAATCTACAAATATTTGCTTGCAATATTTGGTCTTTTTGTTTACAATAAAAAAAACATTTTATTCTTCGGTCCAATAGTCGAAAATTATATTTGGAAGATGAAAAAATGTGAGCAAGGTAGATTCCGTCTCACAGAACACGATGATGTTCCCGAATACATCATTGGTTTTCGGTGCTACTGCTCTCGCATGTAGAGATCTAAAAAATTTAAGCTTCATCTTTAACTTTTTTGAGGACTTTTATCCTAACCAAATGGCGATAGGGCAAAATTTATGCTGCTAATCTGAGAAGTTCTGAACTCTTCAGATACTCTACTGAACGTCAAGAAATTATCTTCAGTTAATTGAAAATTCGGACTGATGGTAACTGAATAATTGGTACCGGACTTGGGGAAAAAACCACGCGCGGCAGTCCAAGTGGGAACTCTCTAGTCGGCGTATCTCAGGACTACAGGGAGAATCGGCTAGGCCAGCATTGTGCGACACTCAATGTTAAATGGGGATTCTCAAGCAGCACCCGAAACCACACGTAGAAGATGGAAGACATTCGTGGATGATGGATGCGAGGAAACGGATCGAATGCGAAAAGTACTGGGATCCACAGAGCATATGTGAAAGACGGGTCGTATAAAACAAAAATAGAAAATATCTAATGATCAAATCTTCACGAAAAGCCTAAAGAAAGCGTCAAATCATACATTCATTGTCGACTTTTGATCTACATTGTTTGAGAAGCAGAGTTTCTGACCAGCGTCGAAGTCGCATTGATCAATAACCGCATGTCACTAGTACGTCGGCTAAACGTGCTCCGTTCAGTTCTCAGGTTCTCTGCGTGTGAGCACCATACTTACTATTTGATTGTCGTCTATTTCTAGCATTCCAATTAATCGGTGGGGATAATCAATATTTTATCGTTAGCAGAATACTTCTGTTTATTCACAAAGATGTTCCCTTCCGATTTTCCTCTATTTTAAATTTGTATTTTACAAGAAGTTAATGAAGTTCTAGTAACCTGTAATCCAGTTGATCTGCAATGATGCCAAAACATTTTCAAAACTCCGGAAGGCACGTGTTTGCGGTGGGGAACGAACACCACCTCACCATGCAGGTCCTTCGTTTGGCCTGTCTCCCAGCCAAATTTTAATCTACTAGTGCCATCAGCAATAAATAGAGAAGAAATTGCAGTAGGCAGCAAATAAAAAGTTGACAATTGATCCATTTACCCTTATTCAGTGTTGTTGTCAGACTTATTGACTAATTATTGATTGATTAGTGTAATTCATATCGACTTGGGTTTGTTTTCGAAAAATCGTTACCAGCTCATTATTGATTTCTTTTATTCGAATAGCACAATAATACTATAGATCTGGGAGCTGTTGTGTGGTTAGCAGAGAGATTCTAATTACTAGCTAAGAAGTTTTGCTTAGAAAATGTCCATAGAGTGAGACGGAGCGGGAGAGATGTGTTGCGTCAAGCTTAACAGATGTGTTCAAGTCCGCTCCATCATTCCGAATCAAAGTTTCAATCGATATTTTTTCAGAATTTCGGTTTTCAACTTATTGCATGAGCTCTGTCAAGAGATGCCACGCAATCCTTTTCTCTATACTCTCTTTGAACAAACACGAGGTTCTACTTTGTTCTTAATTGCGGTAAAGTTGGTATTTTGACGGGTTTTCCCTTCTGCAAAGCCTGGAAACGTCAGGTTGACAACAACTGCAATCTACCAAACCAAAACGTCCGTAACAAAATAGAGAAGATGCTAAACCAGAATTTTCGCAGTAATAAAGAATGAAGTAACACCTCGTGTTTGCTCAATATGAATATAGAGAATTATTTGATCAATGCCGCCATTAGCAGAAAGTCGGTAGTGGCAATGTTTTTCTGTTCTCCCTTATTACCTTTGTTACCTGTGGTACCATTAATCTGTGTCTGAACACCTCATAAATCCTCGAGTCGTTCGTGCCGCTAGCCAGGACTTCCCGAGCGGCTGCTCTGTCCTAAATTGCATTACACTTATAATATCAGCAGCTGTAATTTTATTGTTGATGGCAAGAAGGTAATTCTGATGAAAAGTTCCCTTCATTGTGGCATAGTTTGTTGCGATTCCGGTAGGAAATGTCAAATATCTCAAGAAGTGGGTGACATTTTCGTTGAATGGATGATTGCTATAAATCACATTTCCACAACCCCCTTTTGGTGCTAAGTCTCTTTTTTTATAATTGGTTCAGTTTTGCTCCGTATTAGTTAATATGTCATTCCTGCTAGGCATCAGTGGTAGGAGGCGCCAATGCGACACACACGTGGAATTGATCCTCGCGCCCATGGCCCACCATGCCTTCCATCTCTCCGGGGTCGGCAAATTGGTACCAGACTTATCTGGGAGGATAGCAGCAATGGCTCGATACATCGGTAGACCACTGCGAGCGAAGTCGCTAATACAAAGTTTTTATGTTGAAAACCCTCAAGTCCCTCAGTTATCGAGAAAAGATTTTTTGTTACCAAAAAAGCGGAAGGTCCGCAACCGACGAAAAATTATGGCGGAATGAGCTATTTTATGGGTGACGCGCGCCGTTTAGTGTATCTCTGTCTCCAAATGAAATATGACCAATTTCTCGTTGGCTGCGACCTTTTTGGTTTTTCGACAATAGAACATGATTTTTCAAAAGCTAGGGTGTCTTAGGGGTTATGTATGACAGAATTCTAGAGGGAACTTTGCTCTATCGTTCCATCGGTATGCGTAAAATATATGCGACGATCTGTTGTGTATTACTGTGGTTCGTTATTCAAATACGTTGCTGTCAGCACTTGGAAGTATTTTGCACCCTCTATTCCGTTGTTTTTCATATCCGCATATTACATACAATGATCATAATGCTAATAATAATGCTTTCAGTGTTGATCAATCCCTGAAGGATGCGCCACCCATTCGATTTCATTAAGCATTGTTTGGAAGTGACTGAATTCATATCTGGCCTTTCCAATGACTCCCATTGGCCTGCCAATGTATCTAGCCAATGCTGCTACCCTTCCAGATAAGTCTGGTACCAATTTGCTAACCCCGAAGGGATAGAGGGCTTAGTGATCCATGGGCGCGGGGATCTATTTCACGCATGTGTTGCAGAGCGCCTCCAACCACTGCGCCACACGCGCTCTATGCAGTGGTCGTAGCTATTCTAATTACGCAACAGTTAATTGTTAGTCAAATTACAGATGAGTGTTCTTTTTCGTGAGTTCTTTTGCAAGCCATCAAGTGTAAAGAGTTGGTTGTTCTGTTCTCACCTATACTGTTTTAATCTGCTTTAGATTAGCTAGCAAATGATTATATGTGGTGCAGAAAAAAAGTTCTGGGGCCCACTAAACTGAATATGAACACTAGGGTGTTCATGTCATCTTGTGGCCAAACATGTGTGGACACTATAATGTCCACATTGGGCCTTGTAAGTTAAGGCAGCTTTTAGCTTCAGCGTTCAGCTCAGTAATGGGAATATCTCTTCTGTTTTTTGCTTGATGTTTTTGCAGCAATTATTTGCTGTTGTATAGTTACTTGATGCACACTTGAATGGCCCGTCCTCACCGGTTGTGCGGCCCTAGAATATCCTCCATTTTTTAGAGATTTACTGGCTAAGCCATTATGGTTCTCTGGAGTTCCGAGATCAGCCTAGCCAATGTCTGCCCCAGGTCTTCACCACCATAGGTAGTCGCAGCCCTTGTGGATCAGAGGGAGATTTGCCACTATGCGACTTTGATACCAGGACGGTGGTGGATCTTGGTGTTAGTTTACTCTTAGCTAAGCCTTTTGATGGGAACGCCGGAGTCCTTTTCAGCTTGAAAGACCCTGCCGGGGGGAGTGCCACCCGATGTGCATCGCAGTCCGACACCCAGGAACACCTCCCAGCCACGATGAGGCGGTAAACTGTTAGGAGGGTGAGCTGAGCTGTATATGAGAATACAATTTGATTTATGCTTAGGTGATTCACTTATCCTTAGGACATTTGTCTAACCTATCTGATGAATTTGAAAGTAGTTTTCGTAAAAACAAATAAAAATTCATTGGCTTTTAAAGTTTGGTTGATTAGTCTATAATTTAAGGATTTTTGCTCCTCATATGATATGAAGACGCGAATCATTTTTTCTTCATATAATTTCGTCCAATGAATTCTAAAAGATTGTCGGCTAGCAATATTGAAGGTGTTCGTACGTTAATAATTGAAAAAACCGATTTTCTATAGACCTCGGCATAAATAGCTGATATATTTATTTTCATGATCTTATAAACTAATAAATGTCGTGTGTAGCACAGTGGTCGGAGGCGTCCTGAAACACACTTGGAATCGGTCCCCACATCCATGGCCTATCAAGCCTTCCATCCTTCCGGGGTCGGCAAATTGGTACCAAACTTGTCTGAGAGGATGGTAGCACTGGCTCGATACATGGGTAGGCCAACTCGAGTTATTGTAAAGGCCAGATGTGCACTCAACTCCAACGATACATAATGAAGTCGAATGCTTCGATTCGAAGGTTTCCTTTTTTCACCTTTCCAGGCTCTGAGGAAGGCGAAGTCCGCCGAAATGTTAGCTTATTTGTGAATAAAGAATAAAAATAACACCTCGCGTTTGCTCAACAAGAATACGAAGAATTACAGTGCTTTTAATACTTTCGTGGTCGGACTGGCTCGATGCATCGGTAGGCCATCGAAAATCGTATAGGCCAGGTATGCATTGAATCACCCTTGACGATGCTTAATGAAGTCGAATGCATGCCGCGTTTCTCGGATATTGATCGACGCGGAGAGCTTTATCCTTTTTTATATTTTTTACGCCGTAACAGCCGCGTTAGGAATCCGGATCCTAGTTAGCCCTTAAATGTACTGTTGATGGTCCCGCTTATCGTCCATGTTTCTTTTTTCAATGTTCCAAAACTGTTGATAAGCAGCTGAGGTTATCTAAACTTGTACTATTTTATTTGGTTTAGGTCCACTATATTTATATAGGTCCTTATTTCTAAAACATGGCGATGTTGCTAGATATTATAACCAAAAATGTTTATTGCTTTATACTATTGATTACTCTGTCTCTCAGAGGTGTCCTTGTTTCTATAAATGTAAATTTGGATACAAAAAGAACCTTAGTTCGCTAAATACAGTGATATCGCTGAAGGACATCGTTTCCTCGACATGCCTGATTGTATTCGAGTTGTTTATCTAGAAACGTTGTGCAGGAAATTGTAGATAAAAGTTTTGAGGAAAGCTTTCTCAAGCGTTTACCTAGCAGTAGTTGGTTGAAGTGATTGCCACTCTTAATGCTTACCTTACAGATATTCACTATTCTCTGGGCCATGGAGAAATGTTTGCTGTGAAGCAACTAGAAGAAGCAATAGTTCTTAATTTCTTTATTCTGTTACATATGTATTACGTTCAGCAACGGATTCACGTTTTTATTTTCATTTTCTGAGTTTACTTTAAAAGTTTGACGCGTTTCCATCGGAATCGCGACGGGCAAAACTCTGCTCGGCTCCTGATCCGTGGTCGTCGAAGTCGGCGAAATTCTTTCCATGAAGGAACTTTCTCGATAATACAAAATAGAAAGCACAAAAAGAGCCGCTCGTACTCTAGAACGTTGTCGTGAGAGAGACAAACAGAAAACTCGTCAGATCCCTTTCGATGACACAACAACTACTACTAAGCGAAGTTGCTTTACATCGATTGTGGATTCTGTGTTTATTCTATAGAAGTTCTCGACTAGTCTTCTGGATATTTACACCGTCAAGTTTGCATCGAAGCTTGTCATCGTCTGCAGAGGTCGAAATTCAGTGAGTTTTGAGGCAATGCCATCAATTGCGGAGGCTAATTGTCAGCCTCACAAGGTGGAGTCGTGCAAGGAACCTTTGCCAAGCACAACGTTGACGTTACGACGACGACCAGCGTATTGTTGCTAAAAATGTATTCGTTTTGTGAAATGCAACTACAGTGATGCTGAAATATTTGACAAACTTAAACCCCAGGTCACATTCGAACCCACGATTACCCTTTCCCGGAAGCTCTGTTCAGTTAGAAACTGACTGAGACAAAATCAAAATAAGGGCTTCAGTAGTTCAAGTGAGTAACACGTGAGCGTCCTGAAACAGTAATCGCGAGACGAATCTGGGCAAGGGTCCAAGTTTTGCAAATATTTCGGCATCATTGTGGTTCTATCTCACACAATGCGCTGTCGTGAAGAAATATTAGGCAGTAAATAAGAAGTTAAACATTCCATTCATTTTATTTTATCACTTGAATTCTTTGTACGTCCGTTTTCCTTTGTGCTACATTAATTTGCCGCTATCTTAATTCCATTTCTCTGTTTTTTGTCGTTCCTAATGTACTAAACGCTATATGTTCTTTTCTCTTTTTATACTTTTATACTCTCCGAATTAGCGTTTCTTAGAAGTCTTAATGTTAGGAAACATTTTCAGTGATTAATGTTATATGCGAGTATGGGATTGGAACCAAGTCTGTTCGTGGAAGCTATAAACAAAAGCTGTTTAAAATACAGCAGAACCTTTTGTTCTTGTCAAGAGCTTTTTAGGGCAAGAGCCATTTCAGAATTTCTGTAGAGGGATTGTAAAAAAGTATCCAAAGGGCATCCTCAGTATCTTGCTAGAGTGATGACAATGTATAGAAATGGTCGGTTAGCGGTCGAAAGAATTCTTTAGCAACAAGCATGACAGACTGCTGTTGCGCTGCATAGTCTTTCCTCTATGGGATTCCTTATGCTTAAATGCATTTGTTATTTAATGCTTGAAATTGTTCATTAATTCCTAAAAACCGACTTTCATTGAATTTCGGCAACAGTAATCAGTAGTTTTTCTGTATGACTGAGCTGTCACCAGGTTGTTATAAACACTTTTTCGGTTAACGTTTCGGCGCCTTCACCTCTTTCAGAGCCGCATTAATTCGAGTCGATGGTCCACAGCTGGTCGTTGACGCTGTGTGGATGTTCGCTGTCACATCGAGTGGACTCCAGAGTGGAGGGAGCGTCGCTTGAAAAAGGAATTTCATCCAAACTGGAGATCATATTGTATGGCGGAAGGGGAGTCGACCGATATCCGTCATGTATAAAAGGGTATCGCCGAGTGAATCTCCCCAATCAGGCGGTGCTCCTTCCATTGGTTTCTATGACAAGATGACTATTTCGATGCGACAACGAACACCCGCACCGCGCCAACGTCTAGATGTGGACCGTTTACTCGGAACAATGCGACTCTAAAGGCGAAAGTGCGGAAGCGTTAGCTGATTAAATGTTTTAAACCAGCCTCGTATTAGCTCAATTATGTGGAAAATTATATGTTAATTATCTTCTGACGATCTCGGCAACTGCTGAGTCTTCATTTCTTATGAGATCCTTCTTACTAAGCGTCATGAAAACTGAAAATTGCGTAAAATTCGGGTAGTTTTAAGTGTACAGCTCCGTTATGTAACGCAAGTCTCCTCCCAGCCCAAGCAAATTGCTTCTTACGCAGCTGAAAGTGCAAGGGTGTGAAAGCTCCGAATTTGAGGAAGTTATTGGGGCCTTTTTTAAATGCCCATAGCTCTTTCACCGCTATTCAATAGTCTATTCTCTACGGAAACTCCCAATGAGAACGACGGCATAAGAGGTAAATTCTACCCTTTAATAACTATCAATAAGGCGTCCTAAAGCCACACTACAGAAAAATTAATATTGGCTAATCTTGCATTTGTATCACTCGAAGAATTATAGAGACTGTGTGCACGATTCCCAAAATGTCATTCAGACTAGCTTGATTGGTACCTTTTATCTTGATGTGATTGGTTTCCCTTAAACTGTAGTCATGGTCAGCTAGTTGTTCTAAACTGTTACTCTGTTGACATTCAATATTATCTCCACGTCCGACTTTCTATTAACCTCGGCATTGATGGAATAATTCTTTCTACTCTTGTTTAGCAAACACTAGGTGTTATTTTATTTCTTTGTTTACGTACAAGCTGACGTTTCGGCGGATTTCGCCTTCCTCAGAGCCTGGAAAGGTCAAGCTGACTGTAATCTACATGGCCAAACACCTCCATAACCAAACAGAGAAAATGCTAAACCAAAATTTCAATCACATTGAACACAGAGTCTTTGCACATTCACCGCTTTCTATGTTTCCACATAATATGTTATGTGGAGACCAATCGCGCAGTGTTCACATAGAAACGTAATGTGCCCATCCCATCAGAATAGCAGTCTTATATACTGCTCAATTTCACGCGTGACAATGAGACATTCCTCCCTGTGATTCATTTTCCGATTCTTGGAATCAATCCAGAATGCCTCGAGAGTTTTACGCGCTTGTGTTCTCGATTCTCGCGCTAGGATCGTAACCTCTACTTCAAAATCTCCGTTATGTCTCTGCGTGCCTAGTGGAGTATTTGGTTTAGGTTTGCCCACTAGGTGTTCTTCTATACGGATGCAGAGTGGTCTACCCGTTTCGTCAACGTATTCGTCCCCGCGCACTTTACAAGAAATCAGATAGACTGTACCCGAACTCATGCAGTCACCGTCTCTTCATTGGGGCACATTATGCAATTTTGCGTTGAGCATAGATGGTCGTATAGGCGGTTACGAACTAGCTGGCATCTTAGATTACTCGGTGGCATTTCAATAATCTTTACTAAGATCTCTAGACCGGCCCTTCTTAAACAGCGTTTTATAGCTGCATCTATTTCATTTGAAATGAAGGGTAGGATAAACGACGGGATCTTTTTCTAGCCAGAATTGTCGTTTGAGGCCTCTGGTTTCTCCTACACCTATCCCGAGCTACGGTTTCGTAGCCATTAGAAATGGCTATTTGCCATACCAAGTTCCGGGACTCCTCTCCCTACTCTCTTTCTGTGCACACGTTGGTTGCTGTTCGAAATTTCTTACAAGAGCCCTTTTTGTGTAGGAGGAGTGAGAGAAGAGGTAATGGACCATGATGTGTTTACTACTTGGCTTTCGGTGCAACTTCGTAATGTAGCCATTTTCTGACAGGTTAATTTGAACCACGAATGGGTCAAAATAGCAAGTGCTGCTGGTTTAAAACCATCAGTTATCTCTCAAATAAAAGTTGACATTTCCCATGCTGTACTTATCAAAACCCATAAGTCAGTATCCAGCGATGATCTCGTGTCTATCGATCCATCGTTGTTTAAGGTCAGACCTATCATTAGCTGCGTGGACAGGCCAACGGAGAGAATAACGTGGTTAATAACCCTATTACTTATCCAGTTGTTAAAGTACATTCCAGCCCATCTGACCAACACCCAAATGTTTTTGGATCGTCTACGTAACGCGCAACCCAACAACATGTACGTGATGTAGTCCTTCGACGTTACCACTCTCTATAAAAAACGTGTCGAACGACTCGCGAGCTGCTTATACAACATGAAGAGGCAAGAAACATGTATGGCTTCTCGCTTCAGCAGTTGATGACACCCTTAAAGAAGTGCCTAAACTGCTCAATCTTCAGATGGTCCGGAAAGTACTACACTCCAATAAAAGAATTGGCAATGGGACATCGACTGGCACCAAGCCTTGCCATTGCATATATGTCTAAGGTGGAAGCACCAGTGATCGACATCGAACCGTTACTCTATTGTAGGTATATAGATGACTGGTTGATCATTTGTTCAACACAAGAGAAAATTGACAAATGTTTTGAGTTGTTGAATGAACAGTCAGAGTATATCAAGTTCACTCGAGACAAACCGAAGAAAAACTGCCTATCATTTCTGAAGGTACAAAGTAACCTATGAGAAAGCGACCACATTACGAAATTGTGCTGTAAGTCAATTAATAAAGACATCTTGGTTCATTACCTCTCCTCTCATTCCTCTCATACGAAAAGGGCGCTTGTGAAGAACATGTTTCGAATAGCGTCCAGCGTGTGCACACAAAGGGAGCAGAGAGAGGAGTCCCGGAACTTGGCGTTGGAAATAGTCATTTTTAATGGTTACGAAACTGTAGCTCGGGATAGGTGTAGAGAAAACCACAGGCCCCCCAGCAATAACTGCAGCGGCAATAAGGTTCCGTTTATCCTATCCTTTATTTCAAAAGAAGTAAGTGCAGCTATAAAACGCTGCTTAGGAAGAACGGTCTAGAGAATTCGGTAACCATAATTGAAATGCCACTGAGTAATCTAAGACGCCTGCTAGTTAGTAGCCGCCTATACAACCGTTTATGTGCAACGCAAAATTGCATAATTTGTCCCAATGGTAGGGACGGTGACTGCATGTGTTCGGGTGCAGTCTATCTGATTTCTTGTAAAGTGTGCAGAGACGAATACGTTGACGAAGCGGGTAGACCACTCTGCATCCGTATAGAAGAACACCTAGTGGGCAAACCTAAACCAAATACTCCACTAGGCACGCAGAGACATAACGGAGAAGATTTTGAAGTAGAGGTTACGATCCTCGCTCATGAATCGAGAACACAAGCGCGTAAAACTCTCGAGGCATTCTGGATTGATTCTAAGAATCGGAAAATGAATCACAGGGAGGAATGTCTCATTGTCACGCGTGATATTGGGCAGTATATAAGACTGTTATTCTGATGGGATGGTTACAATACGTTTCCATGTGAACACTGCGCGGTTGGTCTCCACATAACAAATTAGGTGGAAAGCTCACAGAAAGCGGTGAGTGTGCAAAGACTTTGTGTTCAGTGTGATTGAAATTTTGGTTTAGCATTTTTTTTTGTTTGGTTATGGAGGTGTTTGGTCATGTAGATTGCAGTCAACTTCACATTTCTAGGCTCTGAGGAAAGCGAAATCCGCCGAAACGTCAGCTTGTACGTAAATAAAGAAATAAAATAACACTTCGTGTTTGCTGAACGGAGTAGAAACAATTATTCAATATTAAACCTAGGCAGTTAAACCGTAGGAATTTACCCATCGAATAGAGGATGAATTGAGGATTAGCAAGTTTTGCGGTTAAAGATGTGTCCCAACCTCAATCCAGTAGTTTCAGTGTTGGTCATTGCTTTTAAAATGATGTTCCATAATAGGAACCATTATTTTCTATTCATCCAATTTTGAGCATCTGGAGTGAAAAGTCAATGTTTTGAACATTTCGGCTCCAAAATTGGTTCAAGGGTATAGGCAGCTTAGAGAGTTTACAAGATCGTCGAAGATATAGAGAAGGAGACCAAGATAAAGATGCTCCGTTTTCACACACCCACAATTGAAGAACAGAGTCGGTAATTAGGCTTGCGTCGAGTGTCGAGGTTCAAGGGCACTGCGTATACATGACATCAAGACTTAGCTGAGTTGGACATGTAGTGGATCACACTAATTACAGGAGGGGAACCTTTAGCAACAGCGTGATGCTAAGTGAATACCAAGAGGATAGTCGATATCAGATTTATTGAAAGGAATTCTGATGATGCTCAGTTCGTTACCCGTTAATTAACAGAACTCATGTGACAGGTCCAGCACAAACCAACAACGAATGGAGAGCTTATTGGTGCCTTTTTGAACTATCCAATAATCACTTCTAACCGAAATTATGTGGGTACGGAGGGTAACAAATATGCAGATATAATGAATATTTCAGTAGACAGGGAGTATCTGAGGTTACATGATCTAATCTCTCGAAACATTGGTAACTTCTTCTTCTTATGTGTACACTATTGACGTCTTTCGCAGATCGTTATAGACAGGCCACTGACGCTGATATCGTGACAGCTGCGTCCAAGACTCGCATTGCTCCAGTCGTCTTATTTCCTTTAATCAGAAATTACTCAAATATGTAGATCGTGTAATTGTTAATTCCATCTAGAATTTCATCGAGCGAGACTGTTCTGGTTTGAGCAAATCAAATTCACCTGTATCACCTGTATCACCTCTAGTCCCGTTGATCGTCGAGTGACTCAAGCGGGTGCCAATAAATCTTCCATTTTTCCGTGTCGCGTGCAAGAGTAGCTCAGTGGGTTCTTCTCGCTTTAGGGACTCGTCGAGCATTAAATCTTTCTTCTAGGTTTTTCGTGAAGAACTCTCACCATCGGGTCGGTGGTCTTCCTGAGGTACGTTTGACATCCCGAGGAATTCAGTCACTAACAGCTCTTGTTCATCGGTTATCATTCATACGCATTACGTGTCCAGCCCACCTTATCTTCAGCTGTTTGGCGTATAATATGGCATCATTGATTTTCGATCGTTGACGTAGGTCGGGGCTTAGGATCCCATCCCTTACTAGTGTGAAACGGAATACTCCTAGCATCGTCCTTTCCACTGCACGTTCTATAATGATGAGTGAAATTTTATCCTGCTTACGTAGCGACCAGGTTTCTGACACATACGTTAGGGCAGGAAGAACTGTTGAGTCGAAAAGGTGGGCACGGAGTCGGGTGTTCTTTGTTCTCTTCACTACATCCTCGTTGCTCTAGAAAGCTCCCAAAGCTGCTCGTTTCCTTCTGCTCAGCTCTGGAGCTAAGTCGTTTATCATATTGCTTTGCCGACCTAGATAGACATAACTGAAGCATTCAGAGACATTCGTATCGATGAGTGTGAATGGGGCATACAAAACCAATCCGTTCTTCATGAACATAGTTTCCTTTAGATTTAGTCGAAGACCAATCTTTCCACACGCTTTATCAAAGTCCGTAAGCATACGTTCCGCTTGGCCAATGTCTGGTGTTATAAGAACGATATCATCAGCAAAGCGAAGGTGATGTATCTGCCGACCGTCGATTTTCACTCCCATGTTATCCCATTCCAATGTTCGCATGACGTTCTGGGGGGTGGCTGTAAATAATTTTGGCGAGATTTTATCGCCTTGCTTAACTCTTTTGACGTCAACGTTAATATCGTTGTAGAATAGTGAAATTTTGGTTGTGAAATTTTTGTGCAGCTCACGAAGAATCTTTATGTACTGAGTAGGGACTCCTTGACTACCAAGAGCTTCCAAGACTGCTTCTATCTCAGTTGAATCAAAGGCCTTCTCTAAGTCGATGAAAGTGAGGCAGAGTGGTCTTTTGTACTTTCGCGATACCTCAATGAGCCTTGTTAACGTGTGAATGTGGTCCATCGTACTAAATCCTTTTCGAAGTCGTGCTTGCTCACATGGCTGTCCTTCGTCCAGTGTTCTGTCAATCCTGTTTAGAATGACTCGAGTGAAAAGTTTGTAGACGACAGATAACAAGCAGATTGGGCCACAGTTGCCTATTTCGTGTAGGTCGCCCTTTTTGAACAACAACACAGTCTTGCTGGTCTTCCACTGAGTAGGGACCTTGCATTCAGACAGGTAACGTGTGAAGAGCCGAGCCAGTGTGCTTACGAGGACTGGCGGAAGGTTCTTCAGATGTTCTGATCTTATCCTGTCCGGACCTGGTGCTGTTCGATTTTTCACCGAGATGGCATGTCGGATTTCGGAAGGGAGAACCGGTGGAACAGCATATCCATCCTCTTTTATTTCATAAGACGGGAGATGGACGTGGCTATCGAAGAGATCTCAGTAACGAAATGGCATGTCGAATTTCGGAAGGGAGAACCGGCGGTACAACATATCCATTCTCTTTTCTTTCATAAGACGGGTGGTGGACGTGGCTATCGAAGAGGTCTGAGTACTAGTCGTGGATGATTTTCTCCATTGTCTTTCTGGACGCTGTTATTCTTCCGTTTGGGCCTCGGAGTGCAATCATCTTGGTCTTGTAATTGGAGGAGCTTCGGCGGGGTTTGCGAATGCTTTTCCCAGCCTCTGCAGTCATAGTTCTTCGTGATCCCACCAGCTTCCATTGGCCCTGAGATTTTACCATCCTCTCCATACTCGTCCTACCCAACGCTGCGAATTTGAAGGTTCTTTCGGGGTCAGGGAAATGAGGCCCGTTTTTTTTTCACTGTATTTAGCATGTTTGATACTCACGTATATCCTGCTGGGCTCTGAACGTGGGGGCTGGTTATACTCACGGGCAGCTTGCCAGGCTCTACCAGAATAGACATGGAGCTTATTTGTTGGAGGCGACTCCTAACCGCCTCCCATATACCTCCCTGTCACTTGATTGCAGGCTTTTGGCCGAATTGACTTGTAGATTACAATCCGCATAAAGCGAGAGCGCACCCACACACGCATGCATGAATACGCCTAGCAAATACAGAAAGTATGTGCCAAATCGGCGCGGCAGAAACAGGGAGTCCACCCCTTGATCCACCTGCGTCTCAGGGAAGCAAAGGTCGCTTTTGGTACGCGATCAACCCCCTATCCGCCACCTGGGGACGCGCCACGTAGCCTCGCGACTAACCTGCTCGAGATCCCTCATATGAGGGAGATCCGTGGGCAAATCAAATTAGTATTGAAAAAGTCTGTCTGAGCTTGAAACTGGTTTTGAGCTGTGATTGGAAATTGTGGTCATTTTTTTCTTATTCCTAGTAATTTAGAAATAATGATCGATAATGGTTACACTTGATAGTCGATAGTTAAGACTATCGGGATGTTTCGTTTCTATGGGAAACGCTCACTGTAGTAAAGCCATTGTAGTTAACCAAGTCGTTTAGCCTTTTGTTCGATTTTTTGTGGATTAATATATTTTCTATGTTTCCACTGCTTTTTTAGTGACAGGTGACGACATAATTTGCTATACTATAATGTCGAAATTTCCACAAGAAGTCCTTTTTCGTCACGTAATCTCAGACGAAACCCTTCCAACGGTGGATGAGACCCTCACCATGGATGAGAGCTGTACTTGGATGTTGCACTGCGATGTACAGCGGGGAATTCATGCCCTGACAGGGTCTTCCAAGCTGAGCTGGAGTCCGGCGTTTCCATCAGGCAGCCTAGCTGAGAGGAAACCAATACCGTGATTCATCACCGTCCTAGTATCAAACTAATGGCTTGGTGGAAAATCTCCCTCTGATCCAGAATAGCTGCTACTGCCTGTGGTGGTGAAGACCTGGGGTAGACTTTGGGCTGGCTGACCTCGAGATTCTAAGGAACCACAATGGTTTAACCAGCAAATCTCCCAAAAATGGAGATTATGGTGGGGCTCGCACAATCATTGAGGACGAGCTATTCAAGTATCTAGTAACCTCAGAGGAAAAGGAGTACTTGACATCGCAGTGTCCCTCCATAGAAAACATTTCTGAGTGGAGTTTAGGTTTGTTTTACCAACATTTTCTTTATGATTTTACGACTGGTCATGGGTATTATCTTCATGATGTTTTGCGTTGTGTTTACTTCCCATCTCTCTTACAATTTACATCCCAATCTTGTTAGTTTTGTTATCGGTTATGAATTTCACCTCCAATAGTCTTTATTTTTTATGCTGGAATATTGGAGAAGATGATTTTGGGAAAAGAAATTTAATATCGGCAGTTAAATTGATCCGTGTGGGTGCTAATTTCAAAAGTCGCCTTCGTCGTCAAAGAATCCTAATCGCAGAGCTACAAACCTCTCTTCGATTCATAGTGGTCGATATTTAATAAACGTTTTACTATAAAAGTTTATTGGTGATTTTACAGTAATCAGAACTAGTACTGGTGTTGTTTCAATTTCATTACGTTTCCCGAGACCACATATATCACACATTGCGGATCCTAGCACTTTTTGCATTGGATTCGTTTTCTCGAATCCACCATCCACACATGTTTTCGAAAGTTGTGTTTGGCTTCAATTTTTTTTTTGTTTGGCTACCTGCGGTTTTTTCTTCTCCGACACAAATATCTTTCAATGCTGGTCGAATCGATTCTCCCTGAAAATATAAGATAGCCATGTTGGGGCGTTCCCTCGTAGATTGAAGAGCGTCAATGTGTTCCGGTCAGCTCTGGTGCCATTTTTCGATCCGGAAAGGATGAGAGGTTTTTGGAGCGAAGCGCTGTCCAACCAGCGCCCGCCTGGATAGGCTTGGTCGCCCTCATAACGAACGAAACCACTCACTGCCAATGCGTTATCCCGCTTCTGAGTATTGGTATTAGTAATTAATAATACTAAACTGGACAAGACAGTGTTCATTTGGTGAGCTTGGTAAGAAAACGAATTGATTCTAAGAATGACTTCTTTTCTGGTCGACGATTATTGTTTGTCGTGTTTACCTCCTCGCTCACCCCGATTTGACCCCGTCTGTCTGCCAGACACGCGCCGTCGTCAGGAGCAGACTTTGCAACTGTTTAGGCGAACTCTTTTGTCCCTCATCTTATCATCATTTTCTCTTTGCATTGTTCATTTCTGCCGTTTTAGACTAGTAGAAATTCGTGGTAAAACATTACGACTGGCTAGCTTCACTTTTTTCTTGTTCCAGAGCAGAATGCTTTCGCGAAAAAAGATGCTGTTTTATAAATTAATATATGTACATCTATATGTATATCTATATATTTTTAATGTTTTAAGTGGATTTGGTCTTTGTGTTCTTCATTGTTGTACATTGCTAGCTGAACGACTTTACGCGCTGTGAGCCAATCGTTTCATGGGAATCATTTATGGTTACCGTTTCTCTTTCTACGTCGAAATTTTCAGTAAGACTGAAAACTTATGTATTTTCGATAGTAGAAGTAAATAATTTATTTCTTATTCTTAAAGTTCCGATTAGTCACCTTGATAGGCTGTGAGGTTCACCTTCGATTCTTAAGACATCGAGGGTGTTCGGCCATGATCCTATAATCGTTCATGGTGTACCGGTCTGTCATTATGACAAATACCACAACCATGCCGATCGTTGATCGGTCCGACTGTCCTCAGATTACCATAACCTAACTCAGCGGTCCTCATCTCACCGCCATGAATATTTGCCAATTGACCTCTATTCTTGTTAAGTCTTAACGCTTTTTCATGACCATGACCCTGACTCTAATGGAATGCAAAGATCAGCCAGGGTTTTGCATATTTATCAAGTACGTGCTCTATGCACAACAGTAATTTGCTTTCGTTTCAGCGACAGCTTTTCTTTACACCCACTGGTGATCCATCGTTGGGAAAATTTGCCCTATTCGCTTAACGCTTTTAGAATTTAACTATATGTAGATCCCAAGATCGACTTTATTAACCTTGGCATTGAATTATGAATTCTTTGTTTTCTCTCTTAGCAATCGCGAAGTTGTTAAACAGCATACGTTTACTTCCATACAATAACACACATACAACACAATCGTAGCTGACGTTTCGGCAGAATCGCCTTCTACAGAGCCTGGAAGGGTACACCAATACGCAACTGACTAGGTCAAACACTTCAGCAGCACAAACAGAAAGATGAGAATCTAAATGGTAGTCATACGGTCAACAGCTTCTCAAAAAACCCACCGTTTTTTCTACGTGCCTTCCACTGAGGAAGAGCCGCTGATCAGCGTCGCATATGGTAGACGACTGCAGCTCCCCATATCCCAACGATCGGTGCGAGGTTACGGGGCCATATCAGGTGTGATCTCGGGGAATTTCCTCCTGCTGTTCATTTTAGGGTTTTTGGCATTTCGCTATTCTCGCACAGGGTGCCAAAACATCAGCGCGCAAGCTTCTTGTGGATTTTTGGATAAATACCAGGAACACTAGAATGAATAGCAGGGAGGAATGCCCGTAGATCACACATGATCTCGCCCCGTACCTTCGTATCGAATGTTTAACAACCTCGCGATTGCTGAGAAAGAAAGCGACGCAACTATATGTAGTATGTATTCTTTCTTTGATGAGCTTACACGAGGTTGATAAAAATATTTATTACCGGCTAACGTTTCGACGTCTTCGTCTTCATCAGAGCCGATGATCCGAGTCGACGGTCCACGCTTGTTATTCGTCTCGATGTGGCGGCTTCGCCTTCGTGTCGAGTCAGGTCTTCCTCAGCGGTCCATCTCCTCGAATGACAAGCGTGGACCATCGACTCGGATCATCGGCTCTGATGAAGACGAAGACGTCGAAACGTTAGCCGGTAATAAATATTTTTATCAACCTCGTGTAATTTCGAACCCAATCTACGTCAAAGCATTGATGCCTTCTGACGTTAACACGAACATTCCATCACTTGTTTCATGACTTCATGTAATACTATTTTAACATTTGCCTTGTGCGGGCGGCGAGTAGACGTAGCGTTTTCTGAAGTTTTTATTTTTCAGGTAATAATTGTTTCAGATTAACCCTATCAATTAACTGAATAGGAGTTTTCACAGAATTGGCATTTAGTACCTCAGACAAACAAGAGCGTTTCAATGATTTCGTGCTCAACAATGTTACAGTGGGGTAGGGTAACAATAAATTGTAGAAGTGACAAGACATGCATGCACCGAGTACTTTCTATTGAGAACGAAAATTGGAGAAAAACTCAACGTTCATCTCTAAACGTTCGAAACGTTAACTTAGCTCTTGTCTTTAAAACTATCTTAGTCTTTAGTAAACAATGCAGAAAATACCTTCGAGTTTAACCCTCCCTACTTAAAAATAAAAGGTTCTCTTTAGCAGGAACCTCAAAAATGATACTGTATTTTAGCGGCAAAAAAAGAAAGCAAAGAAATTCAGGGTAGGAAAAGAGTTAAAAAACGATAAAGCTCTCGGCATTGATCAAGTCCTGAAGGATGCGCCTTGCATTCAACTTTATTAAGCACCGTTTGGAGATGATTGAATGCAAAATCTGGCCCTTACAATGACTCGCGGCGGCCAACCGATGTATCGAGCCAGTGCTGCTATCCTCCCAGACAAGTCTGGTACCAATTTGCTGACCCCGAAGGGATGGAAGGTTTAGTGGGCCATAGGCGTGGGAATCGATTACATATGTGTATTGCAGGGCGCCTTCGACCACTGCACCACACGCGCTCCTCTTCATGATAAGGAGTATTTAATTCTATCTAAAAACAAAAAGCTACAGAAATATTCGCCTCTCATCCTTAAGCGTTCTAAACCTAAACTTCCCTGAGTAACTATTTTCAAATACGATTAAAAATTACAATGCAGAAAAACGTTCAACACCCAGTTGTTACCTTGATTAAAATCGCTTTTATTATGGAAAGGAATAAAGTATTCTATGTTGATCAATATGTCAGAAATATGTCAATTCGTTGTAGTTCACCGAATGTCGTTAGGGGTGACCGAATGCATTTTTCCCCTATTCAACGACATTCAATGGCATACCAATGTACCACTCAGCACTGCTATCCTACCAGACAAGTCTGGTGCAAACTCAATTCGTTAATGTGGGAGAGATGGAAGTCTTGGTGAGCTCCGGATTCGCGATAGACCCATTAGTGAAGTAAATATTGCGAGGCGCTTCTAACCACTTCGCTACGGGCCCGCTAGTTTCTCTACCAGTTGAAAATTAATAGCTGCGCTAAAAAATTGATGTGTTCTAATGAGTCAGGGTGCCTAAATTTAACCGAGCACGATTTCAAAGACAATGAATCCTTGAATATAAATGACATCTTTTCATTTTAAGATGAAGAATGAGAAGAGCTTTTAATCTCATCACCCATGCATTCTGTAAGTTCGCACATAAGTGCTCAGAGATGTGATGAATCAACCTTAATAAATTGCAATGAAACCTTTTAGTTCGGTGTGGGAACTGCACATTTTGGGAGTCGGGAGCTGCGACATCGCAGAAATTCTTTCATAAATCAAATTTGTATTTCTTCGCATTCTTGTTGAGCAAACGTGAGGTGTTATTTTTATTCTTTATTCACGAATAAGCTGACGTTCCGGCGAACTTCGCCTTCCTCAGAGCCTTGAAAGGTAAAGTTGACAGCAATCTATTCGGCCGAACACCTCCATAAACAAACAGAGAAAACACCAAACCAGGATTTCAATCACATAGAAAAAATATATCAAATTCACCCGAGAAAAACCGAAAGAAAACTGGCTTCCAATCCTAAACGTGCAAATCAACCTGTCAGAAAATGGCTACATTACGAAGTGGTACCGAAAGCCAAGTAGTAAAAAGATCTTGGTTCATTACCTCTCCTCTCACCCCTCTCACACGAAAAGGGTGCTTGTAAGAAATTTCCAGCAGCAACCAACGTGTGCACGGGAAGAGAGCAGAGCGAGCAGACTCGGAATTTGGCACGGCAAATAGCCATTTCTAATGGCTACGAAGCTATAGCTCGGGATAGGTGTAGGGGAAATCCGAGGCCCCTAAACGACAACTGTAGCGATAAAAAGGTCCCGTTTATCTTACCATTTATCTCAAATGATGTATGTGCAGCTATAAAACCATGCTTAAGAAGAGCGGGTCTAGAGAATTCAGTAAACGTAGTTGAGATGCCACCGAGTACTCATAAGCGCCAGCTAGTTCGTAATCGCCTATATGGCCGTCTATGTGCAGCGCAAAATTGCATAATTGGCCCTAATGGTAGAGACGGTGATTGCATGAGCTCGGGTACAGTTTATCTGATCTGTAAGGCGTATGGAGACGATTACATTGGCGAAACGGTCAAACCATTTTGTATCTGCATTAAAGAACACCTAGTTGGCAAACGTAAGCCAAATGCGCCACTATGCACGTACAGGGCGCAGTGATATAACGGAGATCACTTTGAAGTACGTGTCACGATCCTCGCACAGGTATCGAGAACGCATGCGCGCAAAACCCTCGAGACGTTTTCGGTTAATTCCACAAATCCGAAAATGAACCGCAGGGAAGAATGCCTCATTATCACGCGTGATATTTGGCGGTGTATAAGCCTGCTATTCTAATGGGATATTCTATTATTTATTATTCACATTACGCTTGTGAATCCCGTGCGATTGGTCTCCACACGACATACTTGGTGGAAGCCTCATAGAAAGCGGTGAGTGTGCAAAGACTCTGTGTTCAATGTGATTGAAATCTTGGTTTAGCGTTTTCTCTGTTTGGTTATGGAAGTGTTTGGCCGAATAGATTGCTGTGAACTTGACCTTTCCAGGCTCTGTGGAAGGCGAAATCCGCCGAAACGTCAGCTTGTGCGTAAATAAAGAATAAAATAACACCTCGCGTTTGCTCAACAGTAATACAAAGTATTACTTGATCAATGCCGAGGTTAATAGAATGTCGGTCGTGGGATTTATTACTGAGCGGAAATTCTCTTTGAAGCGCATCCAGTATCTAGCGATCCTCTCGAATACTTGGTATTTATAGCAGTTGTATTGTGGACCAAAACATTTGCTTGAGTGTCTTGACTGCTCGAATTCCCATGTAGTACGGACACAAACCCTTGCTCCATTCTCTTCGTTACCTTTCAACAATCAGTTACGGAAACCGTTTGCTTCATTCATCAGCTTAGCTATGCTCAGAGCTGCTCCATTCACTTCTTATTGACACGTGAAGATCTGGTCGAACACAGTTTTACCTTGAATTACGAGATAGTCATCTTAAGTCGTCTTCAATTCTTCACCCACAGACAATCGGCAGCCTTGTTTATCGAAGGAAGACGTGCTATTGTTCTAGAGCAGCAATGATCACTACTATTGACCGCCGGTAGGCGAACGATTGAGAACGAGCATTGAGGAAGTCCATCCATAATTAGAAAGGAACCGTGGGAACTAACAAAATGAGGCGCGATCAGCAATCACTTGCCAATGGGGATCATCTGGGGAGCTCAGATCGTCTGAGAGTAAGGCGAGACCAGCGCTTCGGTGGCGTCGTAAGTAACATATGTGCCCCCGGAGGAGGTACTTGCGGGTTCTAATTCGGCCTAGATTCCAAGTTTTGCAAATATCTCAGTATCGTTATCATTAAATTTCACAAATAGCCTGCCATAAGAAAAAATAATAGGCAGTAAATAAGAGATAACAAAGTAAAATCCGTAGCTGTAATTGAGAAGTGTTTATAAACACGTCGTTTTCTCTCGCACCAATCGCGAGGTTGTTAAACAGCATACGTTTACTTCCTTACAATAACAGACATACAACACAACCATAGCTAACGTTTCAGCAGTATCGCCTTCTTCAGAGCTTGGAAGGATACACTGATATACAATTTGTTAGGTCAAACACTTCAATAACACATACAGAAAGGTGAGAATCTAAATGGTAGTCACACGGTCGACAGCTTCTCGAAAAACCCACCGTTTTTTCTACGTGCCTAGTGACTTTTATGCCAAAATCGTCTCCTCTATGTTTTTGTATCCTATGCATGCCTAGTGCCGTGCCCAGACTTGCTTTTCTTTTGCCATCTAGATGCTCTTTTATGCGGATACATAAAGGTCTGCCAGTTTCGCCAATATATTCGTCTCCGCAAGTACCACAAGAGATCAGGTATATCGGACCTGAACTCATGCAATCACCGTCCTTGCCAAAAGGGCAAATTACGCAATTTTCTGTTTTACATAGACAGTCATACAGGCGGTTACGAACTAATTGACGACGGAAAGTATCGGGTGGTATTTCTACTATCTCAACCGGGAGCTAGGGGATTATATCAAAACCCCTAACTTGCCAATCGCATTTTTTCGTTATTTTCCATTTTTTGCTAGCGTTTATCGACTATTCTTCACTCTTTCTTTTTTTTTTCTTTTTTTTTGTTAGATTTTACATGTAGGCAACGATTTAAATTGGAAATATTTAAGCATTCGTGCCAGCAACTGCTCACATTCAGCTTGATCGCTCTTTGCGCCTCGGTATCATATTCGGGTGAGGTTCATAGTTGAGTGCGTTTCTCACGGCCTGCGCGGGGAGCGATATCCTGACTACTCGGCTTGATTATCCGGACTCATTTCCTGGCACCTATATTACCGGAGATATTAGGGAACCTTTTCTGATAACCCTTAGTCTTGCAAGTCTACGCTATGGATTTCCACTAATGTGTTTCTCTTCTGGGTCTTCCATGCGTAGTTCGTTATTCTCCAAGCAACTAATTTTCCGGCAATATCTGGTTGGGCGCGTGTGGCTTACTGGTCGGAGGCGCCCTGTAACACACACGGACCACCAAGCCTTCCATCACTCCAGGGTCGGCAAGTTGGTATCAGACTTGTCTGGGAGGATACCAAGCTCAATACATCGGTGGCCCACCATGAGTCATTTTAAAGGCCAAATTTGCATTCAGGCACCTTCCAACGATACTTAATGAAGTCGAATGTATGGCGCATCACTCAAGGATTGATCAACGCCGACAGCTTTATCCTTTATCGTTTTAGGGAAAAATGTTTACCTCATTATTAGAGCACAGAAAAACAGGATATTTGTTTTGAGTTTTGTTGAAGGTGCTCAAAATATTCAAGGACGTGAGAAGTGGAGCTTCAAATCGTATAGAAACAGTTCTACATTTCCACTTTTCTACGCGGTGTGAAGCGCGCGTGAGGCACCTCCAAACGATGCTTAATGAAGTCGAATGCATGGTGCATCCCTCAAAGGTTGATCTACACCGAGAGCTGTATCCTTTTATTCTTTTATACTTTCTTTCACATAACAGTGAAACCTCCCATTCAAATTTCTGCCGTCAAATCCGGTGAAGCCTTCTTTGACTGGACTAATCGTTGTGAGTTGCTTCATCACTGTTAACACTTGTCTTTCATTTAACGCTTTTGTGCAAAAATATTTACTCCCATTTTTCTGAAATTTCATGGTTTACGACTTTGCCTGAGATTTCTGAATTCGGAGGGATATCCTTTTTTTTTTCTTTGGACACTTTTCCCTATACTTTCAAACGGTAAGTTGTCATGAAGTACATCAGAGTAAACGAATCCAATTTTTTTATTACAATTTTTATTTTTATAATGTTCATTCCTTCATTTTTTTTCTTTTGTTCTGCTTTGCTTTCTTTGATTTTTTCGGCACGCTGTCTAGACAGCCCATTATTCATTCGGTGTCCTCTCATTCATTTTCTTAATGTCCACTAGTTTGTCGTACAATCGATGTAGTGGATTTATCTGAAGATTAGATCATTGAGATTGCGCGAACGTCTACGTGAAAACTCGGCCGTCTTTTCTGCACTCTCGTCACATCAACTTCTCTTAAATGGTGTTGGCAACGCCAACTTCTCTTAAACGGTGTTGGCCGTCACTCACAACCCGACCATTCAAATTACCATAGCTTCGTTAATTCCATCGACTATGGACGTTTTCTTCTGAATCCTTCGTTCTTCTGGCGAAGATTTGTTCTTTTGGAAAGAAATGTCCATTCGGAATAATGGTTTTTCCAGAATTTGAGAAAGAGTTTCGTTTCCCTTGATTCATTTAGCAGCTTTTGTCCAGACTATCTTTACTACATGCCGTATGAATTCCGGCGTAAGTACTCTTACTATTTCTTATCGCCATTATAAAACACTAGTAATTTGAAACTGTGTTCCCTTCATCTCTACAAAACAAATTCAGTAAGAGAAATGTTGGGCAAAAACAAAGCATTTTTCTGTGGCATACATTCCACTTTCATTGCTATTGACAAACTATGTTCAGTTGTTCAGTTTTTTCTTAATTTTTAAAGGCAGTATATACTTTAATGATGCTGAGATATTTGCAAAACTTTGGACCGCAGATGTCTGCGGGGAGGAACGAACGCGCTATTGTCCGTTCCGGGGAGTAACGCGTTCACCACCACACCACACGGTTACTTCCTTTCGCCTGTCTCTCAGCTAGTTCTATCGATCGGCAGTATATACTGTTTTGTGTTTCAATGCTATCTACTATGGATTTTCAATGGATGGTAGAGAAACATTCGAAGTTGGATCTGGACAATGTTATTTGGAGCGCAGTCTTCTTTTTGCTCCATGATAGTGTCGTTGATTGTGGAATGTTGCACAATGATTTTCTGCTGTGAATAGTTGGAATTCTCATTTAGAGAAAATGGTGCTGAGAAACTAGGTTGACTCCTACTTCGTATACTGATTTTACCATGTTATGAGAATACGAGTGATCGAAGAATTCTTGTTTTCTTCATACATTTTGTCAACATGACTTTCATTGGGGGTCAGGTAGCGCAGTGGTTAGTGATGCATCCTATCAGATCGGAAGTTTCTGGTAAGACCCACTCCCTAACGTTCTCCTTCAATCCACATGTGAATGTGTTTGCTCGACGATTTCAAATTGCATTAAGGGAATAGACTCGACGAGTCTCCTACAACGTTCATGAAGAAGACAAAATCCTCAAGCAGCAGCAGAAGCCACGCATAAAAAGTTGGGAGACTTTCGTGAATGATAGGTGCGAGGAAGCCAATGGAATAATAGAGGTGCTGGGATCCGCACTGTAGATCTGATGGCGGGTCATGTTAAAACAAACGGCTTTTCAGAAACCTTTCCCTTAACCTTGGTATGACTATTCAACTATTTCATTCCTAAACTAACGCGAGGTCGATGAACAGCTTCATTCGGCTATCGTTTCGACGCCTTCGTCTTCTTAAGAGGCGTTATTTCTAGTCGATGTTCCATAATCGTTCGGACTTTCGGCGTAGTGTCTTCGTTATCGTATTGGATGGAATGATCCTCTCGAAAGAGGCAATCTCACTTGGCGATGCCTTTTTGTACAAGACGGTTGTTGTCAATGGTGAATGCTCGGTGATAATAACTATCAATGGTGATCATCAATGAAAGAATACATGTTGATTAGCCGTGCCGAGGTTAAAAAATTCGGTTTTTTAAATGTCGTTACGCTCTTTGCTAATTGATAATGATACCGACTTATACAGGATAGGCTGTTTGGAGATCCACAAGTTCGGAGATCATTGGACAATCACCATCAACAACAACTGTCGTGTATAAAAAAGTATCGCTGGTCGAGGTATCCCTTTTCTAGCAGTGCTACACTGAGGAATGCTGAACTTCATACGACGCCGAAGACACCACAGCGAGAAGGCGAACAACTGTGAGCCAGCGGCTGATATCATCGAATCTGAGGGAGACGGTGACGGCAACATCTTAGCCAAATGAAGTCATTTAACAACCTCGTCTTAGCTTACCAGTGATAGAATAGGAGTTGAAAAGTTCTTTTCGTCATAAAAACTACTTTCCTGTTTGATAGTATAATCTGTTCTATCGTGCAGACTACAAATTTTCTAAACGGATGCAACTAATGGAATTATGAGATTAGAACGGTAATGTGCTGAAATCGAAGTAGTGTGTCGGACAGTGGGTGGAAACGGTTCTCGGTGGTAGATGGAAAGGGCTGATGCTGTTGCGTTCTGATATTTTATGAGCAGTTTTCAACGATTTTGAAAACATGCAAAGGTTATGTTCTGGTTCAAAATGTTTTCGGTAGGACACCCGTTTTCAACTGTAAACAACAAATGACGGTTGTTTATTCGCCATTTCGTTTATACTTTCTTCGTCGCTGCCGATGGGGCTAGGCCCAGCCTACCCGCGATCTCTTCTGTTGCGTGTTGCAGAATTTGGTCGTTATGCATAACTGCCGGCTCTTCTATCTGCTAGTGAGGTCGCCCAACAGCCATTAATAATATTAAATCAGAATTGAATTTACTCAATAATGAAGGCACCTCTTGATTTTCTCTGAGTGTTTGGATAAGGAAGTCATTATGTATTCCATTATTTCACTTCTACAGTTATATTCACAATTACAAATATATTTTATCATGTCACACTGCTTACAATTTCTGCTTGACCTTACTGTCGGCTTCAAAAACTGAGTAACTGATGTTTTTTTCATGGAATTTTCTCTTCACTGAAAAGTTATTGACAATAAAAGTATATTTCAAAACCAACTTGCCTTCATTCTTGGCATGACTAATCAATATGTACTTTTCTTTGACAAGCTTACACGAGGTCGATAAATAGAGTTTGTCTTCAGCTAACGTCTTGACGTCTTCGTCTTCATCAACAAAAATATGTCTTCAAACTTAAACTTAAATGATATCATTTTCTTTTGCGATTTTTCTGACCTAGTAAATTGCTATTTTTGGAAATGCTTTACTACTACAATTATGTTCCCAAATACAGGAAAATAACTATGCCACATGATCCTCATGCAGGTCCACGCTATTAATACAAATATTTTAGGATGAAAAATGAGTACAAAACTGGTGATTATCGTTAATATGTTTCCATTACATCTCTAACAAGGTGCAGTGAAGTCGCCTGCATGGCGTATCCCTCAGAGATTGATCAACGTCGAGAACTTTATCCTTTTCGTTTCCATTTTGCAAGTGTTTAAAGAGTTCTAGAATAGTCGGGAGTGAAGTTGCCTGCATTTGCATTACTTGAATTGCTTGTGTGTTATGTTTTTGTTGGTTTATTTTAGCTTTCAAGAGAAAGGCGAATAGGTATTATCTACCTTCTTAGTACATCATCCAGGTAGATATGCCTTTCCTGAGAACTGATATCCTTGGTATATATTTGAGACGATTGTTTTGAGCGTTTCTTGTGGGTCTTTTCTTCCCATTTCGTTTTCTGTCCTATTTAGTTCTTCTAGGTGAAAGATGAAGGGAGGGTAAAAGACGCTTCTAAAAAAAATCCGTTTATTCTCTCGAATATCTTTCAAAGTATTGCAAGGCATATCATCATGTTGAAAACAAAGTAAGATTTTTATATTTAAAATATGTTGTTTTAAATATAAAAATTTTTATATAATATAATAATATATAAAAATATTTTTTTCAATATTACACCATGTTTATTTGAATTTTAGCTGATTTGTAAGCCTTTCGTTTAAAGGGTTTTTTTGGTGGCCATGATATGGGAGGGTTACGGTAGCGTCTTGTGCGACAACGACCATATGAAACATTTGAAGGTGATAAAATTCCTGAGAGTTCTTCGACATTCTGAAAGAACAGCTTCATCTCAATGTATAGAGATGGACGGCAACCATCATTTATTCTGATTTAGTATTACATATTCATAAGTTGAAATTCCACTTATTTTACCCAATTCGTCAATTTTTTAGTTATCAAATATTAAAATAATAGCAAGCATCCGAACATTTTAAGAGCGTGGACGAGAAAACTTTAGGTTTGGCACTTTGCTTTAACTTATTGCTCTGCATTAAACGTTAGATGAGTTTATTTCTTCTTTATTTGTTTTATAATGATTATGAAAAATTCTTCGATTAACCCTTGCTGATCATTCCGGTGCTTTTTCTCTCGTTGGTTTTCAACGTGTTCCATTTGTACGAATATTTGTCCATATTTATTTTAACAGTTTGAGACTAATGTGGCTGAGTCTATTTTCTTCCCTATTTGTTTGCTTACCGCTCTACACTTTCTCGCCATGTTTGATTTGTTTCCAATGCGTTTCCTGTTTAAGCGTTTATGGTTACCCGTTCCACTTAGTGTTTGTGATTTTTGGAGTTTCTGAGTTTTTCTAAGATAAGCTTATGTAGTTGTCAATATTTTCTCTATTTTCGATGGTTCTAATCGGATGATCTCCTTTTTCTGGTGCTTTCCATTCCGATCCTTTTTCAAGGTTTTGTTTTCGGGTCATCATTTTCTAACGATTTCCCAGATCTTTATGTCAGTCTTCTTGCCATCATTATCAATGATGTTGTATCTGCTTATTACTTTAGTACGCTGCCATGTTTTGACATTGTATTTCTCACAATTTTAGGAAAACGATGGGTCGCTTGATCGTTTTCAATGCGGTGCTCCTAATTCAAGAAGGTAAACAGCTTAAGTTATTTCTTCACTTGGCAATGCGCTAAAATTGACGACTGATTTTAAAAAAAAGTGTTGCTTGTAGTCTTCTTATATTTATGTGAGTTACATAACAGAACGGCGGCAGCAATTCCTTGAGAGACCGATTTCATCGACTATGAATAGATTAAGCCAAAATGGTTGTAGATTTCCGAACACCCTTAATGAGCTAGCTGCTTCTGCTGTCAACTTGAAATTGGTGTTAGTTAGGTGCCGAATTGAGTTGATTATTGGGAAGCGACTTGATATCCGACAACTAGCGTCATATTTCAACTGTTACTACGCCTGTTCACTGGTTGTTCTATCATTAAATGCTCTAGTGTTGGCGCCCAGTTAATTGCAGTACATGACTAGTTCATGTGTGAGAGTATTGTGCTGCAGTAATGCAATTTCTTCCCGCTATTCTGCTGATTACAAAAGGTGTATAATTCGTGGGTCAGGGTCAACTCTAAACAGTGCATTAAATTAAAGGAAAGTGACCACCTTGAAAAAAACAACAAAGTTGTTTAAGTTGAACCTGTACTAAGAACTAGCAATGTGTTGGGCAAACTTTAAACAATAATTAAATAACACTTTAGTTACCAAGTTAATAAAGTTAATTGATCGAATCTGCACAAAATGTGTAATGAACTTAAGTAATGAACTTGCGACAGTCCTGCCCATGGTCGTAGTTGCCATGTAAAAGGAATATTTCTAAAAAATCTATAATTGTTTATTCTATCAGGGTAAAGGGCTACGCGTCTGAAGCTCATCAGTTGTTTTTTTTCGCACTTCTTTTCCTCAAGGTTTGTATTTGAACAATGAAGAACAAGCGAAGAAGTACTGTGAAGAAAGGCTTTTAGACATAGATAATTTGATGCATTTAATAATGTTATTACTGGTCAGGGAAATAGAAATGCTACTTTACTTCTTCCAAAATGTTGGTGCAAAATTCTTTATTTACCAATACGGCGAATTTGGTTTCCATGTGTAATATTTGTCGAAAGTCCTGTACAGAAACGTTTTTTCCAAGTTTTCATGATGAAGATTCCTAAAGAAACCCGGTTGTTTTTTTGGAATTTGGAATGATAAATAAACGTGCATTTTAGTGACCTGAAAACGCATGACTGTTGGTTTGGATTAGCCCATTATCAACAAGCTCAACATTTGCCTTTGTTATGCACGTCAGATTTGAGCGCGCTAACCACGCTAACGGCGTAGCCGATAATTTCACATGTCTATTTCAAAAAACTATGAACATAAACGGTCTCATTTTCCGACTATAAAAGATTTTCTTATTCAGCAACGCCGGGTAGGATAGACAGTTAATGACTCTTAGAGTTTCCTTAATCTGCCAGGCATGTTTGGATAGAATGTCATTTGGAACGCTCTAGTCATATACAGCTTGAATTTTCCTTTTTGGTTACCTGTATCACCTCTATCACCTGTAGTCTCGTTGATCGTCGAATGACTTCCTCCAGTGTTCTGTCAATCCTGTTTAGGATGACTCGAGTGAAAAGTTTGTAGACGACAGACAGCAAGCAGATTGGGCGATAGTTGCCTATATCGTGTAGGTCGCCCTTATTGAACATCAACACGGTCTTGCTGGTCTTCCACTGAGTAGCGACCTTGCATTCAGACAGGTAACGAGAGAAGAGCCGAGCCAGTGTGCTTACGAGGACTGGCGGAAGGTTCTTCAGATGTTCTGATCTTATCCTGTCCGGACCTGGTGCTATTCGATTTCTCACCGACGAAATGGCATGTCGGATTTCGGAAGGGAGAACCGGTGGAACAGCATATCCATCCTTTTTTATTTCATATGACGGGAGGTCGGCGTGGCTATCGAAGAGATCTGAGTGATATTCGTGAATGATTTTCTCCATTACCTTTCTGGACGTTGTAACTGATCCGTCTGGGCGTCGGAGTGCAATAATCTTCGTCTTGTAATTGGCGAAGCTTCGGCGTGCTTTGCGAATGCTTTTCCTAGCCTCTGCAGCTTCGACTATTACTGCTGCTCTTCTCTCTTTGAAATCTTTTATCGCCTATCTGCATTGTTTCGCAAGTTCGGACGTTAGTTCGCGTTTGCCTGCAGCTCGTGCCGACGTATCAGCTCGAGTGTTTCTGGAGGCAGAGGTCTATTGCTTAGTTTCAAACTCTCAGCTTTCAAAGCTCCAACGTGAAGATGATGAATGAACCGATCGTATTCTTCTTCGATGTCATCGACAACAGCATCTTCCCAACAGCCGACTAATGAGTTGATTAAGTCTCAGTTTGTGGTCGTTCTGGGACTTCGGTATTTGAATTTAGCGGCTTTTTCTCCTTTTCGCGAGAAATAGATTCTTGCACGAAGGAGAAGGTGGTCTGATCCCGTGTAGAATTTTGGGACAACAGCGGAATCGGTTAGGCAAAACCTTCTGTTTACTATGATATGGTCTATTTCGTTATGGTACTCTCCATTGGGAAACTCCCACGTCCAGCGTTGAAGGTGCAGCTTCTGGAATTGCGAGTTTCCATGGATGGGTAGTCTTGGTCGTCATGATAAACTCAGAGAGCCGCTCACCCTGTTCGTTCTATTCTAATTCGTGGGTCCCAATGTGACGTTCCTCAGACGTTCTTCTTGTTCCAATCTTGGCATTGAAATCTCCAATGATGACTTTGAAGAATGTATGGTCTTCTCTGTACAACTTCTCCAAGTCCATGTAGAACGCTTCGACTTCTTCTTCGTCATGGTTTGATGTTGGTGCGTAAACGACCCGCCGGTATTGATCCACATCTTTTTAATCGTAAACGTCCGATTCGGGTAGCAAGCTGTTCGAATGAATTGATGTTCATGGACAAACTCGTGTTGACGAGAACGTCGACACCGCCTACTCCTCTGCTGTCGCATGTTCCGATGAACAGTTCTTCTCCAGTGTCATAGACGGTGTTGAATGGGTGGCGTCGTCTCGTCTCGGCCAGGCCGATGATGTCGTACCTTATCATTCCTGCTTGTATGAGCAAGTCTTCTATCGATGACTCGGATGCAAAATATTTGATACCCACGTATAGCTTGGTGAGCTCTGAACGTGGGGGCTGGTTATACTAACGGGTAGCTTGCCAAGCTCTCCCAGAGTGGACATGGAGCTTATTTGTTGGAGGCGACTCCTAACCGGCTCTCATATACTTCCCTGTCACTTGATTGGACGCTTTTGGTGGAATTGACTCGTAGAATACAATCCACATAAAGCGAGAAGGCACTCACACATGCATGCATGTTTACGCCTAGCAAATACACAAAAACATGTGCCAAATCGGCGCAGCAAAAACAGGGAGTCCATCTCCTGGATCCACCTGCGCCTCAACGAAGCAAAGCTTGCTTTTGGTCCGACCCCCCATTTGCCATCTGGGTACGCGCCACATAGCTACGCGACTAACCGGCTCTAGATCCCTCATGTGAGGGAGATCCGTGGTCCTTTTTGGTTAACGTCATTATTTTTCTACAGGCTTAAGGCTGAATCGAGTCTTTGCACAAAAAGGCGGTGATCAGACCCAGTTTGTGATTGTACTAGTTGGAATTTGTCCAAGGAGATCCCATCTTCTGTTTATAAGGATGTGGTCGATATCCACATGTGTCGTACCGTTAGATAATTCCCATGTCTAATCGCTCCTTTTTTTCCTTTGCAGAACGAATTTCCATGGAAGAAGCGTGCTGCAGACAGATTTAGCGCAACACGGTTTCCTATTTCAATTCTTGCTCCTGTTCAAAAGTTTCGGATTTTGTATCCGTTCCCACTTGTCTTTCTTATTTTGGTGTTTAAGCCTTCGACCACAAATTTATAGTATGATTTATTATTGTGGTCCACTCCCTAGAACATAGTAGAGCGCGTCTAATTCGTACTTGGTCGGTCGGTGAGTAGCAATTAATGATAGTGCTCTTCTCATGACGAGTCAGTTTAAAGCGGCAGACGGCCAATCAAGGGAAGAGCACTTCGCACAAATCCTCCAGGTGAGTGGAAGGGTGGCCGACAACGCCTACGCCATCGGTATTTCGTACTCTTACTTTCTACACAGCGATCACAATCAATTTGATGCCATCTGCAGCTTGATGAAAAGCGTTGAGATTGGCATTGAGGGAGAATGTGTTTATAGTTAGGTACCGAGTATGAAACAGTTTTCACGGCGTCCCGTGTGGGTGTTTGTCAGACCCGATTCCAGTGGTCCTGCGTAGCTTGAGATTTTGGGGCCTCCTAGTCTTCTCACTGACTGACAACATAAACGGAGCACCAAATGTGCGGCACCACGATGTAGATCTGAGAGAAGTAGATTATCGGTACGCATTCTGATTTTTCGTCCTACTGGTTGATTCAGACACCATATTTAAGCCGGAATCAAAAACGAAGTTAGAAATTAGAAATTGACCGACCGCTTAAGGTCTGTTCAGAATGTGAACGATATGAGACATGCTAAGGTGAATTTGAAAGCGACCGTTATCACTTCACCAAATATGTTGTCCTCCGATAGGCGCAGTGGATGAACCACTGTGAAGGTCCACACATTTCCGAATACTAAAATTACATCGAAGCAAGATCATGCCCATCGTTTGGCGGTATTTCACCGATCCATCATAACGACCTGAATGCGGCTGAAAATTATTATGCCTACATCTAGCAAATAGACAAAATACACCACAAGCATACCTTCACTTCCATAAAATAACACACATACAACACAACCGTAGCTTACGTTTCGGCAGTATCGCCCGGCTGTCTGGGAGGGTACACTAATGCGCAACTTATTAAGCCAAACGTTTCAACAGCACAAACAGAAAGATGAGAACATGGACGGCAATTACAAGATCTGGTGCGCGTGTAGCGCAGTGGTTGGAGGCGCCACTGCGGCGCGCACGTGAAATGCACCCATGGCCTACCAAGCCTTCCATCCCTCCAGGGTCGGCAAATTGGTACCAGGCTTGTCTGGGAGGATAGCAGCACTGGCTCGATACATTGGCAGGCCACCGCGAGTCCTTCTAGATACTTAATGAAGTCGAATGCATGGAGCATCCCTCAGGGATTGATCAACGCCGAGAGCTTCATTGTTTTTATCCAATGCATACGCGACCTCATGTGACCAGGTGAAAAATATGTGAAATATGTTGAAAAGTGATTAAAACGAAGAAAGAGGAACAACGTAGTTGAGCCATTAATGTAGAATGTCGAAGATTCTTACTAGGAAAACCTATATTTAGTTGATTATAAGGTACGGTCAAGTTGGAATTCCGTTAATAATCGAGTAACTCAAATGTAGTAAAATCACGTACAATATGTTATCCTATTCTTTTTCATAGCAGTGTATAATAGCAAATAAAGCATGAATACCTTGTTTTCTTGTTCAGCAATCGCGAGGTTCTTATACAGCATACATTTACTTCCATAGAAAAACACACAATGCAATACAACAGTAGTTGACGTTTCGGCAGTATCGCCTTCTTCAGAGCCTCGAAGGGTATGCTGATGTACAATTTATTAGGCCAAACACTTCAGTAATACTTACAAACAGACGAAAAACTCTATAGCAATTACATGATCAACAACTTCCCGAAAAACTCACCGCTTTTTTACATGACTTCCAATGAGGAAGGTTAGAACAGCTGATTATAGTCGCATATGATTGATGACTGCGCCAACACACATCAGGAATTGATCCGAGGATACGGGGATCAATTTCTGTTGTGGGATGGTGCAGTCATCAACCATATGCGACTATAATCAGCTGTTCTAACCTTCCTCATTGGAAGTCATGTAAAAAAGCGGTGAGTTTTTCGAGAAGCTGTTGTTCATGTAATTGCCATAGAGTTTTTCGTCTTTTGGTGTGTGTTACTGAAGCGTTTGGCCTAGTAAATTGTATATCAGTATACCCTTCCAGGCTCTGAAGAAGGCGATTCTGCCGAAACGTCAGCTACTGTTGTATTGTATTGTGTATTTTTCTGTGGAAGCAAATGTATGCTGTATAACAACCTCGCGATTGCTGAACAACAAAACAACGTATTCATACTTCAATGCCGAGTTTAATAGAAAGTCGATCCTGGGAACTGTTACAAGACGTACCAGCAAATAAAGCCATAAGGATACTGAGATATGAGCAAAATTAGGAGCCTCAAGTGCACTTCAAGTCTATATTACCTTTTCCAAGGGCTTATCTGCTATCCACCACGTCAACAAAGGTGCTTCGTTTGCCTTTATGTCAAACACGTTTCTACTCGATCGGCGCTGCCAGCACGCGATCTCTCGATAAGGGTAGTCGTGGGTTCGAAGCTCAACGGAGATCTCGAGCTTTGCGCATATCTCGGGTCCTTGTGGTTGTACATCTTGAATTTTAAGTGTTAAGTAAAATCAAGATTAAAATCAAACAATTAATTAATTAAAATTTTCGAAGGGAAAGATCGAACGAAATTTGAATATTTAAAAAGTCCGATCCTGCCGCAGAAACCGCAAATACGAGGCGTACATTAAAGAACACCATCGTAAGGAAAAAACAGTAAAATCTTTATGCGTCTTCATCGTACATTAACGCTCTCAATGAGTTAGACATATTTGAAGGGCGCAGACAACACCGTAGCCTTTGTTCTAGTCATTTTACTTAAGTATTTCTCTTGACAATGTAACCAGGGTTAACTTGCAGGGTTCTCTAACCCCATAGATTTATTAGAATTGTGCCAGACAATATTTAATTTCGTAAAACAAAGCTACTAAATAACTGTTTCATGTGCACAATCACATGGTTCTTCGTTTTTTTTAAAGGAAGCGATTAAGCTTGGAGTTGGTGACAAATTGACCAACATATCCGATTTAACGCTTGAAAAGCTGACGACGTGCGCATTTGCTGAGCTCCGGGAAATTTGCATAATTATTAGAGTAATTGCTAACTGAACGGTGTCCGCACGTTGCAGTGACAGTCGATGGCATTATAAGGAAGGGGCACTTTTCTAGCGAAAGTCTAGTTATCAGGAATTTTGATTTATGAGTGATTTCCATGAATATGGGCTTCCTGAAATGATGACTGAAATTCATCCTGGGTTTGTCATAAGATTATTGCGTTGTCCATAGTCAAGTTAAAGCTACAGGCAACCTTGCTACTTTTTCTATACAAAAGCATTGGTATGAAAAATGAAGTGAATTGTATACCTTTACCCTGAAAAAGAATAAGGTGTTCGGCGTTGATCAATCCCTGACTGAGATGCTATGCATTCGCCTTCATCAAACATGCTAGACGTGACTGACTGCATATCTTGTCTATACAATAACCACCGATGTATCAAGACAATTTCGCTATCCTTCCAGACAACTCTATTACCAGTTTTCCATGCCCTCTGATGAAATGCTTGTTGAGCTTGAGATACACGAGCAAAACACTGGCCACGCATGTATTGTACGGCACCTTAGCCCCGTAATAATAGGAATGAGCAATGTTTATGACTAGCTGCCTCACTATAAATAATGGAATGATTGGATCGATGAAATAAAGCAGCGAGGTGTTTTATTTAAGTAAATAGAAACACTAATACCACATTTCAGTGTTTTGTGTTAAGGCCGGAATTATAGCATTGAAGCATTTCATCATCAAAGCCGGAAGACTTGAGATAGTTTCTTAGTTGAATTGCGCTCATCTGTCTTACATACGGTGATTTGATGACGGTGATGTTTTTCTTAGTGGCCTCCTTTCGTTTTTTTGGCGTGGCTTCACGTTGTCGCTCTAATGGCAGATGGTACAGCATATTGCGAATGACAGTAGTTAGGGTACTTTATAATGGGGATTTTCACTTTATCATTTTTACTCTTCCCTGTGTGTAAATTATGTACGAATCTCTACATTTTCATCAGATGCGCACTAGTCAGTGAGAATATTTGTATAACGGGATCATAACTGCTTAATTAGTACAGCTCTCAATTCGTTTTGGATTTACGGTTTTGAAGTACCTTCACACTTTAGTTAGTCACCTATTCCTGATGGGAGGCTTACGATAGCTTCCTATAACGTTATAGTTGTGCATGGTGGTCAACCTTCCGTTACGCTGGAAATCTCTGTCTTCAGCTGTCTGTCCAAGTTTTAATTCATTCAAAGTACTAGTTGGTGTTCAGACAAACTGAAAACAGCCTTTAATCCATCACGATTAAATGAGCTGTGTACTGCTCACTTATCATTTGGTCAAGTACTACTGAAATCGAGTATCTCACGAATTACCTTAACATTTTTTGTAAGTTCTAATGTTACTACAGCTTTCAGGGATTTGAAAAGAAGTGGTTGGGTGGACAGTGTCTTAGTGTGTTCATCTGATCGATAAATCGGATTACACACTAGCACCAGATTTGTTCTAGGTATTGTGTTCGCGTCGCTTTCTCCTTTACCGCATAAACAACCGAGTGAGATGTTACTACCAATTCACTCAACAACTGCTCTTATGTGTGAAGCGGTGTTCTCGGACGCGGAGAACAGCAAAGCTATCTGGTATAGAAACGGTAAAGAAGTTGCCTCAGTATCAAGGTGAGTATTAGACATCATTTGGTATAACTTATAACATATCATTGAATGTTCAGGGATCTATAACTGCCATCATCAATGTAGGGATGGCGTTAGCGCAGTGGTAATGGTGCCAATCATTACAAGCTTGGCACTGGTTCGGTCCCTCTCCGGACGAAAAATGCCTCTCATCCATCCGTGGATGGGGAATTGGTAGCGGACTTGTCTGGGAAGAAATCAGTCTCTGCAATCCAACTGTGGACGCTCTAGCCTGGCTCTCTCAGGACTGGAGAGTGAATCGATTCGACCAGCATTCTACGGCATTCAAGATGGAATGGAAATCCTTAAGCAGTAGCCGAAGTCTCACGTAAAAGTTGGAAGAGCCTAATGAATGACGGATGCGAGGAAACCAATCGAATGTGGGAAGTGTTGGAATCCGCACAGCAAATTTGAAGACGGGTCATATAGAATAAAAAAAAATAAAGCAATCACTATTGTAAAAACTTCTTTTCGGTTGCAACCATATAATATTTGTTCTTGAATGTGTGATTTCCGACAAATATTTCCTTTTCGGCCCACTTCTTTCCAAGGGAGTTTCTGTGTTTACAAACAACCATGCATTGCATTAACCTGTGAGATTCACATCTTTCGACACTGTCGTGAGTAGTACATTTTTTCTTTTTTTTTACCTGACCCGTCTTCACATATACTGTGCGGATCCCAGCATTCGATTTGTTTCTTCGCATCCATCCTCCACGTCAATCGTCCACCTTTCTACGTGTGGCTTCGGCTGCTGCTTGAGGATTTTCATTTCATCTTGAATGCAGTAAAAGACTGCTAGTAGACTCGATTCTGCTTGGAGTCCTGAGATAACTCAGCTGGAGAGTTCCCACTTGGATTGCAGAGGATGGGTTTTTTCCTGAGCAAGTCTAGTACCAGTTTCCTGACTCCAGAGGGATGAGAGGCTTGATGTGCCTGGAACGGGATCGAATCAGCGCCGTGCCCGTGATGGGCAGCGTAATCAGCGTAATTTGTAATTACTGCTATGCTCTCGTTGAAACTTTTTCTAGAGATACTAATGCAATATTCGAAAATCGAAACTACACGGCCGAGCAACCAGTGCCAGAAGTAGGATTTCTCATTATGAGCAACGTTTCTAAAGGTGAACTTGAATATTTGGTGTAGTTGAAGTTTTCTTGTTCATTATCTACTCTCTGAGTACTATTTTCTTTCTTTTTGCCTATAACGGCAAAATTAGTTTTTGCTTTTCTTTTCGTTTTTTTTTTTGTTTTATCGGAACTGTGTACATGGATACCTCAGGAGGTCCGATTATTTTGCTGATTTGACTCATCTCACTGCTTTATTCAAATTGTTGTACCAAAGCTTTCTTGTTTTAAGGATTTTTATAAAGCAAATACATAATGTTTTAGAAGATGAAGGTTTGTATTGGTGTCGGCATGCGGAAACCGGAATCGCTGGCGAGCTATTTTCTCTAACTGTTGCTTACGTGGATGAGATCCCATCCAATAAACGCATAAAAGTTGAGGTGAGTAAATCGAATAGATCGATTTAAATCATCTATCTGCTTTTTTCTAATAATACCAATGAGTCTTTTGTTTTGCATCGAAGTATTTGAAATATCATCTAACTAGATTCGAGTTAAATTCAACGATTTTTCTTTACGATTGCAGCCTCCACAGCCTCAACTCGGTGAACAGCTGATGTTAGTATGCCCATTACCAAATGCTGTGCCACAACCAACGATTGAATGGCTATTGGTAGGCTTTTTTTCTGCGTTGTTTAAATCGTGATTTCAATTTTGGTTGTCGGGTGGTATAGTTATTGTTTATATCACCTGCAATTTCATTAATTTTCTCGGTGATTGTGTGGGTACCAGTGCAAAGGATCTCTCGAAGAACACAGGGAATATCACATTTATTGTATTGAGCCCTTTACGTCCTATCGTTATCGGCAAAATGGTAACCGTGGACAGTACACGGGACTGTACCGCGGCAGGTTCGATATGGTTAGGCTATCTAATCGGGTGGTCGGGATTGGGTTTTTTTTGGTAATGTCCTCGAGCAGCAAAATGTGTACATCTTGGTCATTTAAATTGATTGTTTCGATCGAATTTACTTACAAGTACCACTTTATTTACTCATTAGCATTTACATGCGTCCAAAATGGGAGTGTTTGGCCGCAGTGGTTGGAGGCGCCGCTGCGACACGCATGTGGAATCGATTCTTGCGCCCATGGCTCACCAAACCTTCCATCTCTCCGGGGTCGGCAAATTGGTACCAGACTCGTTTGGGAGGATAGCAGCACTGGCTCGATACATCGGCAGGCCATCGTGAGTCATTGTAAAGGCCAGAAATGCATTCAATCACCTCCAACGATACTTAATGAAGTCGAATGCATGGCGCATCCTTCAGGGATTGATCAACGCCGAAAGCTTTATCCTTTGTCCTTTATGCGTCCAAAAAGGGTGTAATTGGTGCAACAAGTTCATGTACTCATCCTCTGAGTCCTCTTGCGTTTTATGGTTAGTAAAAAGTCGCCTTTGTTTTTCTTTAATCAACTGTCTTCTAGCTAAGGATACACGCCATTAGCTCCATTAGTAGCCAGATTTAAATCCAACATCTGAGAGTGGATTATGGGTGCAAATGGAATGGTTTTCATGTTTATTTAAAGCGTGACAAGGATAAAATTAACCAAGAATGACGTCGTATTTATTGCTGTTAAATAACAGTTGTTAAATAAGAAACAAAATGAGAGAGGGGAACACAGTGCTTAGTGCTGCCGTCGGCAGGAGGTAAGGGCGGTAGTTCGACCCTCTCCCCAACGCGCTCTTCTAATCCACGTGGGAGCGCCTTAGGCCGGCTATATGCAAGAGTGCAAGGTGAATCGACTCGACCAGCATTCTACGACTTTCATAAAGAGATGGAAATTCTCAACTTTTATAAACGATGAATGCGAGGAAAACGATTCCAATTGATTAATTGCTGGGATCACTGCTGCGTAAGTGATAAAGGGTCATATAAAAAAAACGAACAAAATAGAACATAGCAAGTCGGTCCTGGGAATCAGAAAATAGAACATAGTAGAATAAATGGATATAGATATTAGGACCTCTAATGCTCTTAATTACCACTGGGTGTTTGGGGGCGTTAATTGTTTACGAACTTTCTTTGCTCACAGAACGGTGAGCCGGTGGCACATACCTCGTCGGACGCTCATCCGTACCCAAATGGCACGCTGTTCATTCATCACTTTTCCACACTTCACAATGGAGTCTATGAGTGCGTTGTCTGGAACTTTGCTGCTCGAGCGTCAAGTCGTATTGTGCTCGAGTCGAAACAAGTAGCAAATCGTAGTGGTAAGAATGGTGTTTCTGTTAATTCTGTGAAGTAAATCAATAAGTAGTTTGTGGTGCTTCAGGCTTTTTGGAGAGCAGCACACTGGGCACAAGATGTTCACTGCTGTTCAGGAGTAGTATATTATGGTTTTTGTTTGGATGCCTGATGTCGAGGTATACTGTTCTATTTCGTCAATTGTATTTCGAAACCGCAATTGTACGAGACTTGCTAGGCATATATGTAGCGCGTGAACCTTGGAAATTGAAAAATTTTTGACAAAGAAACTGCTCTTTTTATTAGTGCAATAGTAATAATAGAAGAAATAGTGGTTTATTTCGTGATCTTTAATGCTTGGTTTTTTCAGTTCGTCCGTGCTAATCTACTTACTTTGTGTCCTAGTGCTAATGCGACCTACTCCCCGATCCACGATAGTTCCATCGATGTGGGCTCGATCCAATCCGCTACTGGGGCCGGGCTTCCGAAAGCCTATAGTCCCGGTACCGGATTTCATTAATGGAGCACCCGCTAATGATCGCTCTGGTCTAGTACGAAATTATGAAGATGTTTGACGTCATAGTTTTTCCTTAGGCTCCATTATTGAATATACTTCTTATGATTCGTTCTTTAGTCTTCAAACTATTCCTATCCTATCAGGCTATCATTAGAAGCAGTGTAGTCGACTAATACACAATGCCTGCAGTATTCTGGAATAAAGAAGCAGGAAAAAACTCTTTACCTTTTTAGTCATCAGGGTTATTACCATTTCCAAAGTTCTGAGACTCTTTTGTTGTTGAACGAACTGAAACTGTTATGGAATTTTAACCGTTTTTGTCTACTGCCTACTCTTTTTGATGGCAGGGTATATTGCGAAATATAACTTTAATGAAGCTGAGATATTTGCAAAACTCTCGACCGCAGGTGTCTATGGTGGGGAACGAACGCGCTATTATCCTTTCCGGGGGGTAACGCGCTCACCACCACACCATGCGGGTCCTTCGTTTCGCCTGTCTCTCAGCTAGTTTTTTTTTTTTTACCAAGACTATCAGCAATCACCGGTCAACGGGAAAGAAGCCAAAATTGGCAGTGAACCATCAGCCTAACGCATGAAGTGGTGGGCAGTGGACAAAAACGGTTAAAATTGTGATTATAACTAAAACCTCAGCTTAACTGGGTTCATTGCCGATTTGTGCTCCCCAGATCAATTCCGCTGTTGGGTGATTGCTGACTGATCGATAGAACTAGCTGAGAGACAGGCGAAACGAAGGACCCGCATGGTGTGGTGGTGAGCGCGTTACTCTCCGGAGAGGACAATAGCGCGTTCGTTTCCCACCATAGACACCTGCGGTCCAGAGTTTTGCAAATATCTCAGCTTCATTAAACTGTTATGGAATATTGCAATAATTTACGGGTGTGATTACTTTTTAATTGTCGACAGTATCATACGGGATGTACAGAGTCGTTTTTAATTGTTCCATTGCTTCACGTTATTGTTATAATAAAACTTATGGCGTGAACTTCATCGAACTCACCAAAACTGATGACGTTCTAGTTTGAAACAACCTTGATTCCTTGGTAGGTTTATCATTTTCATCTCCATACGAGTTCGAGATATTTGAACGCTTGTGGGGTAGATATAGGCCTCACAATATATCCTCAAAATGCCAAGGCTGGCTTTTGCATTTTTATTACTGTCAGGTAAGGTTGATGGAATTTGCATTGATTTTTGCTTAATTATCCTACGTTTGTTGTAGGATTTCTAAGTCGAAAAGTACGGCTAATTGCGTTTATAGAAAAATTACAACACATCCACAGAAATGTTTTTTGGTTGATTAGGCTAACAGGTGGCCTAGAAAAATTTCGTGCTAGTCTTTCGACGCTTCCGTCTTCTTTAGGGCAGAATTCATTGGAGTCGATTATCCGCAGTCCTTCGTACGGCCGATGTGGGTTCTCGTAGTTGGTCGAGTCGAATTTTCTTGATTGGATCACCGCTCGAATGAAGTACCCTAACCCGGTGGTACTCTTTTAGAAAGGATGGTTGTTGTTGATAATGGCTGTCCGTTGAAAGTAACTCTTAAACGACGACTAATAAACCAAATACGCGTGACTGTGGCCAATAAATTCGAATCATCGGCTCTAAAGAAGGCGGAGACGACGAAACGTTAACCGAATAGAGCTTTTGGCAACCACGCGTTAGTTTAATAATCTGAGAAGAGTTCGATCAGTTACGCCGAGATTAAAAGAGAATCACTTTTTAAAATATTGTTATATCTAAAGTACTCTTAAACAAGAAAAGAATATCTAGTGGTAACTTTTATCCAATTAAAATATAGTGGAACTTCCAGGACCGATTTCCTTTTAATCTCGGGGTTAGTGAATAATTCAGTGTTGCCACGATGACCAGACATGAGGTTGTTTTTAAAATATTTGATTACAATGGCTGATATTTCGGCGGTTTTCCTTATTCCTACTCAGCCAAACACTATCGTAACAAGTATAAAAACTGGATACATAAATATTCATTCGCATGGTGAACAGCTTACTTGCTTTAGAAAATCGCCGTTTTGTTGCTCTTAAATGTTCCAGTTTTGATTAGCGACCACCTGCACAGAATCCTACACGAGTGAGAAATCTGCCTCTTTTCACCTGTATTACCTATAGTCCCGTTGATCGTCCAGTGGCTCGAGCGGGCGACAGTAAATCCTCCATTTTTCCCTGTCGCGTGCAAGAGTAGCCCAGTGGGTTCTGCTCGCTCTAGGGATTCGTCAAGCATTATATCTTTCTTCTAGCCTTGCAGAGAAAGTTTGAGATTCTGTTAAATAATTCGCGTGTCTCGGCTTCAAGATACCATAGAGAAACGAACTTTGCTAGGAGTCAAAATACGGTTGATGTTGCACCAAAAAAGTCTAGAGTCACCGTACTTGGGGGCATGACAATACCTGAGAGTGCGCGCTCGGTATTAGAATTGGGCCCAAGCTTTTCACCATCACAGCCCATTTCTAAAACAACCTTGCGTAGGATAGCATGCACTTTTATTGGTATCACCAATATTTTATTGGTTTATTGGTATTGGTATTGGTTGGCATCACCTTTATGAACTTCAAAATCGACTCCGGTATCAGGCTAAACAAGGAACAGCAAAAAGAGCTGAAAACCAAGAGGCGGCGGCGATATTACCGCCATCTCCTTTCCCTAGAACGTTTTTCAGACAGCAGGACACTAACGACGGAATTGACATAAAATTCCGCATGTTTTCGGACGGCGTTTTCAAGACCCTTAATCACTACCGCGATAGAAGGTTTACCTCTAACCTCACAGCGGCACAAAAATGTGGATTGCGAGAAATTAGAGAATTGATAAACTCTAAAATGATAAGATTGTCTGTTAGTGATAAGGGGGGAGAGTTCATAGTTATTCCTCGCCAGTTGGATGTTAAGATAACGGAGGAACATCTTAGTGATGCTACCCTATATCGTCCATCCTCTGAAAGGGAATACAAACATCAATACCGGAAGTTAACGAGCAGTGGGTCAGCGTGGCAAAGGCTGCATATTTAAAATCATCGGTTATTTCACACATTAAGATCAATGAACCAACACGTCCCGTCTTATACCTACTTATTAAAACACATAAGTTGGTATCTTCTGGTGATGTTGCGTCAACCAATCCATCATCATTCAAGGTTAGACCCATCATCAGCTGTGTAGACGGGCCGACGGATAGAATAACCTGGTTCTTAAGCCTAATACTAACCCAGTAGCTTAACCACATTCCAGCCCACCTAACGAACACCCAAGTGTTCCTAGAACGTCTACGTGACGTGTCTCCTAATAATGCGTGCGTGGTGGAGTCGTTCGACGTTACCGCGCTATACACCAACGTAAATGACTCCGCAATGCAAGCCATCATCGAACTTCTTGTTGAACATAAAGGAAAAATAAAAATGCATGATTTGTCCATCCAGCAGCTTATGGTTCTCTTAAAGGAGTGCCTAAACTGTTCGATTTTCAGATGGTCTGAGAAATACTACGCGCAAATAAGGGGGCTAGCAATGGGACAGCGACTGGCACCAAGCCTTGCCATTGCGTTTATGTCTAGAGTGGAAGCCTCCTTCTCGGTCTCCGGCCGTTACTTTATTGCAGATATATAGACGATTGTTTTGCCGTCTTGGCTAAACGGGCAGACCTTTACGTATTCGCATAAAAGAACACCTAGGTGGCAAACGTAAAGCAAGACAAGGCACGCCACTAGGCACCATAGGATATAAAAGCATAGAGGAGACGATTTTTATATAAAAGTCGCTGTCCTCGCACGGGATCCTAAAACACCAACGCGCAAACTCCTCGAGGCTTTTTGAATAAATGCCAAAAATCCTACAATGAATAGCAGGGAGAAATGCCCCGAGATCACGCGGGATCTCTCCCCTTAGCTTCGTATCGATCGTTGATTGGGGGTGCTGCAGTCGTCAGCCCTATGCGACTCTGAGCGGCTGTTCTTCCTCGGTGAAAGACAGATGAAAAAAGCGGTGGGTTTTTTTTTTGAGAAGCCGTAGATCTTGTAATTATCGCTCAGATTTTCATCTTTCTGTTTGTGCTGTTGAAGTGTTTGACCTAGTAAGTTGCGTATTGGTGTACCCTTCCAGGCTATGAAGAAGGCGATTCTGCCGAAACGTTAGCTACGATTGTGTTGTATGTGTGTTATTGTATGGAAGTAAACGTATGCTGTTCAACAACCTGGCGATTGCTGAGAGAAAAAACGACGAATTCATAATCCAATGCCGAGGTTAATAGAAAGTCGATCCTGGTTCTTTCTTCTAGGTTTTTCGTGGAAAACTGACCATCGGGTCTGTTGCTTTCCCACAGTACATTTGTCATCACGAGGAATCCAGTCACTAACGGCTCTTGTCCATCAGTTGTCATTCCTACGCATTGAGTTTCCGGTCCACCCTATCTTCGACTGCTTGGCGTATAGAAGGGCGTCTTGATTTTTGAACGTTGACGTAGGTCGGAGCTTCGGATCCCATCCCTTACTTGTGTGAAACGGGATACTCCTAGCATCGTCCTTTCGACTGCGCGTTCGATAACGCTGAGTGATCTTTCATCCTGCTTACGTAGCTACCAGGTTTCTGACGCATACGTTAGGGCAGGAAGAACCGTTGAGTCGAAAAGGTGGGCACGGAGTCGGGTGTTCTTTGTTCTCTTCATTACATCCTCGATGGTGTTGAAAGGTCTCCAAGCCGCACGTTTCCTTCTGCTCAGCCCTGGAGCTAAGTCGTTCATCATATTGATTTCTCGACTTAGATAGACATAACTGGAGCATTCGGAGATAATCGTTCCGTTGAGCGTGAATGGGGCAAACGAAACCAATCCGTTCTTTATGAACTTCGTTTTCTTGAGATTTAGTCGAAGACCAATCTTTCCACACACTTTATCAAAGTCCGCAAGCATACGTTTCGCTTGGCCAATGTCTGGTGTTATAAGGACGATATCATCAGCAAAGCGAAGGTGATATAACTGCAGACCATCGATTTTCACTCCCATATTATCCCATTCCAATGTTCGCATGACGTTCTGGAGGGTGGCTGTAAATAATTTTGGCGAGATTGTATCGAATTGCCTAACTCCTCTCTCGAAGTCGTGTTAATATCGTTGTAGAATGGTGAAATTTTTTTGTGAAATTTTTGTACAAGTCACGAAGAATCTTTACTTACTGAGTAGAGAGTCCTTTACTACCAAGGGCATCCATGACTGCTTCTATCTTAATTCAATCAAAGGCCTTCTGTAAATCTATGAAAGTGAGACAGAGCAGTCTTTTGTACTCTCGCGATACTTCAACGAGCCTTGCTATCGTGTGAATGTGGTCCATCGTACTAAATCCTTTTGGAAGCCGTGCTTGCTCACATGGCTGTCCTTCGTCCAGTGTTCTGTCAATCCTGTTTAGAATGACTCAAGTGAAAAGTTTGTAAACGACAGATAGCAAGCAGATTGGGCCACAGTTGCCTGTATCGTGTAGGTCGTCCTTCTTGAACAACAACACGGTCTTGCTGGCCTTCCACTGAGTAGGGAGCTTGCATTCAGACAGGTAACTTGTGAAGACAGGAGCTAGTGTGTTTACGAGGACTGGCGGAAGTTTCTTCAGATGTTCTGATTTTATCCTCTGCGGACCTGGTGCTGTTCAATTTTTCAGCGATGAAATGGCATGTCGGATTACAGAAGGGGAACCGATGGCACAACATATCCATCCTCCATTATCTCACATAAAGAAAGATGGACGTGGCTATGGATGAGATCTGAGCAGTATTCGTGAACGCTTTTCTGCATTGGGAGACGCTGTAACTGCTCCGTCTGTGCGTTGGAGTGCATCATCTTGGTCTTGTAAATGGCGAAACCTCGGTGAGTTTTGCGAATGCTTTTCTCAGCCTCTGCAGCTTTGACCGTTCCTGCTGTTCTTCTCTTTTTAAGATCTTCTTTTATCGCCTGTCTTCATAGTTTTGCAAGAGTAGACGTTAGTTCGCAGTTGCCTGCAGCTCGTGCGATTCCTCGCTGACGTATTAGCTGGGGAGTTTCTGGAGGCAGACGTCTATTGGTTACTTTCAAACTCTCAGCTTTCAAAGCGCCAACGTGAAGATGATGAATGAACCAATCGTATTCTTCCTCGATGTCATCGACAACGGCATCTTCTTAACAGCCGACTAATGAGTTGAATAAGTCCCAGTTTGTGGTAGTTCTGGGACTTCGGTTTTTGAATTTAGCGGCTTTTTCTCTTTTCTGCGAGAAATAGAATCTTGCACGAAGGAAACGGTGGTCTGATCTCGTGTAGGATTTTGGGACAACACCGAAATCGTTTAGGCAAAACTTTCCATTTACTATGATATGGTCTACTTCGTTATGGTACTCTCCATTGGGAGATTCCCACGCCAGCCTTGACGGTGAGGCTTCTGGAATTGCGAGTTACCATGGATGGTCTTGATCGCCATGATAAACTCAGAGAGCCGCTCACTCTGTTCGTTCCATTCTAATCCGTGGGTCCCAATGTGACGTTCCTGAGACGATCGTCTTTGTCCAATCTTGGCATTGAAATCTCCAATGATGACCTTGAAGAATGTATGGTCTTCTCTGTGGAACCTCTCCAAGTCCATGCAGAACGCTTCGACTTCTTCGTCACAGTTTTACGTCGACGCATAAGCGACGAAGATTGTCAAAGCCGGTATTGATCCACATCTTTTTAATTTTAAACGTCCGATTCGGGTTGTAAGCTGTTCGAATGAATCGATGTTTATGTACTCCGGTAAGTATGTGCTAGCTAACATAGTACAGACTGCTGCAATGTGGAATATCCGTTGAAAAACAAATTTTTGTCAGCTGATAATCATGTCTACAGCATACACTCTGTATAAAAGAGCATTGCTGGGTGAGCATGCCTCATTCGAGAGATGTTCCACTGAGGAAGATCGGTCTCGATACGAATGCGAGATCGCCACATCGAGAAGACGAACAACTGTGAGCCATTTACTCGGATCATCATCTCTGATGGAGGCGAAGACGACGTTAGCCGAATAAACACCTTTATCAATGCCGTGTAGACTTAACAAATTAAACGTATGTCAATAATATTTTTACAATTCTTGCCAGAAATCACGTCTATTAAATCGCATTTTATTGGGACTTTCCCATAAAACATTACAAGTTATCTAATGCACTCAAACTAGCCAGTTTTAATGACTGGCGCTCATTACGTCAGTAAAGACAAGACGAAATTAAGCAGTTATCGCTAGCACATGACAGAGGATTTGATAGCTTGGTGTGTCATAGATTCGTCTCTGTAGCTGTCGGCTGCAGATTTTATCGACTAGAAGCTGCGACAATGCACGATATTGTTAGGACTTTTGGGCTTCGGTCAACGATAGAACACTAAGAATAAGAGTCCCACCCGTGGCAGCACGGCTCCGAGGAAGGCCAAGTCGCCGAAACGTCACCCATCGATCCACAACCCCCACAACGGCAACAATGACAACAACAATGACAACGAAAACCTATACCTACCTCACATCGTCTCAGAAAGATCATTTCATGAGAACGTGTAAATAAATATAGCAACTAAAAAAAGTCTTGTGTTTTCGAATGCCACTTTTTAGTAGCCAATATATTATTCTGTGTTTTTTTAAACTGCGGATACGACGTTGTCAATAACAAGAATTATTCAGTAATCACTGACGTTTCAGCGGTTTACCCTTCTTTATAGCCTGAAAGATGGAATTTATACGAATCTACTCAGTCAAGCACTACTCTCGTTATTGACAACATCGTGCCTGCTCGATAAGAAAACTGAGTTGCTAAACAATGCCGAGGTTAATAGAAAGACGTCCATGGAAAACACTCTTCCCAATTTATCATTTTCTTAGCTGTTCGTATTCTATTATTGAATAATCATAGAAGATAATGCCTCATTCCTATTGCTAATTGCGGTCATATTTATGTGCAAGTATAATACACTAAAACATAGGCGAAGAAAAATCTACGCATCGATGATTACAAAAAGACTACCACTATAAAAGCTTCGGAAAAGTTGCTCCACATTTGAGCAACAAGCTAAAAGAAATTTGCCACTGTGCGAGCTTTTATTCAAATGACTAGAGAGGATCGCAGGAATGCCACTCGGATAGGAACGATAGAAGAATGATTGCTAGGTAAACAACTTACTTATCAGATATCGCGAAACTGGTCAATATGAGAACATTGATTGACCAGTTTAGAATATAAAAATCAAGACAAGAATTAGATATAAAGAAAAGAACATTCCCGACACGACGTTGTTCATAGCCAGATAGACGTGTCGCCACTCCATCGTTGCGTCAGGCTGAAATACTAAGATTCTCTCTCAATATATTTCCATTCAATGTTTTTTTTTCACCGATGGGCTAATACGAGGCCGACAAAAAGCCTAAGTCGGCTAGCGTTTGGCGCCTTCGACTTCTTCAGAACCGCATTGAATCAGGTCGATTGCCCACCGTTGTTCCTCCTTCCCATGTAGGTCTTCGTGATCGCATGAATCCAGTGGAGCTCTAATGACATCTATCACTGCAGAATGAATTGTGTGGAGAAGGATAAACGATTATCAGCGAATATAATCAGTAACAACATCGTCCTGTAAAAAAGAATACTGCCGAGTGAGCTTACGTCATTCAAGTGGAGCTCCATCAGCACCGACTCGATGCGATTCGGAAGAGTCACATCGCAAGTGGGAACAACTGTGGACAATCTACTCGGATCAATCCGGGTCCGAAGAAGATAAAGTCACCGAAATGCTAGGCGAATAAAGTTTTTTGACAATCTCCTGCTAGGTTATTAATGAGAAAAATTCATGTTGACTAGTGAACCGAGGTCAAAGAAAAGTTGGCTTTGAAATATTTTCAATGTTTGACATTGTCCTTAGTGAAAGCATCTCTCTGGAATCTCTTTGCTATCGGTTTATCAAAATTTGTGAGCTGATTAGGGTTTAAATCAAATATAAATATAAATATACATATATATACATATATATATATATTATATATATCGCTATGGAGTGAGTGCTTGCGTTTAGCCGGTATAATTTCGTATAATATTATGAAGTCTGCCACTGTTCATAATAACCAAGTGATTTCACGAACTATGAAGAAAGCAATACTTGAAGAAGTAGCGGAGAAGTTAAAGTAATGAAAAAAGAAAAAATCCGACTATACAAAGCTTATGAATAATATTGTTGTCATAGTTAAGTTATAACTAACTTTGGAAAGAAGAAAGGCTTTTATTTTACAGTAGTACAACCTGTTGCACAATTTTTCATAAAGACGAGCACTTTAAAAAGAAAAGGACACAAGAATTCTGCGCTTCTTCACCTCGCTCGAAGTTCTTTGACCATTGGTGTCGTCAATATACCTTTGATACGTTGTTGCTTGGTCCGGCTCGATACAGCACAGCAAGCGATTCACCTAGAATGTATGTTGTAGGTTATTCCGCTTAACACTATCGATGTTTTCTGAAGAATCATTGCCATCACCAAATGAGTGACAATTCAATTTCCATAATGAGAGAATGGAAAAGTATTCAAAGTGGGTTTCAGCTGATGATCTTGCGTTAACCAACCTAACATCCTTCAAGGCTAGACTCATCATCAGCTGCGTAGACGGGCCAACGGATAGAATAACATGGTTTCTAAGCTTATTACTCACCCAGCTACTTAACCACGTCCCAGCTCACCTTACGAACACCCAAATATTCCTAGAACGTCTACGTAACGCGTCTCTTAATAACGTGTACGTGATGGAGTCTTTCGATGCTTCTGTGCTCTACACTAACGTATCGAAAGACTCCGCAATGCACGCCATCCACAAACTACTTGTTGAACATGATAGAAGAATAAAAATGCATGGCTTGTCGCGGAGGCCGAAGCCAAACGCGAAAAATTCGAAGACCCTCATAGATGGTGGACGCAAGGAAACGAACTGAAGGCGGGAAGTGCTGAGATCTACATAGTACGGCATGTATGATGTCGGGTAATGTAATAATAAAAAAGTTAAAAACGAGTCTATATCATCAAAGTTTCTGCTCATGGGAGACTACACTAATCATTGTTAATCACTGTAGTTTTCCAGAGCTGCCTCTCCGCTTAAATCCTAGCCTACGAATAATGTCGTTCTTGCATGGGACTTTTTATTTTTTTTCTATTCCTGCTTTTTAATAGATAACCACAGCCAACACAACGGACTCTGCCACAGAAGATATTCTGTGGTACACTCAAGAATAGCGTAGCAAGGGTAGGGTCGCAGCGAAATAGGTAGGAAATTTCTCGAAAGTTATTCCGAACTCTCCCAATGGTTTGCCGTCTCATTGTGGCCAAAAAGTGATCCTCAATGTCGGACTGCGATGTAAAGCGGATGGTTCTTCCACATATCAGGGCTACCAAGCTGAGGAGTCTGGCGTTTCCATTAGGAAGCCCACCTAACACTAATCCAGTACATAAGATCGCCACCGTCCTGATATCAAACTGGTCGCATGGTGGCAAACCTCCCTCTGATCCACAATGGCGCTGATTGCTAGGAGCGGAGACGAACGAGGAAGGCGATGGTTAGGTGACTTCGTGACGGTAAGGAACCACAATGGCTAAACCAGCAAATCTCCGGCGAATGGAAATTGTGCTAGGGGCCGCATAACCAATAAAGACCTTCTATGAATTATATAATGATATAACTGCAGACCTTTTACCAAATCAACATGCAATAGGCAACAAGGATACACGCAGAGACATCCACTCAAATATTCGTGGATATGGATCACATGTTGAAGAATAGGCCAAGTCCGTGCAATAGAGAGAAAGAGCTGATTCTGTGAGTGCAAGTGTGTCTTTGTGCATGCTAATAGTTAGTTTTGTTATATCTTAAATCACTCTTGCAATATGTAGCCATACGACTGAGGAAACCGAATTCTGTTATATGAGTGAGGTGCGTGTGTGTACTAATTTGCTAGATTATTTACCTACTAGAGATTGATCGTAAAACACCAATAACTAATTACTTTCTTTATGACAATGTTACTGCCTACGAAGCTCTAAGGGCAGCTTCCACGAATGTGTCCCTCGAACACCCAACAGAGTGCTACCTTCCGACCTTTCTCGTTTGTGTAAAATGTGTTTATCTTACCTACTGTGGTAAATTTGTACTTAGTCTAGACATAATAACGTTGGTTAGCGTGAGATCTGCGTTTAACGGCAGCTGAACGACAAATATTTGAAGTACTAAATGAAAATTCATTTTTGACGATGACACAGATAACGAGGTTGTTTCGAAAGCACATCACTCAGTTCACAGCACTATCTGCCTGTTTTTCTTCTTCGCAACTCTCATCTTTCAGTACACTCGACATTCATGTGTGATTGTGATTGACTCATTTAGGCGCCGCATAGCACACACACATCGTCCCATCTCATTGTTACCCTTCTCTGAAATTAATTCGCTCCTTTACGGAACCAGTCAAGTTTACTCCACGAAAACTTCTCGTCTCTTCTCAGAGTATACTCAAGCAACCTACGCCTAGTTCTTGATGTTTTCTGATTGGATTCCAATGAAGCAAGATCCTTCAAAAATCGGTATTTTAGAGTGCCGCTTGAACAATAATGAAACAACTGGCCATGAAATCACTCATGATAAGCGGGTCTTTCCAAATAGTTCTTCCAAATTTCGACGAAATACCAAAAAAGCAGAGGAATGCTGAGTCAGTTCACTTGGAACCATTTCGAATCCTAATGTAGCTGTGTGTCCTTCTTGGATTCATATAACTCGTTCAGTATCGCTTCCAACTTAATGATCCTTTTTGAAACGAAGCTGTAGCAAGTTGCTCACTTACTTGCTTAAATTCTTGAATGGCCCGCCTTCACACGTTTAGCCGCATTTTCGGATGAAAGTACCGAACTTCTTCTTATCTTGGAAGATTCAGTTGGCGGATGAACCCATGCTGTACATCGCATTTCCACACTTCGAAACATTCTAGCTCCGATCGCGATAAGGCGTAAGACACTGAGATGTGGCCAAATTGTGTAACATGGATTTGTCATTGTGAACAAAATGCGCGAAAACTAAATACAAAGCAGTGCCAACATGTACGATATTCTTTATAGAAACTTCTTTCCAAAAATAGTCGATTTTCATCATATTCTTGTAGGTGTTTTTTTCTTGGTTTGCTACAGATCTATGGTGAATTTCGAAGTCCTCTGAGAAAGTTTCCATTGCCTTGTATTTATGTACAAGGCAATCGCCGAACTTACTTCGGATATATGCCTGTTTTGGCAAGCTCGTAATTCGTTGAAAGAGGTAGTTACATCGTTTAAGATCATGTGTGACAGAGTGCGAGAAATCGTAAGGTCGTTTGCTGCACGGTTAACTTCAGTATTTCAAATCCTGAGAGATGCAGTGTAGACTACAGTGATCTTGAGAGCCATATAGAGGACGCCTCTATAATTTCTGACGTTGTCGTACTCGACAAGAAATTCGGATAAGTTTGGTGGTCCCATTGTAAGTAGGCGTTCAAGCTCGCATAAATGGCAAAGCATTATCCAACTTGTGCTATCCTGCTATGGCAAAGAGCTGTCCCCTATACTAAAGAAAACAAGGTGTCCAAAAGCGTTTAATACTATGAAGAGACTTTAATAGAGCGACACCTAATAAATATTAAAAATTGGACTAAATAGAAGTACAGTTCGTCCCTACTTGTTGTCGCTACTACAATCCATGACGCGACTACTTTATTCTCCATCCAGTCACTTCTTCAACATCTCAAAAAGAAAATATTTTGCAATTAATAATAATTATACCAATTTCGCTGCAAGGTAGAATCGATGCGTTGGTGCGATTGTCCTTTTCACTCTGCTCAGCGCGACACATACCAGTGTCATCAGTAGACTAGTTGATGATACAATAAATAATAGCTCGTAGTAAGTATCTAAAACGAACTTGTTGTCTTCCTACAGTAACAAATGAAATGGCTCTTGTAACACCTACACAACTTCGGCCGAGTTCCAGCAAAACCATTTGGTGGTGAAATCGAGCATAAATATAGAAAGCATATTGTTTGTATTGAAAATATGAATAGTTTAATGTAGACCTGCGTACGTAAATCTCCAAACAGTGGCGATACCTAAAACAAAAAATTTAGACCAAATCTTCGATCTTTCCCATAATTATGCCTGATTTTTAGCATTGCATCACAATCCATATTTTCTTTGACTATAAGTGAACAGTAAGGAAGGGCGTGGCGCAGTGATCGGAGGCACCCTGCAACACACACGTGGAATCGATCCCTATGGCCATGGTCCACCAGACCTTCCATACTTCGGAGTCAGCAAATCGGTAGCGGACTTGTCTGGGAGGACAGTAACACTGGCACGATACATCGGTAGGCCACCGCGAGTCATTGTAAAGCCCAGATAAGCATTCTGTCACCTCCAAACGATGCTTACTGAAACGCATCCTCAGGGATTGATCAACGCTTAGACCCTTTTTTTTAGCTTTATAAGTGAATAGTAAGAAACAGTATAAACCAATAATGAAAGCAGTTAAGTTGCAGTTATCACGAAAACATTAAAAAAAACCTTTTATTTCACTAGTTGAGTACTCGAACATCCTGTCTTTAGGAAAAGAATCATGCAAGCTCCAGCTAAATTTTGATATTCCTGATAATTTGCTTTGTTAGAGAAGTTTTATTTTCACGAGGTGTCGGAAACTGCGAGAGAATTGTTAAAGGTAGCACTATATCAGCTATTGACTAAACTGTTCCTAAGATGACAGTGATTCCTGACCCTTGTTTGTTCTCAGCAGAGATCTCGGAAAAAAAATGGAATATTGCACTTCTGAGGTTGGGGAACCCTGCTGGAGGGATGCGTTCCTTCTGCACATCGTAGTTTGACCACCACTGGATGTGGACCAGCCACTCGAAAAAGAAGCACCTTTAATGTTGCAAAGTTGTGAACTCTCCTCATATTCTACTTATAAGCGTTGCTTTCGATTTATGAACAACATTGTCCTACAACCAGTTTTTTACTCTAATGGAAAATGGAAAGGCAAAGTAAAGCAAAGACCTCAGTGGTGGCGTGGTTCACACGTGAGCTCCCAGAAATGGTAACTGGGACTTCGAATCTGGCCTGGGGTTTAGATTTTGCAAATATTTTAGCATGGTTGTAGTTGTATTTCACATAACATTCTTTCGTAAAAAAAATAACAGGCAGCAAACAAAAAGTTAAACATAGCCACAGTTCACATACCAACATGATAAGCGTGGCAATTGTTATGGGAATCTTCAACGCCATACGAATTGTGCTCATCTTTTTCTCAGCGTGTACACAAACTTTTAGCACTTCAAGTGAATGAATGGCGGCCAAGTGAGTTACGTCGACTGTGTGTTCCTAAAGTATGTCTAATTTGAACAATTTGCAAATTATATCACACATACATCGTTTCTTCCAAAATTTATTTAGTTAGCGTTGTACTTTCACCACAGCATACAGTGGAGAATATTACGCAACAAAAGGAAACCAGGCGATTATTCCACTCCAATATTAAGTATTAAACGAACCGCCCTTCCAAGAAGGTAATACGAACGAAGGATTTTCTACCAAAAAAGCGGAAAGCGTAAACAATTCAACGTTAACTTTTTATTTACTGCTTATTACAATTTTTCACGACAGGGTTCTATGTATGATACAACCACAATGGTCCTGAGATATTTGTCAAATTCCTGATCTCAGGTGCCTGCGGTGGGGAACGAACGCGCTACCACCCTTTCCGTGGGATAACGCATTTACCACCACTTCAAGCGTTAAGCTGAGGGTTCACTGCCAATTTTGGTTTCTTTTCCGTTGACCGGTGATTGCTGATGGTCCTGGTAAAAAGAAAACTAGCTGAGAGAAAGGCGAAACGAGCGGCCTGCATGGTGTGATGGTGAATGCATTAACCCCTAGAAAGGGTAACAGCACGGTCGCTCTCCACCGCAGGCACTTGTGGTCCCTAGTTTGGCAAATGTCTCATCACCATTGTAGTTGAAAACAATTCAATTATTGTCGTTCTCTAGGCATACTGTATGCGATTCAGAAACAAAAGTCTTTGTTCAGATTTATAAACTAGTTGCAACATGCTCGGTAATCCTTTAAAATTTGTGTATTAATATTTTTTCGTATTCTTGTTGAGCAAACGCGAAGTGTTATCTTTATTCTTTATTCACGAATAAGCTGACGTTTCGGCGGACTTCGCCTTCCTCAGAGCCTGGAATGGTTGGGTTGACAGCAATTTACTCGGCCAAACGTCTCCATAACCAAACAAAGAAAACGCTAAACCAAGATTCCAATCACAATGAACACAGCTTTGCACACCCACCGCTTTCTATGAGGCTTCCACTAGGTGTGTCGCGTGGAGATCAATCGCACAGAATTCACATGAAAGCGTAATGAGCCCTTCCCATTAGAACAGCACGCCTATGTAATGCCCAATATCACGCATGATAATGAGGCATTCTTCCCTGCAGTTCATTTTCGGATTTCTGGAATTAATTCAGAACGCCTCGAGTGTTTTACGCGCTTGTGTTTTCGACTCCTGTGCGAAGGTCGTGGCACGCACTTTAAAGTCTTCCCGCTTAAGCCTCTGGCTCCTATGCGTGCCTAGTGGGGTATTTGGTTTACTTCTGCCGACTAGGTGTTCTTTTATGTGGACACAGAGGGGTCTACCTGTTTCGCCAATGTATTCGTCTCTGCACGCCTTACATGAGATCAGATAAACTGTACCAGAGCTCATGCAATCACCGTCTCTACCATCAGAGCAAATTATGCAATTTTGCATTGCACATCGACGGTCATATAGGCGGTTACGAACTAGCTGGCGGCTAAGATTACTCGGTGGCATATCAGTTACTTTACCGAATTCTCTAGACCCGTCCTTCTTAAGCAGCGTTTTATAGCTGCGCTTACATCATTTGATATGAAGGGTAGGAAAAGCGAGACCTTTTCTTTGTCTGGTTATGAAGGTGTTTGGCCGAATAGATTGCTGTCAACTTGACCTTTCCAGGCTCTGAGGAAGGCGAAGTCCGCCGAAACGTCAGCTTATTCGTGAATAAAGAATAAAAATAACACTTCGCGTTTGCTCAACAAGAATACGAAGATTTATTTGATCAATGCCGAGGTTAATAGGTGGGAGTTACTGCAAGATGTACCAGCAAGATACTTCCGACTTGTAAAAGAAGCGCTGTCACTTAGACAAAAGATCGTCTTAGCTCGACAGTCAATACACTTTCTCCGCTTCTGCCTAAAACACCGAGTCTTCCCGAGTTTCATCAAACGAAGACGACTACACGATGTATGTGGACTACCAGAGGACAGTCACCGGGTACTGGAGATCGAATTGCGAATACTACGCACCTGCCTGCGAAGTCGACAAAACCAGATGTTCGCCAAGTGGAAGAAGTGCGAGACGAAGGAAAACTATTGTGCTCAATATTTGGAGGACAGCCTCTGGAGGAGAATAGTGGGTGAGTCAGTGTTGATTTGCAACTCTATTAGGCCTAGTGCTAAAGTAACTTTGCAAAGAAAATTCGAAGACCTTCTGAGTAAATCGCATAACACGGCTTCAAGAGCGCGCAGAAATACCGCTGACGAACACCAAACGGGTCACAGTAGGATAAATAATGTGCAAGAAAATTCAAGGCTAACCGTGTTAGGAGGTATGACTCTCCCTGGCGGTGCGCGCTCGTTATCAGAATTGTGACCGAGTTTCTCACCATGAGAACCCATTTCTAAGGTAACCTTGCGTAGGGTCGCATGTAATCTACATGAACTTCAAGATAGACTCCGCAAAAAGGATAGAGATGAAACGCAAAATAGGTGCGAGCAAGACCAAATGGGTGCTTCACCAACAACACCATTTCCTCAGCCGTTCTTTAGAGAACAAGAGCCCAATAATAAAGTTGATCTGAAACTTCGGAAGTTTACGAAAGAAACTTTCAAGGTTCTTAATCACTATCGCGCGAAAAGGAACAGCTCAAACCTCACGGAAGTGCAAAAACGCTGTATGCGAGAGGTACGAGAGCTGATTAGGTCGAAAAACATAAGACTATCCGTTAGTGATAAGGGTGGAGAATTTGTCGTAATTCCCCATCAGTTAGACGTAGAGACAACGAAAAAGCACCTTGAAGGTGCTTCACCTTATCGCCCATCATCTGAGAAGGAGTTTAAAAGTAAATACCGAAAACTGAACCACGAATGGGCCAAAATGGAAAGGGCTGCTGGTTTAAAACCACCAGTTATTTCTCAACTAAAAGTTGACTTACCAACATGTCCCGTCTTGCACTTGCTCATAAAAACTCATAAGTTAGTATCCAGCGATGATCTAGCGTCTACCGATCCATTACTCTTTAAGGTTAGACACATCATTAGCTGTGTAGACGGACCAACGGATAGGATAACATGGTTTTTAACCCTAATATTTAACCAGTTGTTAAAGTAAATTCCAGTCCATCGAACCAACACCCAAATGTTCCTGGATCGTCTACGTAACGCGCAAACCAACAACGCGCACGTGATGGAGTCCTTCGACGTTACCGCCCTCTATAAAAACGTGTCGAATGTCTCCGCAATGCAAGCCACATTCGATACTCCTTACACAGCACGAAGGAGAAATAAACATGTATGGTTTCCATACAGAGCAGTTGATGAAACGCTTAAAAGAATGCTTGAGCAGCTCAATATTCAGATGGTCCGGAAAGTACTACGCTCAAATAAGAGGGTTGGTAATGGGACAGCGACTAGCACCAAGTCCTGCCATTGCTTTTATGTCTAAGGTGGAAGCACCAGTGACCGATCTCGGGCCGCTACTCTACTGTAGATATATAGATGACTGTTTTGTCCTTTGCTCAACACAAGAGGAAATGGACAAATGTTTCGAGTTGTTGAATGAACATTCAGAGAATATCAAGTTCACCCGAAAAAAGCCGAAAGAAAACTGGCTTCCATTCCTGAACATCCAAATCAGCCTGTCGGAAAATGGCTACATTACGAAGTGGTACCGAAAGCCAAGTAGTAAAAACATCTTGGTTCATTACCTCTCCTCTCACCCCTCTCACACGAAAAGGGCGCTTGTAGGAAACATGTTTCGAATAGCAACCAACGTGTGCACAGGAAAAGAACAGAGAGAGGAGTCTCAAATTTTGGCTCAGCAAATAGCCATTTCTAATGGCTACGAAACTGTAGTCCGGGATAGGTATAGGAAAAACGCTAGGCATCCAAACGACAACTCTAGCGATAAAAAGGTCCCGTTTTTCCTACCCTTCATCTCAAATGATGAAGCGCATCTATAAAACGCTGCTTAAGAAAGGCGGGTCTAGAGAATTCGGTAAACTTAGTTGAAATGTCACCGAGTAATCTTAGGCGCGAGCTAATTCGTAACCGCATATATGACCGTCTATTTGCAACACAAAAATTGCATGATTTGCCCTGATGGTAGAGACGGTGATTGAATGAGCTCGGGTACAGTTCATCTGATCTCATCTAAGGCGTGCAAAGATGAATACACTGGCGAAACGAGCAGACTTCTCTGTGTCCGCATAAAAGAACACGTAGTCGGCAGACGTAGACCAAATATTCCACTAGGCACGCATAGGACCCAGAGACTTAAACGGGAGGACTTTGAAGTGCGTGTCACGATCCTCGCACAGGAGTCTAAAACTCAAGCGTGCAAAACACTCGAGGCGTTCTGGATTATTTCCAGAAAACCGAAAATGAACCGCAGGGAAGAATGCCTCATTATCACGCGTGATATTGGGCAGTACATAGACCTGTTATTCTGATGGGAAGGGCACATTACGCTTCCTCGTGAATTCTGTGCGGTTGATCTCCACGCGACATACCCAGTGGAAGCCTCATAGAAAGCGGTGAGTGTGCAAAGTTGTGTTCATTGTGATTGAAATCTTGGTTTAGCGTTTTCTTTGTCTGGTTATGGAAGTGTTTGGCCGAATAAATTGCTGTCAACCTGACCTTTCCAGGCTCTGAGGAAGGCGAAGTTCGCCGAAACCTCGGCTTATTCGTGAATAAAGAATAAAAATAGTACTCCACGTTTGCTCAACAATAATACGAAGAATTATTTGATCAATGCCGAGGTTAATAGAAAGTCGGCGATGGGATTTAATATTTCTGCTTATTCTTTGCTAGAATCAGAGTATAGCTTCAAATTCGAACAACTACCGAAGCTCAACTATTGTTAGTGATCCGGATGCGGCAAAAAATTCATTTTTACAGTTTTCATTAATTTCAATCAAATTGGGAAACGAATTTAATGCCTGGTGCTTTCCTAGATTTTTCTAATGAGTAATTCAATTCGACTAACATCGACGATCCATGCTGAGTGTTCATCGGCGAGGGTGGACAATCCATGTGCTCTATCAAAAAGGTTTTGTACTGACACTGGTCGATTTACCTTAAACGATGAATATCAACCATAATCTCTCCGCAAACAATAATCTTTCAGAATAGTAGATAAGCAATGACAGCCCGTCATTCATCGCCATTCCCGCAACCCTACCAACGTACCCATCTGTACCTAACCAAGAGCTCCTAGCAGGTTTTACCAAGCTTGACGATAATCCGTGAGTAAAGCAACCTAAGTTAAAAACTCAAACTATTCATACTGCATCCCACTAATAACAGAAATAATCTAATCTACCACAACATTCAGTTCGACACTTGCAGATCTTTTATAGGTGACATAACCCGAAAATTATTGTGCATTTCCGAAAACCACTAATCCTCCTCAAGTTAAAAGTGTGTGTTAGGCCCACCCTACAATTCTAAAGTGTAAACTGAAGTGTGAACTTAAAACTTAATGTTAAACTAGATACTCCACTAGGCGCACATAGGAAAGAGAGACACAAAGGAGAAGATTTTGACCTACAAATTACCAACCTCCTGTAGGAATCGAAAACTTCAGCGCGCAGCTCCCGAAGCATTCCGAATGAATTCCAAGAAACCAAAAAAGAACTGCAGGAAGAAATGCCTTATTATCACATGTGATCTCACATAATATTTAAGAATGTTATTTTAATGTGAGAGAGGCATATTACGCTCCTATGTGAACCTTGTGTGGTTGGTCTCCACGTGAAACCCTAAGTGAAAGACTCATAGAAGACGATGAGTGAGCGAAGAAGATACTTTATTTTCATTACGCTTGAAATCTTGGTTTCGTGTTTTTTCTTTTTTAGTTATGGAGGTGCCTGACTGAGTAGATCGCAGTCGACTTGACTTTTCCATGCTCTGAGGAAGGCGAAATCTGCCGAAACGTCAGCTTTTTCGTCAATAAACACTGAACTAATGACCTCGTGCTTGCTCATCAAGGGCGTAGTGATTGATCAATGCCAATGTTAATGGAAAGTCGTCTCTGGGAATTACTGCGTATCCTACTAATTTTTCGTTTATTTTTGCTGATTCTCTATGAAAGACCGTTGTGTGGCTTATGCGTAACAGAGATTTTCTCTCTTGTTGTCCACATTTGGTCTTCAAAATTACTTGCGATAACCTACTGACGTATAATTCAGCGTGTTTATCGTACTAAACAAGCCTAATGTCAATTTGCCGATACCGGAGGGATGGAGTGCTTGTATGGGTCCCAGGCTCGGGATTTAGCCAACGGCTGGCTGTGAGTATTGCATTGTACCCCTAACTGGTATGCTACACACTCCCTTATCATGTAAAATTTTTTTTTACATCTGATCTGTCATCACATTTACTGTACCCATCCCAGTACTTCTTGTATTCGATTCTTTTTCTTTAGATTAATCGCCTATAATGGCCTGAGAACATCTCGCTTGTTGTTTCGGATAACGGCTGAGGATTTCGTCTTCTTTATGAATGTTGTAGAATGCTGGTCTACTCGATTCTCCTTGTAATCCCGGAGATAGCCGGGCTGAGGAGTTCTCACGTAAATTAGAGTAGAACGTCGGGAATGCGTTGATGTCAAACTAGTGCCTTTGCTTCTTGACTGACGGTACTACTAATCAATACTTTCTTCCCTCCCTGAATATCATGTTTACTAACAAATAAAGCTCTAAAAACCACTCGCCTTTTTGCTATGGTCTGACTCAACGGCGAAAGTGACCTGATGATCTGGCTCAAAGGCTGTGAAGAAAATGCAGCAATAATTCTCATCCTCTGGAAATCTAAACGTAGAACTTAATCAACGCTCAGATATTAAAAAAATCACCAAATCTGGCATATAAATTTTTTGAAAATTCTGAAATAAATAGCCTATTGCAGCCGTACACTGTCTCGTCATTTCATGAACGACTACAATAAGACTGCGATTCTATGAAGGAAGTAAGTTGTGTTGTGATATGTTCCATGTCGATCGATACACACATAAAGCACTCGTCGATAATATCGATGTTCGGAATTTTAAGATCTTACCGATTGTAGTCAACCTTACAATAGGCTGAATAACGAAAGGCTAGCCGTGCATAAGCACGACCTTCGCTGAGAATTTCCACATCGGTTATTTCAGATGTGCATAAGCTAACGTCAGTGCAAATACTGAAAAACATTGTTGTTTGTACTTATTCTAAAGGCCTTAAATCCAAAATCCAAAATCATTCGATCTTTATAGAATCCTATGAGGCAAAAGCAGTTTTGATTCCAAGAAAAAAAAATCACTCATACTGTGAGCTCATTTCCCCCAAAATACAACCACTTCTTACTTTCTATCTTTATTTGTTGTTGTGCTTCTTAAGAATAGGTCTTAGTTTTAAATCAGTGAATTATTTTCTTTACGAGAAAAATGAGCGGATGTGAAAACGTGATCGCTCTAACATACAGAATTTCCCTATATTAGCTATGCATATCTGGAAAGATGTAACATGCACTGTCTCGAAGCTCTTCTTCTGGCTTGGTAACGAATTCTCAGCGCTACTACTTTTTTCAGCCGTTGGTAGCATCTTTCCCAAATTCTGTGAATATTTTCTCCGCTCATAAAAGAACACAGCTAGTGCTGCAGTATATCACTATTGTATTTGACCCAAACTGGGCTTCTAAGTCAATGAAGTTTTCGGGAACCTTTGACAACCTTAGAACAAGAACATTGTCAAGGTCGACTTCCTTGGATTGCTTCCAGATTTTCAACACAGAGGTTGCCGTTAACTTATAAAGATCATAGGGAGTTCTTCCCAGAGAAGTCTGGCGCCAATTTCGACTACGGTAGGATGGGAAGCTTGGTAGGACCAGGCGTCATGGAAACATTGACCTTGAGCACATTATTAAACAACACCTCTAAATACTGTCACCTCCCTCCGCACTTCAGATTGGAAATTACTTTCCTGAAAGGGTTGAGTCGGCGGGAAATCTGAATCGATACAATAAAAAAAGGATTTATTATCATTTATTATCAAGACTTAATTTAGCTCAGATGCTTCTGTCATCTTCGATTTTGAAAATCATCGAGAACAGACCTGTGATCGATGAGATTTGGTGACCAAATTTTGTGTGCATCATGAATATAGAAGTTCTCCACCTTCCACTCGGATGTATTCCATTGAAGGCGAGAGTCCTCCCACGTCTTAATTCCATCCCTTACATTTTCTCAACGTCTTCACGACAACTACCAATTTCTTCCATTCATCTCTTGTTGTTAAAAATCTCGATATTGTTTTGCCCTGATTTGCTTATCGCATAAGAAGGACTTACCAAGTATATATCTCCGTAGATTTGAAATTGATATGTACTACCCGATGAGAGTTGAACATGACGAATTACAACATCGTCTACCTGACAACGAAGTGAGAATTTTTCGGACGAAAGATAAGGTGAAAAGAAAGATTTTTCTAATTATTAAGATAAACCTATCATATACAAAAAAGTTCTACGAAAGTTGAAAGTTCTTTCACCATTAGGCCATCAAGATGATTTACTTATGATAGACTGATGAACATTGCTGCTGAGGAATTCCTGAACAAGTGAAGATGATACCTTCAACGAGAAGTGATTCATCTCAATGTGGATGAAGAAGATGTGGAAGACGAAGTGGAAATGGCTCAGGAATAGCACAAAATATTTCAAGACTTCAATTCAATCACATACGTAACCACCTTTACTTGATACATAATAATACAATATCTGCATGATCTCTCGCTTCCTTAAAAGAAACACTTAGATGGGAACACAACATATGGCCAAAGTTTTCCAGTACGTACACTTCTGAAGTGGAGAATTTGAAACAAGAGTCATAATTCTACCAATATATGAATGAAAACATCCGATCGGAAAATTCCTCAGATACCTTAACGAATTCTGGAGTTCTCAAAAAATCAGCAAACTTCAGGCATGAGCTCAAATCGTTTCGAAGCTTGGTGTTCTGAATTAGAGGCGTATGACAGGCCCGCACATGGGGTTACAGCAGTACAGTGGTTTTAGCTCATTTAAGAAACCAAAGAATAAGAAGATTATTGTTTTTCAAATCTCCTTACGTTTCGTTTAAAGTCTAAGCTTTTAGCCTCTCTTGGTAGGTTGGACAAAATCTTGATCAAATCGAAAACTAATATATGGTGACTTTTTGAGATGAAACACGGTGAAATCCACAGAAGCAATGCTTGGCCATGATCAAGCAAATACTTTATAGTAGCCTTATGTCCAATTAATGAAAAGTTGCTGGTCCCCTCCTATACTCACTTTAAGCTTTAATGGTTTCGTAGCTGTTCCGTTCTAACGACACTTCCTCACCGACTTTGATATTGCTAAAATTCCAAAGAAGAACTCGAGTCCATGACGACAGGAATCAAGAATGGGTTTCCAAACTGACGACGCTTGAAGCGAGTAACTATGCATAAGCCATTAAAACAATTTCGCTGTCAATGCAAATTAAGTTCAATAGCTGAAGAACATTTAGATTTCAACATGAAATCAATAAAAAAATCATAAAGAGACTTGTTTATTGTACTGAGACTTCTTCATCGAGTTTACCTGGATTGTCAATTCAGCTTCCGGTGGTGGATCGGTGTGAAACGAATCCGGATCAGCATTGAATCTCAGTTCCGTATCGGTAAGAAATGTGAACACACAACTCTCTAGTCGTAAACGATCATGCGTGTTCATATTGAGAAAACCTTAAGCTCTTCTATTTAATACAATAACTATGCAGAAATGTTTCAAATTGAACATCCCTTCAACTTTCCTTGCTTTCATTCTGATTTCCTGTTCGTTAGATTACAGTGGAAAAAATATGACAACTGCTATAGATGTATTCAGTTAATTAGTTATTCACCAAACTTAAGGACATATGAAATCAGGCACGCATCCACATTGGAGATAATGCCCACTTTCCGAATTTTACCCATTCTTAGAATCAGGGTTCGTTTTTTAAGTAACAGTAGACCACGAATACGCACTATATATATATATATATATCATCGTTAACAGCTGGAGTTTCGGATCCCATCCCTTACTTGTGTGTGAAAAAAAATACTCCTAGCATCGTCCTTTCAACTGCGTCTTTGATAACACTGAATGATTTTTCACCCTGGTTACGCAGCGGCCTGGTTTCTGATGCATATGTTAAAACAGGAAGAACCGTCGAGTCAAAAGTATGGGCATGGAGTCGAGTGTTCTTTGTTCTCCGCACCACATCCTCAATGCTCCTGAAAGCTTCCCAAGCCGCTCGTTTCCTTCTGCTCAGCTCCGGAGCTAAGCTGTTCATCATATTGATTTCCTGACCAAGAGAGACATAACTAGAGCATTCGGAGATATTCCTTCCGTTGAGCGTGAATGAGGCATACGAAACCAATCCGTTCGTCATAAACATCGTTTTTGTGAGATTTAACCGAAGACCAATCTTTCCAAAGGCTTTATCAAAGTCTCCAAGCATACGTTTCTCTTGGCTAATGCTTGATAACGACGATGTCACCAGCAAAGCGAAGATGATGTAACTGCCTACCATCGATTTTCACTCCCATATTATCCCATTGCAATGTTCGCATGACGTTCTGGAGGGCGGCGGTAAATCATTTTGGCGGGATGGTATCGCCTTGCCTAACCCCTCTTTTAACGTCAATGATTATATCGTTGTAGAATGGTGATATCGCGGTTGTGAAATTTTTGTACAGCTCACGAAGAATCTGTATGTAATGAGAAGGGACTCTTTGACTATCAAGGGCTTCCATGACTGCTTCTCTCAAAATTGAGTCAAAGGCCTTCTGTAGATGGATGAGAGTGAGACGGAGCGGTGTTTTGTACTCCCGCGATACTATTAGTCTTGTTATCATGTGGATGTGATCCAACGCACTAAATCCTTTTCGAGACCCTGCTTGGTCACATGGCTGTCCTTCGTCCAGTGTTCTGTCAATCCTGTTTAAGATGACTCGAGTGAAAGTTTGTAGACGACAGACAGCAAGCATATTGGGAGATAGTTGTCTATTTCGTGTAGGTCACCCTTCTTGAACATTAGCACGGTCTTGCTGCTCTTCCGTTGAGTAGAGACCTTACATTCAGACAGGTAAAGTGTGAAGAGCCGAGCCAATGTGTTTACGAGGACTGGCGGAAGGTTCTTGAGATGTTCTGATCTTATCCTCTCCGGATCTGGAGCTGTTCTATTTTTCAACGACGAAATGGCATGTTGGATTTCGAAAAGGAGAACCGGTGGAACAGCATATCCATCTTCTTTTATTTTATATGACAGGACGGTGGTCTGACCCCGTGTAGAATTTTGGGACAACAGCGACATCGGTTAGATAAAACTTTCCATTCACTATGATGTGGTCTATTTCGTTATGGCACTCTCCATTGGAAAATTCCTACGTCCAGCGTTGAGAGTGGGGCTTCTGGAATTGCGAGCTACCATAGATAGTCTTGGTAGCCATGATAAACTCAGAGAACCGCTCACCCTTTTCGTTGCATTCCAATCCGTGGGTCCCAATGTGACGTTCCTCAGACGTTCTTCTTGGTCCAATTTTGGCATTGAAATCTCTAATGATGATCTTGAAGAATGTATGGTCTTCTCTGCAAAACTTCTCCAAGTCCATGTAGAACCCTTCGACTTCTTCGTCATGGCTTGATGTTGGTGCGTAAACGACGAAGATTGTCAAAGCCGGTATTGATCCACGTCTTTTTAATCCTAAACGTCCGATTAGGGTTTTAAGTTGACCGAGTGAATCGAAGCTCATGGTCAAACTCATGTTGACGAAAACGCAGGCACCGCCTACTCTTCTACTGTCGCATGTTCCGAAAAACAGTTCTTCTCCAGTGTCATCCATAGACTGCGCTGAATGGGTGGTGTTGTCTCGTCTCGACCACGCCGTTGACGTCGTATCTTAACATTCTTGCTTGTATGATCAATTCTTCTATCGAGGACTCGGATGTAAGTGTACGTGCATTGTAGATACAGATCGTCACTATTGTTCTTCGTGATCCAGGCAACTTCCATTGGCCCTGAGATTTTAGCAGCCTCTCCGTACTCGTCCTCTCTATTGCTGCAAAACTGAGGGCTCTTTCGGGGTCAAGTGAATGAGGCCCGTCTTTTTTTTATTGTGTTTAGCATTTTTGATACCCACGGGCTGGGCTTTGAACCTAGAGGCTGGGTATACTCACAGGTAACATACCAGGCTCTCCCATTGTGGACATGGAGTTTATTTGTTGGAGGGGGCTCCTAACCGCCTTCGATATACTTCCCTGTCTCTTGGTTGCAGGCTTTTGGCCGATCTGACTCGTAGAATACAATCCGCATAAGCGAGAACACACCTACACACGCATGCATGAATTCGCCTAGCAAATACAGAAAGTATGTGTCAAATCGGCGCAGCAGAAACAGGGAGTCCATCCCCTGGATACACTTGCGTCTCAGGGAAGCAAAGGTCGCTATTGGTCCTCGATTAACCCCCTATCCGTTACCTGTGGATGCGCCACCTAGCCTCGCGACTATCCGGGTACCGGGATCCTTCGTATGGGGAGATCCGTGATAGCAATATGATAATAAGAGTTGACAAAGAAGGCAATAAGAATAAATATAGTAACATGACAACAATATGTTACCATTAATTCCACATAATAATGATAATAATAATAATAATAATAATAATCTTAACCGTTTTTGTTTACTGCCTACTCTTTTTAATGGCAGGGTATATTGCGAAATATAACTTTAATGAAGCTGAGATATTTGCAAAACTCTAGACCGCAGGTGTCTATGGTGGGGAACGAACGCGCTATTGTCCTTTCCGGGGAGTAACGCGCTCATAATTTCCGGGGAGTAACGCGCAATAATAATAATAATAATAATAATAATAGTAATGACTTGCATCATCTTTCATCCGTTGGTTTTTCAGTGACTCCCGCGTGCACAAATAGATCTTCCATTTCTCCTTATCGCGAGCAAGAGTAGCCCAGTGGGTTCTGCTGGATCTAGGGACACATTGAGCAATATATCCTTTTTTTAAGCATTTTCCTGAAGAGCTCTGACTATCGTGTCGGTAGTTCTCCTCAGCGGAATTGATCCGGAGAGCGCAAATCGGATGGCTGATGACAGAGATCGATACAACTAGCTGAGAGATAGGCAAAAGGAAGGACCGCATGGTGTGGTGGTAAACGCATTACTCCTCGGAAAGGGCATTTGTGCGTTCGTTCCTCACCGCAGACACCCGCAGTGTTGACTTCTGCAAACATCTCAGCATCACTGTAGTTGTTTCACAAATAATATCCTGCCGTGAAAACATGTAAAAGGCAGTGAATAAAAAATGAACACTGTGAACTTCTATTCACTATGTGGCCTTTTTCGTTGTGGTATCGTCCACTGGAAGGCTCTCAAGTCCAGCGTTGAAAATGGTGCAGCTGGAATTGTGATCTTCTGTGAATGGTCTTGCTCATCGTGGTAAATTCATTCAAGCGCTCACCCTGCTCGTTCCATTCTGATCCGTGGGTCCCAATGTGACATTTTCAAACATTTTTCTAGGTGCAGTCTTAGAGTTAAAATTCCCAATGATGACCTTGAAGAATGTATGGTCTTTTCTATAGAACTTCTCCAAGTACATTTAGAACTCTTCGACTTCTTCTTCGTCATAGTTTGATATTGGCGCGTAAACGACGAAGATTGTCAAAGCCGGTATTGATTCACATCTTTTCAATCGTAAACGTCCGATTCGGGTTGTAAGCTGTTCGAATGAATCGATGTTCATGGACAAACTCGTGTTGACGAGAACGCCGACACCGCCTACGCCTTTACTGTCGCATGTTCCGAGGAACAGTTCTTCTCCAGTGTCATAGACAGCGTTGAATGGGTGGCGTCGTCTCGTCTCGGCCAGGCCGATGACGTCGTACCTTATCATTCTTGCTTGCCTCAGCAAGTCCTCTATCGAGGACTCGGATGCAAGTGTACGTGCGTTGTAGGTACAGATCGTCACCATAGTTCTTGATCCAGGCAGCTTCCATTAGCCCTGAAGAAAAAGAGTGATATTCGTGAATGATTTTCTCCATTACCTTTCTGGACGTTGTAACTGATCCGTCTGGGCGTCGGAGAGACTTTCTTCTTGTTCCAATCTTGGCATTGAAATGTCCAATGATGACTTTGAAGAATGTATGGTCTTCTCTGTACAACTTCTCCAAGTCCATGTAGAACGCTTCGACTTCTTCTTCGTCATGGTTTGATGTTGGTGCGTAAACGACCCGCCGGTATTGATCCACATCTTTTTAATCGTAAACGTCCGATTCGGGTAGCAAGCTGTTCAAATAATTCGATGATCATGGCCAAAATCGTGTTGACGAGAACGCCGACGTCGCCGACTACTTTACTGTTGCATGTTCCAAGGAACAGTTCTTCTACGGTATCACAAACAGACAGCGTTGAATGGATAGCGCCTTCTCGCCTCAGCCAGTCAGATGACGTCCTTGCCTTCCTTATAAAGTCGTCTACTGAGGACTCAGATGTAATTGGCATTCCATTGTAGGTTTTAAACGTCACCTTAGTCATTCTAGATTTTGACAGCAAGTTCTGGGACTTTGGCAGCCTCTCCATATTCATCCTACCCAACGCTGCCGTAACGGGGCTCTTTCAGGGTCAGGGGAATATGGCTCGTTTATCCTAAAGTGTTTAATTTTCTGATACTAGCTTGCTAAACTCTGAATATAGGGGCTGGGTATACTCACGGGTAGCTTGCTACTCTCTCTCAGATTATTTACGGAGCTTAGTTGTTGAATGCGAATCCTAGTCGCCTCCTACATATTTCCCTGTCAATTCCTTGCAGGCTCTTCGCCGAATTGACTCGTAGAATACAATCCGCATAAACAAGAACACATCCACGCACACATGCATGGATACGTCCTCGTAAAAACAGAATGTATGTGCTGAATCAGTGCAGAAGAAACAGGGATTCCATGCTCTCGATCCACTTGTCTCTCAAGAAAGGTCACTTTTGGTCCGCGACTAAAAACCCGTATTGGCCTACCTGCTGAGGCACCACGTTGCCTCGTAGCCAATTGGTAGGAGATCCCTCCGCCACGAAGATCTGTGAGATTAATAACAGTAATAGTAAAGATCTGAAGATGTAGGAGGAGAATAGTGCAGTGGCTAGTGATGCAGTCCATCAGGAAGCGAGGTGATGGTTCGGCCTCTGTCCAGTGCTCTTGTTCAATCCATGGCGGAACGCCTTATATTGGTTATCTTCAAGATTCTGAAGAGAATCAACTCAACGAGCATCTTACGACATTTACTAAGAAGACAAGATCCTCAAGTAATAGCCCAAAGCACATGCGAATTGCTCGAAGAAGTTAGCGAGGAAAGCGAATCGGATGAAGCGAGTGCTGGCATCTGTATAGTTGATGTGATTAAGGGTCATGAAAAAAAGGCAAAAAAAACAGAAAATATGACATCAAAAGAGTAAGGTATTCTATGCCTTAGTCGTAAATAACCAGAACACGTCATCGTTAGAGCAGTGTCGACACTGTGTAAATTTTTCATCGGTGAAATTTCAGCTTTCATAATAGCATATAGCATACGAATAATCACCAGATAAATAAACAAAAGAAAGGTATTCGTAGAGTAGACCACTTAGCCTTCTATCGAATAAGCGTATAGCATGTGGCAATCCGATAAGTTAGAAGCACTCACTCTTATTCGAGTTTTTAAGTGTTGTACAATCATCCGGTGTGGCCACTGGTGACGGTGTTTTGTCAGCGACAACAGCATTCGAGGCAATCACAACGTTTATCCAAAGAATAGCTCGCATTTTTATGACGACGAATAGAAAAACTTGACGAGTTAGATGTTCTTTCAGTTAAACATCGTGACAAAGTGGTCAGTCGGTAATGCGACTCTCAGCACTTAATAGTATCACCAAGACAACGCCATCGATTTCATTGTCAATTCGTATGGTGCACGAAGGAGACGACAGACAAACACTACACCAGTTCTATGTAGTTCATAGTTTAAACGGAAAAACAATCAACGTTTTTCGCAACGGGAACAGACATCGACATCGAATGGTCGTAGAATCTCAACCGAACCTAGTCAATCACGGGATTTTCCATAAAATATAGCTTTCTTGCCGTAATATGAATTGTGACGATTTCTTAGCGCAAACAGTTCTGCGCTCAGGAAAAACGTCTTTAGAGATTTCACACAGTTTTATTTTTGGTACAGAAAAATGATCATAAAGGTCTATTGGTGTGGCCACAAAGATTAAATGACCAGAATCCTAATACATCTTTTTATGGTTTGGATGCACTTGCTTATTTAAATTGGGAAAACAGCTTCAGAGCACTTTGTCAGAAATGCGAAGTATCACAGACGATTTTTTCACCTGAGCGAGGCACATTCGACAACCAGGTGAGCTCTGTGCGGGCGGTCTTCATCATAGGTTGAAAATATGTAGCAAATGTTGCCTGAGGAAGCTTTGCCCATGCGATTAAAATTTAAGCTTCGAGTTTCTTCTGTTGAGGTTATGAAAGCATTATAGACGGCAGATTGTGTGGCAATTTCACCTTAATGGGCTTTCAGACTAAGGAAAGTGAGATGTCAGCCACTATTATTTATTTATTTTACATGACCTATCATGACAACTAGTATGCGAATCCCAGTACTTCTTGCGTTCGATTCGTTATTCTCGCTCTCATCGTACACGATGGTCTTCGCACATACAGCGTAATGTTTGAGTTGCTACTTGAGGATTTAGTTTTCATTATGAATGTGGTAGAATTCTGGTGGAGTCAGTTCTTTTTTCAAGACTAGAAATAGCCGGACTAAGGTGTTCCCACGTGGATTGGAGGAGAACGCTGGCGTAGGATCGAATTTTAGTCCTCAGCTTCCCGATCGACGGCATCAGAAACCACTGCGCCATCCCCGCCCTAGTGCTCGAAATCCGCCATTGCCATGTAAATATAGTAATACTAAATTTTAGAACTGATCCACAGCAAAGGGAAAAGTTAGAGCGATGAAGAGTTCTTTCCTGAACCACTGATCGTCACTAAAGGGACCAACTACTAGTGGATATAAAATTACGATGTAGTATAGAAGAGAAAGATTCACTTTTGTCAGTGCAAGAGTAGAAACGCTCAGATTAACGCATGGTCGCGAAATTTTGGAGTTTGGTGTGTCATACGGAGTACACCTGTAAGGGGTTGCTGCCAAGGGTACCGTATAGAAAGTATGAAGAGCAATAAACCATAAACTGCAATAGGAGTCTTGTCCTTGATGAAGTCAGACGGTATGACATCAATCAGTTAAAAGTGATCTTTGTGTAAAACATTTCTAATTTTGTTTCAACATCGGGTGTCCATCATGGAGAAAGCTACGCGATTAAATCAATTTCTCTTAAAAGTGATGATGCCCACCAAATTTATACCTTGTGTCTTAAACCATTTGTTTCTACCGTTTCTGTTGATTATTACAACGAACAAAGGATAAAAGGTAAAGCTCCCGGGGTTCATCGATCCCGTAGGGAGGAATACGCCATTCTACTTCATCAAGCATCATTGGAGGTGATTAAATGCATTTTTTTTTACAATGATTCATGGTGGCCTACCGATGTATCGAACCAGTTCTACTATCCTCCTGGACAAGTGTAGTACCAATTTGCTGACCCCGAAGGGATGGAAAGCTTGGTGGGTCTTGCCATATGCATTGCAGGGAGCCTCCGACCACTATGCTATACGTGGCCCTTACCTATAGTAATATGGTGTTAATCACCGATGTGGGAGCGGGGAGGGCTGGTAGCGGTAGTGATGCCGCTCACAGTGCTGCTTAGACCCCACATCGAGCTCTGCATGCCTCTCATCCCTCCAGGGCCATGAAGTTGGTGCCAAACTTGGACGGGGCAGTTCACTCTATGCAATCCAAATGGGAACGCTGCAGCACGGCCACCTCAAGATTCCAAAAATACCACTCTACCAGGACTCAACAACATTCAAGAAGAAGACATTCTTCAAATAGGTGCAAAACTCAAAAGCGAGTAGTTCAAAGACCTTCGTCGAAGTTCGAGAGGATACCATATTCAAATTGAGGCGTTTTGGCGCTACAATTAGACTATTGTGATTGTTTCTTGAGATGACTTTAGAATGAAAATATGAAACTCATAGATATCATCACCTATGAAATAGACCATTGTCGCCGAAGATGTTCACGGGCAAATTTTAAGAAAGGAGCAAACATACTGGGATACGCACCGTTTCTGACGACATTACTTTCTAGATAAATTTCAAGATTGACTATGTGCCTCTGGGAGTAAAATCACTAATGAAATGTGCTATCAGTCTCTCATAAAGAATGACGGCATATTGGTAGGACTTATTGCTTAAATATACAAAGCTAACCTTCAAGTTTTTATTGCTGACATAACTGGCGTAGTACACCAGACACCAGATAATAAAAAGGATAGAAGAATCACATTCCGTCCCAGTGATGAGCCCATTATGCCATTCGTCGTTAACCACGGCGACACCCATATGTACCTTCCACGACGAATCTTTCAAACGATCTGGTAAACATCATACCGCAAATTTCGTGATGTAGACTTTAACCAAAACTAAAACCGGTTACATAGTTGCCTTGTGAGGCATGTTCTACTAGGAGATACACCGAAACGCTATTCATGAACTGGGAAGACGAAAATTTAATGAACAACTGTAACATGCGGACAAACCACTCGACGACTAGTAAAACTAGAAGCCGGACAAAAATTATCAATTCTGTCCAGCTATAGTCTTGTAACTTCCTTTCATCCTATAAAGCGAACCCCAAGACTTTCTCCAATATTTGACCTTTCTTTTCATAAACGCTAGTAATAACTGTAAAAGATATTGAACAATTACAAGTGCATAAAATTAAAGGAAAAAACTCCATAAGTAAAATGTATAGCTAATATCTGACAATGACGTTAAACTTTATTGGGACCAAGTGCTTAGCAGCAGCAAACGGTAATCTCAAGACTCATTCCTAACTAATCTGCTAAAAGCATTATTTCTAATAAATGAAGTCCTAAATTCTTCACGACCTGTAAAATGTGAGCACTGTGCTCGTACAAAGTCCACATATAAAACTAAGCAAAAGGCTAAAATCGTGACTGTGGGACCTTCGCATCACCCCAATGGAACGCTTTCCAAATAATTGGTCCACCCCACATTCCAGCACTGGTCGGATGCATCGTTCTGCCCTGTATGCCTTCCTCCGATATGCGACAATAGTGCCAGATGGTGCCAAGGATGAGTGATACTCCAGCAAAAGTGAGTCCCAGGGGAATGTTATCTTCTGAAAGAGGCAATTATAATCTGTATTTAATAAGCAGTACTAACATTGTTACTTCCATTACTACAACTCAACTAATAATAACAAGTAATATTAGGATCAAATGATGCCCGATAACAATAAAGAAGGGAAACAGCAATAATAAATAAAGGTAGCTTTTAAAACAGTTACGACAAGCTCAGTTTTAAAGTACATTACTCCTTACTCATTGATGCAACAACAGCTCCAACTGCAGCACTGGAGAAAAGGTGGTTCTTGACGTCGTCCTAGAAATACATGGTGACGATTCTTTCAAAATGTACCTATTTAGAGAGGCTTGATTTTTTTCTAATGTCTTCTATTGCCTCGAGCACTACATTTAAAAGATTGTTTTTAATAAGATAAGCACTTTTAATGAATCGCGCTGGGTGACGAAATTAGAGTACAATATAGAGGAAATCTCCACCCAAAAATGATATAGTTTGTGACAACGTACTACGTTTCAGAGGAGAAAATTTTTTAAAAACCCAATGTTAAAGATTTCGAGGGAAAATGCGTACGCCTGTACAACATGAACAACTCTCACAGTCCGATGGTTTGCACGAACTAGGGTATTTCGACAGATTAGCTTTGTTTATTCGCTACCGTATTAATTTGATCTCGGTGCGAGAATGGACAGGTTGAGCAGGATGAAACTTAAATTTCGATTTCAATGCAGTTTCTTTCCATAAGACGGCAGATATAACAATAGTGGTGATGCCGGTCAACACTAGTGGTGGTTCGGTGCCGCTCCGGAGTCACTAAGCCCATCATCCCAACGTGGCGCGAAATTGGTACCGGACTTGTCGAGGAAAAAATCTCTTTGCGATCCAAATGTGGACGCTCTACCCCAGCAATTTACAGACTTCAGGGAGACTCGACTAGAACAGCATTCTACGACATTCAAGATGAAATGAAAATCTTAGAGTAGCAGCCGTAGACACGTAGAAGTTGAAAGACCTTCGTGCATGATGAATACGAGGCAATGATTCGAATGCGAGAAGTACGGGGATCCACATAGTAGATCATAAAGACGGCTCGTATAAAACACTAAGTAAAACAAAAAGTTCTTCCCATTTCTTACTTTGCTGAATAGATTTTTAATTGCACAACTTTTTGTACTTACTTATCCAACAAATATGTCCTTTGCGCGATCTATGAAAAGCTATTCTCTACACGCAGTAAATTACAAAAGAGCACTTTGCAGACGAGCTTACACATATTGTTTAACAGGCAATACAGGAACAATCGCTGGTGAGAGAACCCTCATGAGTATGCTTAGATAATATATTTTTAGGAACACTGAAAGTCCATAATCTTGGAACGGGTGGATACGAATGAAAAAAGTGTATACGGAACATATGTTGCGAAATCGACTACCGAAGACTCACAGCACGGTGTCTGGACGGATGACGAGTTTTTTTTTCATTAAACAAAAGAGTTATACAGAAGATATGCAGAAAATACGAAGTACTTTTAATACAGATGATATTGGTAATTTTCTGTTTACTGCCAATTACTATTGCTCAAGGCAGGGTACTATGTGTGATACAACTACAACGATGCTGAGATATTTGAAAAACTTCGGACCGCAGGTGTCTGCGAAGGGGAGCAAACGCGCATTATCCTTTCCGGGTCTATCGCGTTCACCATCACACCATACGTGTGCTTCGTTTCTCCAGACGATTTTATTTTTATTTATCTTATATAACCCGTAATCACGTCTATTGTGTGAAATCCAGTACTTCTCACATTCGTTTCGTTATACTCGCATTCATCGTCCACAATGGTCTTCGAACATTTCGCGTAATACAACAAGAATAATAAAATTACCTTGTTGCGCATAACTGCCGCAGCAGAGAGCGCAAATCCCCAAGAAAACGCCGCTATTGTTGGTTTAGGCATCAACTGGAAATAGCGCTTTGCGAACTTTCGAGGCGAGAACTCCTTAGCCGGCACGGAACCAGTGGCGCGGATTTCAAGCATGGTGATAGGTAGCACTATAAACTGCATAAGAATAATCAAAACAAAGTAATAAGTGAAATGCTTCTATACAGCATCACTTGTAGAATTTCACAACACTGCATCGTTCGCTGTTGTAACGACGTTTTTGACAGGCGGTATAAATTATTTTTACATGCACACACTGAGCGCCTAACGGTTTACCGTGTCGTCGTGGCCCGGAGGTAATCCCTAGATGTCGGGCCCCGATGTGCGGTGGGGGACTCATCTCCTAGCATGGGTCTCTTAAGCTGAGAAAGAGTCTGGCGTTTCCATCAGGAAGCCCACCTAAGAGTAAACCAATACCAGCATCCACCACCGTCTTGGTATCAAAATAGTGGTATGATAGCAAATCTCCCTCCAATTCACAAAGCAGGAGATTATCTGTGGTGGAGACGACCTCGGGCAATCTTTCGCCTGGGTTACTTTAGGATCTCGGGGAACCAAATGGCTAAACCAGCAAAACTCCGAAAAAATAAGAATTATGCTGCGGCTCGCACAACCAGTGAGGACGGGCCATCCAAGTATCCAAAGCAGTGTATATACATATATGTATGCTCAGATTTATTTGAACGAAAAATCATACTCAGCATGGCAGCGTATTTAGCACACGCTAATCCTTTCTCATGTGAAGCTTCATTCAATGGTCTGTCGAAGAATCGTGGTCCCAAATGATACCATCTTTCAGTCAAAGTGAGACGCCCAAGCTGTGTCTTTGGTACTATAAACAAATTCTAATTAACAGCCAGTTCCATAAATCTTGGTAAAATAAAACAATCTATTGAATGACTCACTGGCTACGAGGTCGTTGAGGGTTGGACTGACATCAAATCCTGGGTGTTCTTCACTCAAATTGTACTTTCCTGCGATATTCTTATATTGATGTGACCCTTTCCATACCTGTTAAAAACATATATAAAAGCGTGTTCTGTAACAAATAAGAGTATCGAAGTAACCTTTGTCTGGAAGTCGTCCAACTTCATGGGCTGGTCAGTCTTAATAGTTAAGTTAGGGTGATATCTCGAATCAAGACCGAATGGACCAGAAATAGAAGTGCCGTCGGGAACCTGAGTTCAAAAGAACAAAGTTGTACTGAGGAACACAATGATGAAAAAATCAGGCCTAGTAATAGCCACACTTAATTTTGTGCATTATTTAGAGAGAAAAAGGTAGTGAGAGAACAAAAGTACAAAAATTCGTATATAAAATAACAACTAATAAAGATGGCATAGATTACCCTCGGATCAAAATACTCGGGATGCTCCTCTTTGTAGCGATGGCGTACCACTCGCAATTTTCCGCTACGAACAACCTCATCACGAACGCCTAGCTCTTTCCACCAATCCGGACGACCTTTGCTGAAGAAAGAAGGATTCTTACATAGTAATTTCTGGAAGAGATTTTTTAACCCAATTTCCGCTATTACCAAGAACCGCAGGGCTTCCCGAGTTGAAGACCAGCGTTTCCATCAGGAAGCACGGCTAAGAGTAAACCAATACTAGAATTCACAACCATCCCGTATCGATGTAGTCGCATGGTGGCAAATATCTCTTTGATTCACAAGGGCGGCGACTAGAATGTTTAAGTTGGCAACGACCAGGAGCAGACATTGACTAGGCCTCGGGTCTCCAAAAAACAGCAATGGCTAAACCAGCAAAACTTCGAAATGATGGAAATTGAGCTGCAGCCTGCACAACCAGTAAAGACGAGCCATCCAAGTATCCTAGTAAATAGGTCTCACTAGGTATCTTTCTGTAAGATCGTCATTAGGAATGGATAGATGAGGTAAATCAGGAATCGAGCAATATCAAACAAAATGAGTCTAATTGATGCTAGTGATCTAATCAATGGTAACTAAAGGGTTCACATATGACTACATAAGTTCCAACATAACAATATCACCAATATAACCACAATGATGCAAAGATGTTAGCAAAACCGCGGACCCCAGGTAGTCTGCGCAGTGGGGATCGAACCTACTATTATCCTTTCCGGTAGGTAACGTGTTCACCACCATAGCATACGCGTCATTCGTTTCGCCTATCGCTCAGCTGTGTTCTAAGCGAAATCAGCTCAAATGTGACACTACTTACTATTCGCGGCTACTCCACAGTCCAATCCATGGTGGTCGCTGTGTTTTATAAGTAGGAAGAAGAGGAGCATCAACAACGTGACCCATGGCTTCACCTGTTCATTTTCATAGTTACATTGGTTAAGAAAAAACGATCGATACGTACGGAAACCAACGGAATTCTGGATACCACATAAAGCCTTAAAGCTGCGACTTAAATGTCACATGGAACGTTAATAAGAAATGTTCACGTTATAAGTCTCCTTAGCGAACCCAAACGTAATGTCCTAGAGGATTTTAAGTCGATACAACACAGTAAGCGATTCAGCTAGAACGTATACTGAAGGTTATTCCGTTTAACTCTGTCGATGTTCAGAGGATCGACTTTTTATTAACCTCGGCATTGGATTGGCAGTCGTCAGCCATATGCGACTCTGAGCGGCTGCTCTTCCTCGGTGGAAGACAGATGAGAAAAGCGATGGGTTTTTTCGAGAAGCCGTAGATCTTGTAATTATCGCTCAGATTTTCATCTTTCTGTTTGTGCTGTTGAAGTGTTTGACCCAGTAAGTTGCGTATTGGTGTACCCTTCCAGGCTCTGAAGAAGGCGATTCTGCCGAAACGTCAGCTACGATTGTATTGTATGTGTATTATTGTATGGATGTAAACGCATGCCGTTTAACAACTTCGCGATTGCTAAGAGAGAAAACGACGAATTCTGTCGATGTTTTCTCAAGAATCATTACTATCACCAAATGAGTGGCAGTTCAACTTGCATAATGAGAGAAAGGAAAAGTATTCAAAGAGGGTTTTCAAATTTGTCGTAAAAGGATAAATAAAGCTCTCAGCGCTGCTCAGTCCTTGAGGGATGCTTCATGCATTTGATTTCAAAAACCATCGTTTGGAGGTGATTCAACACATGACTTTTACAACGATTAACTGTAGCTTACTGAAGTATCGAGTCAGTGCTGTCTTCCTCACAGACAGGTCGTACCACTTCGTCGATTTCACATGGATAGAAGGCTTAGTGAGATTGGGGTGCAGGGACCAACTCAATTTCCATTGCAGGGCGCCTCTGACCACTGCGCTACATGCAGTCGTTATCAGGGTATATATCTCTACATAATTTCATACTAAAAATATGCAAACACAAGACCTAAAGCTAGTCGAAGCATCAATAATGCATGGCTAAACGACGCCCGTGTCTCTAAACCCTGCGAGCCGAGTGGTTCGGTACACTATTTCCTCACTACAGTATACTAAGAAACAGGTGCCTTTTTTAATGGAGTAATTTTGTGAATATGTTTAGAAAAATATGCCATTATACGTTTTTCTGAACGTTGCTAATAGGAAATCGAATTAACAGAAGCAAGATGAACGTAGTTACTTTATCACTTGCGAAGTTATACAGTTTTTCTTAACTTCCCTAGCGAAGCAAGTCCGCAAAAATGCGTGCAATTGTTCCACGCGAGTGTTAACTTTAAAGTGCTATTCCTTATCGTGTGATGAGCGCCACATGTTCTGTTTCCTTTTTTTTTTTTAAGTGTTCTGATTAAGTAGTTTTGACTTTATCATTATAGTGTTGTACTTTAATGTGCTAGAGTCAGTTAAGAGCCTTTAAGCTCGTACGGCATTAAGAGTAATCACTTTAAGAGTTCCAACCGTAGAGACAGTAGATGTCCGATAACGAGAATGCGGGTAGAATGGATATCAATGAAATCGGATTAAAGAACGCTAGTATCGGTTTGATGCAAACACGTGATGAGGTTGGTTCTGAGTTTATCTTACCGTCTGGAAATTTCTTTTGCTTACGTGGTTTGTGAGGGGCCCGCGTGGCGCAGTGGTTGGAGGCGCCACTGCGGCGCGCACGTGAAAATGCGCCCATGGCTCACCAAGCCTTCCATCCCTCCGGGGTCGGCAAATTGGTACCAGACTTGTCTGGGAGGATAGCAGCACTGGCTCGATACATCGGCCGGCCACCGCGAGTCATTGTAAAGGCCAGATATGCATTCAATCACCTCCAACGATGCTCAATGAAGTCGAATGCATGGCGCATCCCTCAGGGATTGATCAACGCCGAGAGCTTTATCCTTTTACGTGGTTTGTGACTTGTCCAGCAACATTGATGATATTTTGTACACTATAAAGTAAAAGCGCATGTAGCACACTGGTCGGAGGCGCGCTGCAATACATATAGGATCAATCCGCGCCCTCCGGGCCCACCAAGCCTTTCATCCCTCCGGGGTTTTTTAGTTGATACTAGACTTCTTTTTAATCGTAAATGTCCGATTCGGGTTGTAAGCTGTTCGAATGAATCGATGTTCATGGACAAACTTGTGTTGACGAGAACGCCGACACCGCCTACTCCTCTACTGTCGTATGTTCCGAGGAACAGTTCTTCTCCAGTGTCATTGACGGCGTTGAATGGGGGGCGTCGTCTCGTCTCGGCCAGGCCGATGACGTCGTACCTTACCATTCTTGCTTGCATGAGCAAGTCCTCTATCGAGGACTCGGATGCAAGTGTACGTGCGTTGTAGGTACAGATCGTCACCATAGTTCTTGATACTGGCAGTTTCCATTGGCTCTGAGATTTTAGCAGCCTCTCCGTACTCGTCCTACCCAACGCTGCGAAATTGGGGGCTCTTTCGGGGTCAGGAGAATGAGGCCCTTTTTTTTTTACTGTATTTAGCATGTTTGATACCCACGTATATACTGCTGGGCTGTGAACGTGGGGGCTGGTTATACTCACGGGTAGCTTGCCAGGCTCTCTCAGAGTGGACATGGAGCTTATTTGGTGGAGGAGACTCCTAACCGCCTCCCATATATTTCCCTGTCACTTGATTGCAGGCTTTTGGCCGAATTGACTCGTAGAATACAATTCTCATAAAGCGAGAACGCACCCACACACGCATGCATGAATACGCCTAGCAAATACAGAAAGTATGTGCCAAATCGGCGCGGCAGAAACAGGGAGTCCATCCTCTGGATCCACCTGCGTCTCAGGGAAGCAAAGGTCGCTTTTGGTCCGCGATTAACCCCCTATCCACCACCTGGGGACGCGCCACATAGCCTCGCGACTAACCAGCTCGAGATCCCTCTTTTGAGGGAGATCCGTGGTTTTTGACGTTTACGATTAAAAAGATGTGGATCAACACCGGCTTTGACAATCTTCGTCGTTTACGCGCCAACATCAAACTATGACGAAGAATAAGTGGAAGCGTTCTACATGGACTTGGAAGGGTTCTACAGAGAAGACCATACATTCTTCAAGGTCATCATTGGAGATTTCATTGCCAAGATCGGACCAAGAAGATCGTCTGAGGAACGTCACATTGGGACCCACGGTTTAGAATGGAACGAACAGGGTGAGCGGCTCTCTGAGTTTATCATGGCGACCAAAATCATCCCTGGTAACTTGCAATTCCAGAAGCCTCACCGTCAACGATGGACGTGGGAATCTCCCAATGGAGAGTACCATAACGAAATAGACCACATCATAGTAAATAGGAAGTTTTGCCTAACCGATGTCGCTGTTGTCCCAAAATTTTGCACGTGTTCAGGCCACCCTCTCCTTCGTTCAAGATTTTATTTTTCACGGAAAGGAGAAAAAGCCGCTAAATTCAAATACCGAAGTCCCAGAACGACAACAAACTGATACTTATTCAACTCATTAGTCGGCTGTTGGAAAGATGTCGTTGTCGACAACAGCGACGAGGTGCCATCGGCACATTAAACATCTTCACGTTAGCGCCATGAAAGCTGAGAGTGTTCTCCCGTCTTATGAAATAAAAGAGGATAGATATGCTGTTCCACGGGTTCTCCTTTCCGAAATCCGACGTGCCTTTTCGTCGGTGAAAAATCGAACAGCACCAGGTTTGGACAGGATAAGATCAGAATATCTGAAGAACATTCCGCCAGTCCTCGTAAGCACACTGGCTCAACTCTTCACACGTTACCAGTCTGAATGCTAGGTCCCTACCCAGTGGAAGACCATCAAGACCGTGTTGTTGCTCAAGAAGGGGGACCTGCACGATATAGGCAACTATCGCCCAATCTGCTTGCTGTCTGTCGTCTACAAACTTTTCACTCGAGTCATCCTAGACAGGATTGGCAGAACACTGGACCAAGGACAGCCATGCGAGCAAGCAGGGTTTCGAAAAGGGTTTAGTACGATGGATCACATTCGCACGTTAGCAAGGCTCACTGGAGTATCGCGAGAGTACAAAAGACCGCTCTGTCTCACTTTCATCGACTTAGAGAAGGCCTTTGATTCAATTGAGATAGAAGCAGTCATGGAAGCCCTTGGTAGTCAAGGAGTCCCTACTCAGCACATAAAGATTCTTCGTGAGCTCTACAAAAATTTCACAACGAAGATTTCACCATCTACAACGATATTAACGTTGATGTCAAGAGAGGAGTTAGGCAGTGCGGTACAATCTCGCCAAAATTATTTACAGCCACCTAATACAGGTGATACAGGTGATACTGGACTTCTTTGGAAGAATGGCTGGACTGGTTCGATACATCGGTGGGGCACCGCGAGTCTTTGTAAAGAACAGATATGGATTCAGTCACCTCCAACGATTTTTAGTGAAGTCGAATGCGTGTCGCTTCCCTCAGGGATTGTTCAACGCCGAGATCTTTACCAATTATTCTCTTTTGTAATGTAAAGAGTTTGGAGTTATTTTATTTTTACTTTTCAGGGTTCCGAAAATTCGGGTAATTAAAGAATCTTACGGCTTCATAAAGAATCAGTCTAATTTTTAGCAAGGTTTTTAGATGACTACAACTGTTATAATGCTCATTTAAGGAAGCGGAACAGTTCAAGTCGGATCGCGTGCGGAACCTTGTGCTACGTGTACTCGGCGTAGGCGATACGTTAGCTCCAGAATTTGCATTTCAGGATGCTTTGGTGAATGAGTGCAACCTAAGAATATCTGGAATCAGGTTATTGGAATCTGGTAAGCCTTAGTAGCTTCTTGACTAGTACTGCTTTTCCTCCGAGTTTCGTAAGGTTGTCGAACTCGTCTTTACGTATCAGTTTTAGATGCATATAAAAGTCCTATCCATGATGTGATTTTCACCCTCGTGTCGTCCATTGCATCAACTTCTGATGTTGCCATGGAAGTGGATGCAGGTATCACTCGTACTCTTTCTTAGTCGTTTTTCTGTGAAGTGCTGTGGTTAAGGGTTCTAGGTAGTGAAGTGGGTATCCCTCGCTGTTGAAATTGTCAATTATACAGATTGCTTTCAGAAGACTCTCTAGGATCGATTCTTTTTATTCCGGAGTTGGATAGAATTGGAACCACTAAAGAGTCAATGGCTTTGAACTACCTAATGTCTACGTATAGTCGTCTAAATACTGAGAGCCTAAATGAGGTTTTTTTTTTGTTCAGACCGATTGTATTACGCTATGTATGGTGAACACAGCACTTATTATGATAGGCATTCATTTGTGTGTTTGGTATTTCGTGTCCCTTCGCCAATCTAAGCTGTAGTATAAAGGATAAAGCTCTCGACGTTGATCAATACTTGAGTGATGTGCCACGCATTTCAGTTCATTAAGTATCGCTAGAGGTGGTTGAATGCATATCTGAGCCATACAATTACTCGCGGTGTCCTGCCGATGTGTCGAGTCCTCCCAGACCAGTCAGGTACCAATATGCTGGCCTCGGAGGGATGGAAGGCTTGGAGGCCTGGGGCGCCGGGATCGGTGCCGTGTGTATTGCAGGGTGCTTCCGACCATTGTGCTACACTAGTGCAAGGAATTATGTAGGAAATTTAAATACTCCGTCGTGCGGATGATTGGAAATCATTGGAGCTTATCTTCAAACTGTGTCCATCAGAGCTTTAGCAATCCGTCCAGAAATTAATGAGTGGACTAACGGTGAGAATTCAAAATCAGGGAGGAAAATATTAATGAAAAACACTGTTCTTTCGTGGTGGTAGACATTGAACTAAGAAAGTCACACTTTTCCACTCTCTTCCACACTCTTAGGTTGGCTAATCATGCGGAAGTTGAAGAAAAGTTGCTTCTAAGGTATACCCTTGCATTACTTGCGTATTACTTGGCCAGCCGTACTCACCACTTTAACTGAGTCCTGTAATTTCAACTTTGCTTGTTTCCTCATGTTTAGAGTTTTATGACCCTTGTCGCTCGTGTAGCGCAGTAGTCAGAGGCGCCGTGTAATACGCATGGGATCGGTCGGCAAATTGTTACCAGTCTTGTTTGGGAGGATAGCACCACTGGCTCGGTACATCAGTAGGCCACTGTGAGTCATTGTAAAAGGCCAGAAATGCATCCGGTCACCTCTAACGGTGCTTAAAGAAATCGAATGCACTGTGCATCCGTCAAGGATTGATCAATGTCGACGGCTTTTTCCTTTATTATCCTTTTACTCTTGTTGAGAAAATCACACTACCACTTATCATTTTTAATAATGTATAATTTTTCAGTTTTTTCAAGACTTCGAAAAGCATATGTGCCTGGATCTTCGCGAATTAGTTCTATCCAACGTTGTTATCCTACTTCGCGGATACTACGAACCTTTGTAAGCAACAGCTTGATGTTTTGTGACTTTGGTAGTTCTAACAGCAAAATAATATTTTAGCATGTCCGGTAAACTAGTGCGTTCATCGCTAGTTCGTCTGCTATATTCAAACCTAGTGTCAGATCGCTTTCTCAGTGACATCGTTGCGTTCTGCACCGATCGTAATAGGAGTGATGAAAATGCCCTTTCGGAGGTGACTTTTCGTCAATATTGATGGATTTGGTGTTGTGTAGGGTCTCTGTGCTAGTTAGGAAGCTAGGGAAGCTCAACTAATCAATAATAAAAGTAATATTTAGATTTTCAATCCAATTCTTACACAACAAAGAGATTCAATGATTTATCAGCACATGATGACGAACCGCGATGATTGTGTGCATTTGCTCTTTCGTGCAATTATTCAACTACTTTCTATCAGGATTGATGGAAATATACGGCCTATAGCTGATTTGGTGAGCTTATTGTACTAGTTTTGTGAAAGGTTCATTTTTTTTCCACAGAGTTGGACCACATTTTTCAAGTGTTCATTGCCTGAGCATCTTGTTTTCCTTCTTCGAGATGCGCCGACATACCACTGGTAGTCGAGAAGTATCGTCACGAAAATCGTAGATCTAGATAATGCAGATGTATTATTTCTAAATGTTGCGTGAGGCTACAAGTATTTAAATAAATGCCTAGAGGGACATTTTTAGATGGTCAGTCGCTCTGATTTTTTACCAGAGCTCATCACAAGTATAACAGGTCGAGAAATCGCACATTTGTCCTACCTGGGGCCGTTTCTTGCTTACGGAATACCATGTGATGAGTTTGTTGTACGTTTTTTCTTTGTACTTTGACATATATTTATATAATGATAGATTAAAGGTGGAGCGATCATTCAGAGTCCAATGGCGAGCAAGTTCTTTGCTGTCACAGAATCACCTAAAGATGGCGTAAGTATGATGTATGAGAGCTATCGGCGAAGATTTGAGACAACTAGAGTTGGTGAAGGGTTTCTAAGCGAATGATTACAGTGAATATATCGTTCTATCTAGCTAAATTCCAGTCGTTGATGCACCAAATTGTACATCATTTACTGGCTAATTCTTCATCACGTGGCCGTTGCCTTGACTACATTGCTGCAATTATTAAGTACAATGAAAGACGATCACAAATGAGGGTGAGAATAGGGATCGCTTCTGGATTTGTGGACATTTTATAGTAGTAGTGCATACTCAGGCTGATTTCTCTACGCTTGCCTCACATACGTTCATTGTAAATCTCATGTGTGTACTATTCGAGCTGTCATCGAAAATTGATTTGTGTAAGGTTAGCTCATTTGTATATTCCTTGAATATCGAGCCTTCAAACATAGCTCTCAGGGTAGCTCATATTTTGAAAAAGTGAGGAAAGTCCAGAGAATATACTGCTCACAGTTTCGAAAAACTTCAAATAATTCAACAGGCATCCGAGCATCATTTTCTTCCTATTCAGGTCAATCAAATGTACCCTTTTCAATCGAATAGTCGTGTGGATATTGTTGAGAAAACGCGACTTAAAATGGATCTTCAAAGCGGAAAAGATTTTTCAAAGTTGTGTCGTGGGTCACTACTTTTTTACGGAGTTTTGTGAAACTGAATCAGTTTTGAATATTTGTTACCATTACTTTTTAACACATCGTCAACTACGTGAGTTTGTTCCATTGCACAGGTAAAAAGGCAGATTGAGCTGATTTGAGATTGAAGTTGATTTAGGCTCATTTCGATTTCAGTGATTTATTTTCCTATTCACCACAGATATTACACCACTTGTAGTAGGAGAAGAGGTGTTTTCTTAACTACTTGGATACTTTAATGGTCAATCTTCACTGGTTGTGCGCGTCCAGAACTGTTGTCTATACTTTGTAATTTGCAAAAACGCTTTCGTACGATAGCAGGGCGAAAATGTTACTGGTCAGAAATGTGAAATTTTTCAGCACGGAATGTGAGCTTATTAGTGTGCTTTTACACAATGCATCGTTGGCTTTATAAAAATTGGACTCCGTCGTACTTAAGTACAGATGGGTTCAAAAGATGTAAAAAGTTTTGGAGTATACCTAACATATGTTCTGAAAGTACTAGATCTCGCCGACATTAATGTCCGATTTGTGGTTTCTTTTTATTTTATATGTTTTAGCAATAATTTTTCTTCTTGGTTCTAAACTATTATGTGTCATTGTGAAACTCATTTTATGCACTTTCGTTCCCTATAATTGAATTACAGTATGATTATGTTTTTGAGAAATTTTAAAGGTTAGGATATCATATCAGCAAAGAAATTTCGACAAATCCATTTCTACGAATTGAAAGTCAAACATAATGCAGCCAAACGGCTCGGAAGATGAATGGGGTATAGGCCAAAGAATGTTATAGTATGTCAGTGCAACGTTGGAAAATTTCATCGTGGCGAGTTCGATCTCCAAGGTGAAGGAGGTTGCGGGCGTATTTCTGCTATTGACGACGATGAAGTGAAAGTTTCTCTGCAGGCAAATATATACACGCGCAACAGTTCGAGAACTTGTAGAAGGACTTGCTAGTTGTTTCGTAGCATTTAAAAAACATTAGAAGGTTGAAGAAGGTCGATTCTGAACCAGTCGAATAAAAATCAATGAGTTCGCCGTTATGAGGCATCGTTGACGCTTTTTCCATGCAATCAAAATGACACGCTTTTCGATTGCATTGTGATGTGCAACGATAAATGGGTCATCATCGACAGTCGGTGGAGAGTGGCTTAGTGGTTCGAAGCAGTGGAGCGGTGTAGCTTTTCCGAGAAACCGAAACTACACCTAGAGAGGATCATGCTGACAGTTTGATTCTGTGCAGCTGGTTTGATCCATCATAGCCCTTGAATCGGCATGAATCGATTAATCGGTTACGGCGGAGAAGTATTTCGAGTAAATTATAGAGATGCATTGGAAACTCCAACATTGTGTCCCGAATTGGTCAATAGGAAAGGGCCTATTCTCTTGAATGATAACGTGCGGCGACGCGTTCTACAAGAGACGCTGCAACAGTGTAACAAGCTGGGCTACGAAACTGTGCTTCATCTACGATACTCCTCGCCTGACCGTTCGCCTACCGTGTGCCGCTTCTTCAAGCACCTTAACAAAATCCTTTACGAAAATTGCTTCAAAAAACAAGCCGAGGCCGAAACTCCTTTCAACGACTTCGTCGCCTCCAGGAAAACAAAATCATGACCAATCGGTAATAGGTGGAGTTAATTCTTTTAGGCAATAATCTGTAGATTCCGGTGGTTTTTACTTCAATTAATAAAGTCTATTGTGAGCTGAGATAGGACACAAAAATACAGCTTGAGATCAGACATTAATTTCGGAAAGATCTGATAACTAGCAAAGGCTGACAGCATTGTGGTTTCAGTGTTCACACCTTTTCTATTACACACAAGAGTTAGTAATAGGGAGATATGAAAAGGAAAAGCAAAAATCGCTAATAGGATATGTAGAGTAATAAATTGTAGGTAAGAAATGCAACAAAAGTGGTGGATAGGTTTTTGGAGGGGAGAGTGGAAGGTATAGGATGACTTTACTGTTCATAACATGCTAGGAGAAATTAATTAGACGTCGTTGCTAGTGTGCTAACAATGTCAAATTCGCCTTTTTGTTGATTTGTCTATTACAATTTGGATGGTCGTTGGAAATCGTTGAAGTAAAGTGAGACTTGAGCATTTATTCGTGTAGTCCTTTCTAAAACATAATCTGACATAAGTCCTGGTGTGAATTGCTTCAAAACCTAGGCTGAACTTAGTTAGCGTCGATGAAACTACTAGAACTACTCATTCATTGAGGAACCACTGGCTTGAAGAATTACGTGACTGCTACTAAAGTGTTCTGCCCTCATTCTGTTCCTTTCAGCTGCATCGGTTGATGAGAAATTCACTACTGAATGCTTTTTCCTTACCATGCAGTGCGAAAACATTTGCCTACAACCAGCAGTAAATCGTCTGCGTAGTCTGCGTAGACACATTGCGGATGTTCGCGAACAAATTCGCGTAAGTGTCGCATTTTAGTTACCCATATCGTTTTTTAGTTCGTTTTCACTATATACAGGGCTTTTTTTCCGAAAAATCTTTCGGAATTTTAAGGCAAGGTACTTTTTTCTATTTTATTTATTTTACGATTTTATTAATTGATTGGGACGTAAATTTTGGCCCTATAAGAAGCGCTTTTAGCCAGGAGGAAGTAGTCAAATTCGATTTTTATAGGAACTTCAAGAGCAGCTTGCGCGCATACCTGAAAGCATGTTCGCCGAACATGAAAGAAGTAGAATTAACCACAAAATCAAGGCACGAACCGAACAGAAAACGGTACTTTTATAGAGATTTTATTCGTTGCAGCATTCATTGTTTATTTACAAATATTTGACTATTATCTTGAGATCTTGGCGTTTCCATAAAGAAGCCCAGCTATGAGTAAACAAAACCAGGATACACTGTCGTCCTAGTATCAAATTAGTCGCATGGTGGCTAATTTTCCTATGATCTATGAGGACGGCGACTGCAGTGCTTATGGTGGTGACCAACTGGGACAGACGTTGGCTAGGCTGACCTCAGGACTCTAGTGGCTAGACCAGAAAAACTCTGCAACAGTGGAAATTATGCTTGGGCCCGCACAACCAGTGAGTGAAGACGGGCCATGCCACTATCTTGAGAGTAAATGACAATAGTTGAAAGAGTTGTGTACTTGTAACTTTTTCTTTACTGAGATTGTAGAAAATATGGAAGGCTACGTAACACATTTTTGTGCATCAATCAACCAGAAATCAGTGCTTTCACTGCGAAGCAGATTTGGATGGTAGGTTGATTCATTAGGAATGTCGCTTGAGTACATATGATTAGACAGCGCTTAATTGTTTGGGACATTTCTCTCTACAGATCCGAAAAAGGGTATTGCCGTCTGGCGGTGAAATACTTTCTACGACAACAATAATTCGCTGCATTGGCCTTGTCCAACCGCATCTTTCGCATGAAAATGCCGAACTTCTAGGGCGAGTTGACTCTACGAAGGATTTTTTCAACCTAGAGTTTTGTTTTTCGAATTCTTTAATACATCGCAATAATTTAGTTGAAATCTTAGTTGAAGCATTTTCAGCTCATCAATTTTTAACACGGCACCTAATTTCTGTTGATTTCCGCGCGAAGAGCACAAAACTTTCTTCACCTTCTGCGTAGGTTTCAGTATCACTGTTTTAGTCATAGGGTTGCATAAATTTTAACCTTTGAAAAAAATGAAAAGGATTTTTTTTTATGCTGTCGTGATGAATGCAACCTATTGGTGTCATAATGATTTTGCAGGAGTGGTCGGTAATATACCTATAGGTCTAGTTTTATTTCCGGTGGTTTGTTTGAGTGATGCATAGAACTATATTCCTACCTTTTTTGTTATCAATCGATAGCTTGTGGAGTACAGATGGCGTGTTGTTTTGTGATGGTGAAAAGCATATTTTGCATTTAGAAATATACAAAAAACCGTTTTCTGAACGAGTTCGCCGATCAAAAATTTGGGTCTGCTACTATTTCAATTCCAGTTGCTGTAATGAGCTATAGATGTCGTATAGTGTGCTGGTATAAAAGTATTGAAATAGAGACCCATAAGTTGTAAAACACTTCCAAGTACTGACAATAATGTGTTTGTATGATGGCCACACCTTTAGAACGATAGAGCAAAATCTTTTCTTCAATCCATTCGCTCTCATCACCCACAAAATCCTCTGTTTATCGGAAAGTTATTGTTTATCACAACGTCAGCTTTTTATTTACTGCCTACTACAATTTTTCACGGTAGGATATTATGCGGAATGCAACCACTATGACGTTAAAAGTTAACGTTGTGATTTCGACGACAACCTCAACTTCACTGGGTTCAATGCCGCTTTGTGCTCCCCAGATCAATCCCGTTGATTCCTGACGGCACTGTTAGATCGAAAACTAGCTGAAAGAAAGACGAAACGAAGGACCCGCATGGTATGTTGGTGAACGCGTTAGCGCCCCGAAAGGGTGAAAGCGTATTCATTCTCTACCGCAGACATCTGTTGTCTGGAGTTTTGCAAATATCTAAACATCTCTGTGGTTGCATTATTGTTTATTTTCAACAAAAAAAAAACCAGCAAGTCCGTGAAGTGTGCAAATTAGGCGTCATCGCAACTATTAGAATTTTAACACAAACTAATTAAAGCAAAATATCGAAATCATATAACGGTGCAGTAGGAAAGCTTGTTTATTATCAGCAAACCTCTATAGATTGTATTAGTTGTATTAGTAGAGTTCTGTTAGAAACTGAAGTATACTATTTTAATTTGAAATGCTGCAATATTTTCACTCATGTGTAGCTTATATATGTATATATACACTTAAGACTTGGTTCACTAACTTGTGAAGTAGTTCTCAGGAACAAATTCGTGGCACTTCAGAAGTTGCAACAAGTGAACGAAACTTTGCCTTTATGCTTCTCCAATTGTCGTTTTTCCACAATTCAAGATTTGTTAGTCGCTTTTTCTAGCTAAAAGCTGGAATTAAAACTCCTTGATGATCCCTTAGTAACAATTTCCTAACATTTTCAAGCGCACCTTGGATGCGGTGCCTTTGCTGCTTATGTTGGTCTGCTACGAAGGTCTGTTCCACATCAACCAATCTGAATGTTGCAGTACCATTTGAAAACTGGACCCAAAATGCTGTACAGTTCGGTGTATTTTCTCCCTTTCAGTCGTTTACACATACCGCAATGTGCTATGAGTGTATGCTCTCCGATGGTTCATTTATAAGTCTAGCGCTTGACTTCTCCAGTAAGCAACTGCTACTTCTTCTGAACGCTATTGCACCAAACTTGTAAGGATATGACCTACGTTGTTCTCGCGTGTACGTCGCTGTTTTCAAAGTTTCGACGTTTTCAGCCGCTACGAGAACGAACTACCGCCTGCTGCACCTCAACTCTTCGCTGCATATCCTGAGTTCTATTTGGATGATGTGCTAGATCTCGTCACTTTTGCACTGAAGTGAGTTGTTTGGTTTATGTGTGAAACGAAGTCTTAATAACTTTAATTTATTATTTGCTACCTACTCCTTTTAATGACAGGTTATATATTGCGAAATATAACTTTAATGATGCTGAGATATTTGCAAAACTCCGGACCGCAGGTGCTTGTGGTGGAGAACGAACGCGCTATCGTCCTTTCTGGGGAGTAACGCGATTACCAAAGGTTGGGGCTTTGACTTTTCCGCGTGAGACTCGATTTCGCTTGGAAGTAAAGAAAGTTGTAAAATTCAAGATGCAAAATTCCAAAATCACCAGAAACTGGGGTTTGTTTAAATCATTAGTCGGCTATTGGGAAGACGCCTTTCTTGATAACATCAACGAGTTGCCGCTTGAAGAAGTGGTTGTTGATGGGTGAGAAGTATCACTAGTATGGTGAATAAGGCAGAATTTTTTACCCTAGCGTGATCAAGATATATCTGATTTGTAGTGCGACGTAATGCTAATTCACATAGTATCTGTTTATCGAGCTGTTTCGATATGCAAATCTTTAGATGCTCTTGAAATTAGTAGAGCAGTTATGCTTATATTTGTTCCCACCGGAGCTTTCAATTCATCGTCGGGGTCACTTTGACGGCACCAATCTTCAAGGTGCAATTCTCCTCCACGATATCTAAAACCAACTCGCACTACGCATTCAATGTCATTTGTTTGGTCTTACATCAATAATATTTCGAGCCGTTTGCCCTGCGCTCGAATATGGATTCATAGAAGCAATTTTGTCAAATCTGCTGATTTGATATTTATATTTAGAGGAGGTACTGAAGCTGGTCCATTGTTGGTCGTGCAACTTGGTCCTCCCGAGGGTCCTGACTTAACCTTGCAAGGGCGTATTCAGGTCTTCACCACGATGTGGATCTGAGGGAGGTGTGTTTTCGGCGATGAATCCTTCGCTTGGTCATCGTACTAGCTGATTCGGAGTGATGTTAAAACCGAAATCAGAAACGAAGGTAGGTATGAAAAAGTAATCGACCGCTCAAGGACGATGTAGAAACCGAATTACTTAGTGAGAAGAGCAGACGATAAATGGACGAAAAGAACAATAGAGTGGACTCCAAGTGAATGCAAACCTCACCTAAGACGACCATCGACACATTGGGCGGACGTGTTCGTAAACAAAGTTAACCAGCTGTGCCCGCAGTTGCAGTTGTTTTACAGGTGACGGTATGAGACTCGCACGCGCTACTATGCTCTAACAAGACCACCACCATGGACTACCATTGCGAGAGAAAGGAACGAGTCGCCTATGTGCTGGGGTCCGCACAACTCGTGAAGATGGACCGTCCAAGTATCCAAGTATTTAGAAGGGGTGGATGTCGCAGTACCAGTGATACTGTTCATCATGAGCATGGTTCTGGTTGGACTCTCGTGCTCGACAAGCTTCTCATCCATTCAGAGTTGAGAAATTGGTACCAGACATATCTAGGCGCAACTGGTTTCATTAAATCGAAGCGTGAAAGCTCTAGCCCAGCTATCTCAGGGCAGGATTGAGAAACTCAAGCCGAACAGTATTCAACGGCATTCATAAGGAACGCAACAATCCTCGAGCAGCAGTAGAACCTATTCGTGAGTTTCAAAAACTTTCGTGGACAATAGATGCTAGGAAACGAATAGGACTTTGAGGGCATTCAAAAAAAAAAGATTAGAACTGTTTATAAAAGATGCTCAAAAATGGAAACTATAAATCCGCTATTAGTTTGCTATCAATCTTTAATGATTATTGTTTTGGTTCCTTTTTCAGTTGAATTCTTCAGATTGTCTAATCCCTAAGCTAATTCTGTAGCACATACGTGCAATCTGTTTTAAGGCACACTGCTGCTCTTCTTGTTGGTCGGAATAATGATTGGCCAAGCCATTTGCTCGTTTTCATATGTTGTACGCACTATTTTAACAATCCTTTTTTGGCGGCTAAGGTAAATATTTTTTGTTCATTTTTCTGTCTTCGGTCTACCTTATAATGTAAACCTTAAGTCCTTACTATGTGCATGAACTTCTATATACCTGCATTGGCATTTGCTGTAGATTGGTTATTAACTCCCATTTTTTGTTCTCGTTGGACTTGATTTTTATCTTCAGGTAGTGGAAGTAGTAATGATGATTACGCCCGCAGTAATTCCTGCTGCTCAAAATCTTTGGTATCAAGTAATTAATAGTCCAATGGCTATGGAGAAGCTTTTTCCCAGTTTAGTAAAGGTTGGTTTAATTCTTGTGCACTTTCTTTTCAGCATTCATCACACCATATAACTCATTTATACTTGAAAACATGGATGGCCTGTCCTCAATGATTGAGCGGGCCTCAACATAGTTCCCATTTTTTCGGAGTTTTGCTGGTTTAGACACTGTAGTTCCCTAAAGTCCTGAGGTTAGCCTGGCCAAAATCTATCCCAGGTCTTGACCACCACAGGCAGTCGCCGCACTTGTGAATCACAAAGAGATTTAGCACTATGCGATTACTCTGACACCAGGACAGTGGTGAATCCTGGTATTAGTTTACTTTTAGCTTGGTTTCCTGATGGAAACGCCGGACCCCTTCACAGCTTAGGACACCCTTTTGTTTCGTGAAACCACTCGCTCTACATCACAGCCCGACACCCAGGAACATCTCCCATCCACGATGAGGCGGTAAAACGCTCGGAAGCCCTCAATTATACCGTTGTTAATAAAGCCCTAGAATCACTTCAGAAATTGAAATCGGTGATTGAAGTGTAAATAGCAATCTTTATATTTTAGTTCTACTCTGACGCTGAAGCTGGTACGGATTTTTATGAAAAGTTCAGCATTCGACGTAACATTCAAGTGATTTTCCAGTGTCTTTGGAATGAAACATACTACCGTTCTATTATGATCCAACTTGCCAAGTACGTACTTTTAGTGTTTTCTTAATCTATTCTGTGACTATTTTTTTTGGCAATATTGTCTACGTGATTTATAGAGCATGTGGCCCAGAGTTTATTCGCTTCATAAACATGGTCATTAACGATGCAACGTTCTTATTAGATGAAAGTTTGGCGGCGTTGAAAAAAATTCATGATGTAGAATTGCTTATGTCAAATAAAGAAGAGTGGGTAGCACTTGGACGAGAAGAACAACAACAAAAGGAAAGTATTTTAGAGGATGCGAAAAGACAGGTTGGAAAGAAATTCTGGTGAGAAATCATATTTTTCTATGAAGACGACTTCTATTTACTGGTTAAGGTTCGCTCTTGGTTGGTCTACGCAAAAGATACCCTAGAACTACTCGGCTATCTGACAAGAGATGCACCGCAGCCATTTGCCCAAGATGTGTTGGGTGATCGACTGGCATCTATGCTCAATCACAACATAGCTCAGTTATGTGGTAGAAAATGCATGGAATTGAAGGTAAACGTTGTTTAATGGTCTCACCATGTTTTAATTTTGAATTAAATTTTGCCTTTTTTGGGGGCAGATAAATCCGTTCTCAGTTTCTATTATGTTGCTATATCATTTACCAAGATTGCAATTTGAATTGCTAAATGTATAGGTGCGTGATGCTGCTGAAAGATTCCAGTGGGAACCCCGTAAACTCGTAGGGCAGGTGGTCGATGTTTACTTGAACCTGGCGGCGTTCTCGGATTCATTTGCAGAATTCATTGCAAATGACGAGGTTAGTGCTTGCTAATCCATTTATATTGCAGAAAGTTTTTCATGGTTACTTCATAAAAGCAACTATTTAATTCTTTGTTCCAGTAAGGTTTACTGGCCTGATAAGCTATGGTATGTTCTTTGTAATTTTAGAGGTCGTATAGACCAGAGATGATGAATGATGTCATTCGCCGCCTCGTTAGTAATAACATCGTGCCTGGTAGTCAAATTGAAAGGTATCGGTTTTTTTTTCGAATATGGATACTTAATAAGTGTAGGGTTAATGAAACCCCTCTGGAACACTATTTACCATTTCGAATTGCCTATCATCTATGTTCGTCCTTTGTTTTTCTTACTGATGGAAGATGGTGCAACGAGCAAAGCAGAGAGAAAAAAAAATAGGGGAGTTGCTAAACAGCATACGTTTACTTCCATGCAATAACACACATACAATACAATCGTAGCTGACGTTTCGGCAGAATCGCCTTCTTCAGAGCCTGGAAGGGTACACCAATACGCAACTTACTAGGTCAAACACTTCAACAGCACAAACAGAAAGATGAAAATCTGAGCGATAATTACAAGATCTACGGCTTCTCGAAAAAACCCATCGCTTTTCTCATCTGTCTTCCACCGAGGAAGAGCAGCCGCTCAGAGTCGCATATGGCTGACAACTGCAGCACTCCCCGTCAGCGATCGATGCGAAGGTAAGGGGTGAGATCCCGCGTAATCTCGGGCGTTCCTCCCTGCTATTCATTGTAGGATTTTTGGCATTTATCCAAAAAGCCTCGAGGAGTTTGCGCGTTGGTGTTTTTGTATCCCGTGCGAGGATAGCGACTTTTATATCAAAATCGTTTCCGCTATGCTTTTGTATCCCATGCGTCCCTAGTAGCGTGTCTTGTCTTGCTTTTCGTTTGCCATCTAGGTATTCTTTTATGCGGGTACATAAAGGTCTGCCCGTTTCGCCAATATATTCGTTTCCGCAAATACCACAAGAGATTAGGTATATCGCACCTGAACTCATGCAGTCACCGTCCCTGCCATAAGGGCAAATTACGCAATTTTGTGTTTCACATAGGTGGTCATACAAGCGGTTACGAACTAACTGGCGACGAAGAGTATTCGGTGGTATTTCAATTATCGCTACCGATTCCTCTAGATCTGCCCTTCTTAAGCATCGCTTCATCGCTGCACTTATTTCATCACTAATGAAGGGCAAGATAAACGGGACTTTGTTTTCGTCAAACCGTTCTTTTTGGAGCGTCGCTCTCCGTCGAAACTTATCTCGTGGGGTTACAATTTCGTAGCCATTGGAGATGGCTATTTGCCGAGCCAAGTCGCGCGATTCTTCCCTTAGTTGCCTACTTGTGCACACAGAGGTGGTTGTATGAAACATGTTTTTCACAAGCGCCCTCTTTGTGTGTGAAGGGTGACAAGAAAGGGATAGTAAGTTGCGTATTAGTGTACCCATCCAGGCTCTGAAGAAGGCGATTCTGCCGAAACGTCAGCTACGATTGTATTGTATGTGTGTTATTGCATAGAAGTAAACGTGTGGTGTTCAACAACTTCGCGATTGCTGAAAGAGAAAACGACGAATTCATAATCTAATGCCGAGGTTAATAGAAAGTCGATCCTGGGTACTGTTACAAAATAGGTAAGCTCTGAATTCGATAACGAAGAGTTAGCGACACTTCGCGGAGAAATATTTAAACGCTGTGAATGCAAGGAAGGCACTAAACGATGCTGCTAGCCAGCAGGAGCTTTCATCTTTATCGAATCCTAAGGAAATCTCTCCGCAAGGATGAAAACCAAATTTGTCGTTCCCATATATCAGTGGGTTTGTAGTTGTTCCTTAACTCACACTTGCCGTAGTTCTAGTAGAAATCCTGTGCGCGTCGGGATAGTGATCGTAGGATGTACCCACATCGAAGCAGGAGTGATTTGGAATTTTAAAGCGTTGGAGTCCCGGTTTCCTCATTATCTGTAAAGCCTACTGATACAGATTCCGTGCACTTGCTGAAAAGGTCGAAACACTTTATAACAACAAAGCCGCCCAGGAAATGGAGCTTGAGGATGCGCCAGAGGAGTTTAAAGGTACGATTATCTAAGTTATTAGTTAAGGCTTTCATGTCTGGAATCAACTTTTTGACAAAGTAGTTTATGAAAGTTGAATACGTTTACAGAATATACGCGGATAAAAATATGCAGTCGTGGATGATATCCTCTTATTATCAGTTGCTTTTTCTTCTTTTTATCTGCAGAACAATTTCGTTTTCGATATAAAAAATCAAAAAAAAAAAAACAAATCTGGGGTAGTTCAAACATTCAGCTTTATGAAAGGTTGTAATTATTAGTAATCTGTTTTGGAAAATCCGAAAAATGAAGTTGCTTTTAGTACGTACGGAATGTTACGTAATTTTTACAATTGTTGTTACATGATCTGATGTCACAGGTATCACGCGGTGCGGAATTCAGCATTTTTTGAATTCGATTTTTTTCCCTTGACAACTCGTCTCGGCACCGGGCTAACCAAGCTTCCCATATCTTCGTGATCTACAAATTGGTACGAGACGAGAAGGTTTTCTCTGATCCACAATACTTTTGCTTTTTCAATGCCAGTGCTTTTTCATACTTGGTAAAGGTTAGGACAAGAAGTAAGTTGAGCTCCCAACACAAATCTTCGACGCGTGAGACCGTTTTTATATGATCCATGGCGGAATCTGTCCAAATGCTGCTTGGTCAGCTTTTCGTGCCTCATCGACGGTCTCTGATAGGCACAAATGGGTGATCGCTGTGAGCAGTTTGTCCCCTCAACAGGCATATCGTGGCAGCAGTTATGAAGATTCTGTGCGGTGAGTAGCAGTTGGTGATGATGACTTTCTTTTGACGCCAAAGATTGGAACGAAAAATGACCAAGAGCGTGGTAGGTTTTCGTATGGAATGACTAGATGAGGAATAGATGGGTGTTTAGCAAAGCTAACGCATTGGACATATCGTTACAGAAGCTTTCTCCACATCGTCTAGTTTGTGTATGTCGCTTTTCCTGCATTTCATCTCATGTAGAGCGGTTACATGGAATTTAATGCAACCAGTCGCTTCTAGAAGGGCGTAAGGATCAGCATCTAAGGAGACTATTCCGGCATTATAGGTTTAGATCAAGAACATCTCTCCTTGCCGTGTCGTGGACGTGCTCTTTTTGCCTGTTTCCAGTGGTGTTGTGTGCAACCCAAGATGTGTTCGCCCTCGCCGGTTGTCTTACTGCCGAGTTCGTAGACCGAGGATTTCAGTGTGCAGTGCTTTGAGATTTGTTTCTTGGTGATTGAGTTGTTGTTGTCTTCAAACAATCCCGAGGTCTGCCTACCCGGAGCTTCGCTCAGTTCGCATGCGTCGCCTATTATTGATTGAAGGAAGATCTACAATCTTTCGATTAGTTTGATACTAGGGCGATGGTGATTCCTGGTATTGGTTTATAGCTGGACTTCCGGATAGAAACATCGGACTTCTTCTTAGCTTTAGTGTTCTTGCTGGATAGCATTCTGGCAGTCAGGAATATCTCAGCCAGGATAAAGCGGTAAAACTTTGGGAGGGTTTGGAGATTGTCATATACATCTGATTTTTTTTAAAATATATGAATTACACTCAGCGCTAATTAGAGCAATAGGCGGAGAAATTTATTGGGTGCTAGAAACGTTAATCTTTCTTAATGGAATACGTTATTGTTAGACAGGCACCTTTTTTTAGACCCTGTTATGGACACACTTATGGAGGATCCGGTGAAACTCCCATCTGGACATATCATGGATCGAAAGCACATTATGCGTCATCTACTAAGCAGTCAAACGAATCCATTCAATCGCGCCGCGCTTTCCGAAGAAGAACTTGAGCCAGGTATAGAAATGATGCTTCGAATTTCAGAAATGGAGCGAATTTGAAGTATTGTTCTAGATGTAGACTCAGAAAGAGAAGGTTATAAATACGCAGAGAATTCTTAGAGGATATGCGTATTCTTTATGAAGCAAAAATTACCTATGTGATTTTTTGAGCTATTATTAGCATATTCTTAAGTGTACCATTCATAAATATGTCTCATATTCCGGTAGCTTTAGTTACACTGATGCCTTGACCGTCATGATACGGAAGAATATACGTTTTCGGAAATTAATACTAGACCACAACCTGCATTTTTTAAGGTGACATATCTCATCTTAGAGTGAAGTTTATTAATAGAAGTAAAAACCTTTACAGTTTACGCACTTTTTTTTTCAGCGAAGAACAAGTTTAGTTTTATCGACTGCTTAAAATCCTGGTCTTGTGGAGGCAATGAAGTCGTTGAAGGAAATTTTAGCCTCGGCTTATTTGCTGAAGCATTTCAAATAGATTTATTGAAATTTCCTTCTTGACCTCTGGACTTGTATCCACTAAAATTTCTCAACAAAATAGTTCCCATTGTAATTCAACTATACGAAGCGAATGCGCATAAAGTGAGCTCTGCAATGATGCATACTAGCACGGCATTGGAACAAATAGCTAAAAGACATACAAGAAAGATGAAGTTATAAATGTGACATTACTTTAAGAAAAACCCAATATTTTATTAATGATATTTCTTGTATTATTCAAAATTCTTACCCGACGTGTTATTCGGTATTCGTGCTGCAGTTTTTGGCAATTAACTGGGTTCATTGCCGATTTGTGCTCTCCAAGTTATTCCCATTGATGGGTGATTACTGATTTTGCCATTATGGTGAAAAATTGACTGAGGTAAAGCCAACGTAAGTGCCTCACTGGTGCCGTGGTTAACACATAAGCCCTCGGAAAGCGTAATCACGAGTTCGAATCTGAACTGAGGTTTGGGTTTTGCAAATATCCCAGCATAATTGTGGCCGTTTTTCAAAAAAAAAATTACCTTGGCGTGAAAAAATAAAAGGCAGTAAATAAAAAGTTAAACATAGTAAAATCATTATGCACCTCACTCATCAGGTATCTCACTGAACAGCTGATCAGAGTCGCATATGGCCGATGAATCTTCCTCAGTGGAGGGCACGTAATAAACGGCTCTGAAGAAGGCGATACTGCCGAAACGCCATATTTAACGGAACAAAGAATAAGGTAGCACCTCGTGTTTGCTCTGCAAGAATATCGAGAACTATTTGTTCAATGCCGAGGTCAATGGAAAGTCCGTCATGGGAATTACGTATGCAGATAGTTAAAGTAAGCAACGTAAACAGCGAACACCGAGTAGGTGTTCATCCGAAAGGACGGTTTCATTTTCCTAGAGTTCCTTCTACTATCCTTTTTATCCACTTTTATCTGTATTCATCAACGTCAATCTTCTGATTACATGGCTGGCCTGTCTTTGCTTCCGTACCGATACCTATTCTCCTGAATCTCGAAAACAGAATGGGTTTCAAATATCTAAGGAGCACACCCCGGCTAAATGTTCTCTGTGCCGGTTATGTTTTGGATTCCGTAGTTTAAGTGCTATGTGACTGGTTTGCAAAATTTTTCACGCGGTTAGAGTTTCAGCACACGTCTGTGCTGAATAACAGTAGTGAGAGGGCTGCTGACTCAAAAAAGTGAGCGTGGAGTTTTGGGTCCAGTCGGTGGGCCGAATGCGGGGTTTACTGCTTTACTCCATTCTGATCCCTCCTTCATGTTGTTATCCATGTTCACTGGATGCCGAGATACTCGTACGAGGTGTCTCTTTAATCATTGAACCATCCATTTTGTTTTGTTCACTATCGCACCATTCTCCACATTTTATGAGATGAATCAACTTCTAATTTTTCCATAGTACAATTTTATTTTTCTCTGCTTCTATCGTAAATGGTCGATGAAGGACATGTATCTTCGCGGAGCAGATCCGATAGCAGTCTTCGAGTGCTGATAGGATCGCATTTGTTTCGACGCTATCATGTGCTTTTCATAGTCAATAGAGGTTGGGATAAGAAGCAGATGGTACTCCCGTCAGGCTTCTATGACGCGGGGCACAGTCTGGATGTTGTCTGTGCAGTAATATCTCTTTTGGAATCCTCCTTGGTCAAGTGGTGGTCCCTCATCCAAGGTCCTTAGTATCCGCTTTAGGATAATTTTTGTGAACAGGCTTTAGAGTGCACTTAAAAAGCGTATCGGACAATCATTATGGAAACCTTCGGTCTCCCCGCTTGGGTGTGATGACGATGCGCAACGTCCTCCACTGATAGGCGTTTTGTACACTAAAGGTAAGATGTCATCTGGGTCACGCAAAGTATTAGGTTGTTCGAAAATTAATCTAAAATTTGTAATTTAATTTTCCCTGTATGTGTTTTATCAATAGTTTTTTCTCGAAGACTGCTCTATTGGGTGTTATTTTAAGGCTTATTTTGTGCATTTCGCTCTGTATTTTTGAATTACAATGAAAGTTTTTTTGACAAACTTTACAAGCTAGAATTTTAGATTTTGAAACGTCAAGTTCGACAAATTTACTTTCACGAATTCATACAAGGTCCAATACACGGAAATCGGCTTTCAAAATTTATGCGTTGTGGAGCTAAAAAGCTTTAACAAATTCGCAGTGCAATGTAGCCTTGAAAGATTTTCTAGTGGCGAATTTGATCTTGGAGATGAGGTCAATCGCGGATGTGCTTTTGCTAGTGACGACGGTTAGTTAAAGACTGGTGAATGCGAATGAATGTACAACTGTTCGAGCAATTGCAGAAGAACGTAGTGTAAACACCTCAACTGTTTCAGTGCATCTAAAGAAGATTTAACGAGAAAGGACTGGAATCTCTGTTTTCGTGTGAAGTGTATCGATTTCCCTTCGTCATATCTCGCTAGTGATGTGCAGAATATGAGAACTGTCAAGACTGGCATTTGGTCTCACGTTTCCCGCCGTCAACATCCGACCGTAGTCGTAAGAGCTTGCCAGGCATTTGTGTTGTGTCAGATATATTCAGTGAGTACAAAAGACCGTTCTGTCTCACTTTCATCGACTTAGAGAAGGCCTTTGATTCAAATGAGATAGAAACAGTCATGGAAGCCCTTGGTAGTCAAGGAGTCCCTACTCAATACATAAAGATTCTTCGTGAGCTCTACAAAAATTTCACAACGAAGATTTCACCATCTACAACGATATTAACGTTGACGTCAAGAGAGGAGTTAGGGAGGGCGATACAATCTCGCCAAAATTATTTACAGCCACCCTCCAGAATGTCATGCAAACATTGGAATGGGATAATATGGGAGTGAAAATCGACGGTCGGCAGATACATCACCTTCGCTTTGCTGATGATATCGTTCTTATAACACCAGACATTAGCCAAGCGGAACGTATGCTTGCGGACTTTGATAAAGCGTGTGGAAAGATTGGTCTTCGACTAAATCTCAAGAAAACGATGTTCATGAAGAACGGATTGGTTTTGTTTGCCCCATTCACGCTCAACGGAACGAATGTCTCCGAATGCTCCAGTGCTTATGCTTATGGGTGCTGCTTACGAATGCTTATTTCTATCTAGGTCGAGAAATCAATATGATGAACGACTTAGCTCCAGAGCTAAGCAGAAGGAAACGAGCGGCTTGGGGAGCTTTCAAGAGCATCGAGGATGTAGTGAAGAGAACAAAGAACACTCGACTCCGTGCCCACTTTTTCGACTCAACGGTTTTTCCTGCCCTAACGTATGCGTCAGAAACCTGGTCGCTACGTAAGCAGGATAAAATTTCACTTAGCGTTATAGAACGCGCAGTCGAAAGGACGATGCTAGGAGTATCCCGTTTCACACAAGTAAGGGATGGGATCCGAAGCTCCGATCTACGTTAACGATCGAAAATCAAAGATGCCGTTCTATACGCCAAACAGTCGAAGATAAGGTGGGCCGGACACGTAATGCGTATGAATGATAACCGATGGACAAGGGCTGTTAGTGACTGGATTTCTCGGGATGTCAAACGTACTGCAGGAAGATCACCGACCCGATGGTCAGAGTTCTTCACGAAAAGCCTAGAAGAAAGATATGGTGCTCGACGAGTCCCTAACGCGAGGAGAATCCACTGGGCTACTCTTGGACGCGATAGGGAAAAATGGAGGATTTACTAGCGCCCGCTCGAGTCACTCGACGCTCAACGGGACTACAGGTGATACAGATATATTAACAAATACCTCTCAAGGCTGTTAGTAAAGGGGTCATTAGTTCGTAGTCATATAGAATTTTCGTAATTTATGTACAGGTAAGCGCATATAAACACATGTTTTGTTTTGGTAAAGCCAAAGGATAAAGTTGCCGACGTTGATCAGTTGCATCGTTAGAAATGATTAAAAGCTCGGACAACTCTCGTAACAGTTTGCCGACCCAGAGGAAGGGAAGGCATGGTGAGCCGCGGCGCGGCGTCGAACCAGTGATCATGAGTGTATTGCAGGGCACCTCTAACTATCGTGGTACATGCGCCTTTTGTTTTGATATGGCTATGTTTTTAAGAGAACTGACTCAATGTGGAGTAAAGGGAAGGAAATCTGTTTCATGGATTGGTTGGAAATACACGCTTTTTTTTTGTTGGCGGATGTACAATTTTATTTTTTGTGTATGATATAGCAATATTTTCTTCCTTACAATCCAACTACTATACAAACGTTATTTTCGACAAGTTTTCCAAATTTCAGATTTCAAAATAGCAATCTCGATAAATCAATTTTTACGGATTTGAACGTAGTGATACGTAGAGCAAATGGCTCGTTACATTAACAAAATGTGGACCCAAAAAAGTGTTAAGGAACACACACTGTATGTTTCACGACCGATTTTCTATTAGTCTCGGCATTAGTCGAATATTTCACTGTTCTTTTGATCTTTGAGTCGCGTGTAGCACATTGGTTGCGGGCTCCACTGCGACGCACACGGAATCGATCCCCTAGCCCATGGCTCACCAAGCCTTCCATCCTTTCGGAGCCGACAAATTGGTATCAGACTTGTCTGGGAGGATAGCAGCACTGGCTCGATACATCGACCGGCCACCGCCAGTCATTGTAAAGGCCAGATATGCATTCAATCACCTCCAACGATATTTAATGAAGTCGAATGCATGGCGCATCCCTCAAGGCTTGTTCAACGCCGAGAGCTTTATCCTTTAATTACAAGATCTACGGCTTCTCGAAAAACCCACTGCTCTTTTTCACCTGCCCTCCACCGAGTAAGAACAGCTGTTTAGAGTCGCATATGGCTGACTCCTGCAGCACCCTCCATCAACGATCGATACGAAGGTAATGGGCGAGATCACGCGTGATCTTGGGGCATTCATCCCTGCTATTCATTATAAGTTTTTTGGCATTTATCCAAAAAACCTCGAAGAGTTTGCGCGTTGGTGTTTTAGTATCTCGTGCAATAGTAGAAACTTTTACACCAAAATCTCCGCTATGCTTTTCTATCCTATGCTTCCCTAGTGGCGTGCCTTGTTCTTCATGTTCAATAAGAAGTCCGATTATGCAAATCATATTCGAACTTCTTATTGAACATGAAGGAAAAATAAAAATGCATGGCTTGTCCGTCCAGCAGCTTATGGCTCTCTTAAAGGAGTGCCTAAACTGCTCAATTTTCAGATGGTCTGGGGAATAATACGCGCAAATAAAGGGGCTGGCAATGGGACAGCGACTGGCACCAAGCCTAACCATTGCGTTTATGTCTAGAATGGAAGCACCCGTTTGCGGTCTCCGGCCGCTACTCTACTGCAGATATACAGATGATTGTTTTTGGTATTCTCCACGGAGGACATGATGGACAAATGCTTTGAATTATTGAACGAGCAGTCAGAGTACAGGACAAATGCTTTGAATTATTGAACGAACAGTTAGAGTACATCACGTTCACCGGGAAAAGCCGACAGATGACTGTCTCCCGTTTGTAAACGGTCAAATCAAGACAAACAGCGGTGAGTCCTTCTGCACGATAGCACATGGTAGCACTTCGTACAACCTGCAGCGCAGAGGTTGAATAAGGTGAGCTACGAAACTTTGCCTAGTTCACTGCTAATGCTGATCTTTTGCCAACTTTTATGACCAGTTCGTTTTGATTGCCTAATAATGGATTTGTTCTCTCATATTCCATTTTTATACTGGAATTGCATTATAGTAAAATGTAATACGCCCACGAGAATGTCGAGCAAATAAATCGGCGTGTGAACTTAGAACTGGTTTTGTTGTAAAATGTGTTAAGCGCATGAGAATGATAAACAAATGGGCGTATATATTTAAAACTTGTTTTGTAACCATGTAGTGCGTGCACCTTAATGTTTAAATAAATAACGCATAAACTTAGAGCAATGTGTAAGGTGCATATTTTCGAAACGGAAAAGCTGCACGTTAGAAATTTTAGAAACAGGAATTAGCCGCATCCAGCAATCTACAATTGTGCCCAGAAATGTTGGCATTGCCTATCAGGCCCATTGAACTGTGAATTTCACTTTTCTTTTTTCTCACGTAAACAATATTAAAATGGGGCGTGAGTAACGCAGTGGCTAGTGGTGCCATCGATCAAGAAGCAGAAGGCACTAGTTCGATCCCCGCCGCATAGTTCTCCAGTTCACGTGGGGACGCCTCTGTCCTGCAATCTCCAGAATTGAAAGGATAGCTTACTCGACCAGCGTTCTATGACATTCATGAAGAACACGAAATCCTTAAGGATCGGCTGAAACAATACGCGTAATATTCGAAGACTTGTATCGATGATGGATGCGAGGAAAACGTATCGAACGCAACAAGACGTGCCGGGACCCGCACAGTAGATGTGATGACGGGTTATGTAAACTAAAATAAAAAGAAAGGAACATTTGAATTGTGGTATCGTGAGGATCAAAATGTGCAATCCGTGCATGAGTATGATGGGCATGTGCATGATCTAACCATCGGCCTCAATTGGGACTTCATGTTCTTGAAAAGGCAACTGGAAACACTCATGGATTGCTTAAATCCATTACGTGTCTCTATATCTCATTTATTTTGTGTTCTTTCCTCAAGATTTTCAATCAGTACCGTCTGTGTGGTAGCGAAGTGTAGAAGAAAAAGGAGTTTTTAAGATTGTCTACATTTGCCTGAATGTATTTACAGTTCTACACTTTCAGGATCTCGTTAGTTAAGATCTTCCAGTTTACTTAAGAAAAAAGCTCCCAACAACATTAACTCATTAGGGTCGCTTCGATTAGTTTTCAATAGTTGTTCACTTGCGTAGTAAGAGCTTCGTCGTCGTCTATAGGCTGTTTACGACGACTCTGGCCAGCAGCAGTGTGTGACCTTGTTGTTTACGCCGCTCGCTGCTAGATATTGATTTTTTGTTTCAGTTCCGGAGTTACGGGAGCGCATACGGGAATGGGTAAAGCAGAAACTGAGGAAGTGATCGTTCGTCCTCATTTTCTAATACATACTATTCCGATACGGGGACGTACTCTCTCCGCCTTCTTGTCTACGTTTCTTTGACTTTCCTGTAAGATTACTATCGATTTACCTTTCTTTATTTATGGTTTATACATTATGTATTCTTCATTTTTTTTATGCAAGCGCTCCAACTATATGCATTTGTTCCCGTAAACTTCTTTATCTGTTGTTATTTTACTGGCATCAAAAAAGTTGCACATATTTTTAGTAGATAAACATTTGTAGCCATCTCCTAGCTCGTTGGAGCACTATCGGTTCGTTTTACTTTCATTTTTCATTTCATTTCATTTTTTGCTCTCTTTTATCTACCTTATAGTATAGCCATCGGAACGGTTATCTGTTATCGCGTGTCTAACTAAACTACCAATATGCTGCTTACATTGTTCGTTTTAAGTATTTCTCATGAAAATTACCACGAAATGAGAGGTTTCTGTCTATTACAATGTACAGTTCAAGTAATTTGGTACTCTGGTTTCGTGGTGTGGTTTCGTGGTTTCCTATAGCTTTTTTGATGGTTATGTTATTTAACCTCATTTCCTTCTACGGCGATGGACAATTGTTCAACTTTTCAATTGGGTTTCTGTTAGCATCAAAGCTAATGTTCAAGAAAGTTATATTGAGTTATCCCCAAGTACTCACTCATTTGCTGCTCGGTAACTCGGTAATTCAAGCCAACTGCAAGAACCTCGTGCTCAGTGATGTTATGTCTGGAGGAAGTTGTCTTTACCATGGTATTAGATGCGATCTGCGATTTGTAGAATACCTGAACTAGCCGGTATAAGTTTGGCATTTATCGTAGAACTCTGTTGTATTTCACCATACTCATCAGTCTAACAGATCATAACGTAAGTACTTGTGTTGTTTCTCATCCCATAAAATCTTATCCATCTGTTCTTGTAATTTTGCAAACGTATCTTTGTCGATGTCAAGTATCTGTACTGATTAATGAGTAGGTTTGCATCAGGGCAACGTCCAGTGGAAACTTTCTAACATAGGAGTGCGAAACAAATAACGGCAACGGAATTGTTGCAGTTGGTTGATAGCAGCAGATTTTGGGCAACTAACTACTGAAAGGATGTTGCTTCTATCGAAATCGTTCAAGGTGGACTTATTTTTATGCATCAGAATGAGATTTTTCTATGTAGGCTTTCTCAACTTTTTTTTTTCTCGTGTAACTACCTTTCTGAAAATTACATGAGGTATCGTTGTTGTAGGCACCCTTTCCAATCGTCAACGCTGCCGTCGTAACTTTCCGACGACACAACAGCTCCGATGTAACATTAAATACGAAGGTAAATTGATTTCTGGAAGCTGTTGATCTTTAGAGCCGTGTTAGTTTTGTGAACGTCTAGAGACGAACGCATAGCAATTTATCATCGTTATCTCTCAATGAATATCATTAATTTAGCTTCGAAAAATGAGCTTGCAGTTTGCTTTTGTACTTTCTGGTTTGATAGTGTGAAGGATAAACCTCTCGTCGTTGATCTGTACCCTAAGGGATGTCCTATGCATTCGACTACATTAAACATCGTTGGAGTTGAGTGAGTCCATATTTGGCCCATACAGTGATTCGTGGTGGCTAACCAATTTATCGAACCAGTGCTGCTATCCTCCCAGACAAGTCTGGCACCAGTTTGCCGACCACGGCAGAGTGAAAAACTTGGTGAACCTAGGGCGCGGGGATCGATCCCATGTCTATTGCGGGGTGCCCCAACCACTGCGCTACACGCGCCTCTCTGGTGTGGTAGTTAGTATTTCATACTGAGTTCTGTATTCGCTGTCGCAACATTCCAACGATGCATGGGGACGTATCCTTGAAAAACATACAACAAAAGTTTTTTTCGACTCTGTTCATATTCGTCATAACTTCTAGGGTTATAAACTGCATAAACTCGACGAAGGACCAAATACGACCGTTTCATTAAATAGTCAAGATGCTCTGCTTTACTATAGGAAGATGCAGGTGAATAACTGATTAGTATACGTATTTTACATTTGGCAATGTTTATTTTTTTTGTTGAATTTGTATTTAGCTTATTCGTCGTATGGAGTCAGCAGCTGGTAATCTCTACAAGGAGAAGAAAATCCGCGGTTTCTGCCATCTATACTCTGGACAAGTGAAAACATGTTTTATACTCTTATTTTGATTTTTTGTCTAAAGTTGATCTCATTGGCTTGTCTTCATAATGGGTCGATCGGCATCCGGTACATGCTTGATACAGGTGGTATGTTCTTGCCTTGTCAAGGTTTTTTCTTTGGATTCTCAGTAATTTTGTGCCAAGCAGTTGTCTGTTTATGCGGATCAGGGTATGGTTTGCCATCGCTCAAGTAGTTCTCTTCCAAAACGTTGACGATTCCTGGCGTTGATCCATTATTGCCTTGGCTTGCCGGACGAGAATATTGAAATCCTTCTCAGTTTACGTTGGTTTACTGAGGATGTGGTTCCAGGTGAACAACGGACCATTATATCGATGAATATCAGTATCACTCATCATAAAACTGGAAACCAATGAGGGTTTTGATTTTTATCCCTTATTAACCTTATTTATCGCGCCTTATTAGTGTTTTATTGCTTTGTTAGAGTGTTTATATACGCGATAGCAAAGCTTTCGAGAGGAACTTTTTTCAGGAAGCTTGTGCTGTAGGTATTAAGTCGGCAATGGAGGATGGAGACGCTGTAATCACTTCGTATCGTTGCCATGGATGGGCGTTGTTGCAAGGTAGTTCGGTCGCCGAAGTCCTGTCTGAGTTAACTGGTACGTGTTTTAGTGTCGGTTCGTTTCTCGGATATATGTTTCAGTTCTGGAAAGTCGTAATTTAAGCTTCTTGAAATTGCGTCATTCATTTTCTTGAGAGAGGCTTATTCACCCATAATTAAGATCTTATCGTTGCGTATGTACAACACAATTTTTGATTTGGATCTTTCGCCGACGAAAGACTGCATGGTCATGTTTTGAGTGACAATGTAACTTGATATCGTTCGTAAAATCAACGTCGCACCACCTTATTCAGGCGTCATGATCGCAGATTTTTATCAGAACATCCGGCTTTCTTGATTTCGAAGCAGCTGGTCGTTGTAGCAAATATTTTCACTTTTTTTTTGTTAGGAATTTGTAAAGAAGTTTACAAATCCTTGAATTTTGGTTCTATTTTGCTTACTTCCTTGTTTACTTACTTGGACACTTGGATCGCCCGTCCTCACTGGTTGTGCGGGCCCCAGCTTAATCTTCATTTTTCGGAGTTTTGCTCCTGAGGTCAGCCTGACTAAAGTCTACCCCTTGGTTCTGTTTTACTACATACTAAATCAAAGCTGCCAAGCAACGTACTAAACGTACTTACAACTTCCTACCTATGTTTAACAACGGATTTTTGTTCCTTTGCGTAACTACGCATTACTAGAATAATACCTGTGGCTTTTAACTCGTTTACTTATCAAGTAACTTGTTTTTTTTTCTTCCACCTTGGAGACGGGGCTACTCGAACACGAAAACCCCAAAATAGTTCCAGGAAAGTGTGTCACCCGTAAAATGGTAAAAAATATTTTTAACGAAACACATTCGATACGATGCGATCTTGAATCAGCGAAACATACCCTGCTCAAGTTTGTTTTAATCACAAAACCAACAGAAAGAAGGTTTACTTAACGGTCATTTCGATCAGTGACTATTGTCCACAGTTTCGCGCCAATAAAACTGTTTATCTGGCCAACCATGCTTGTAACATTTTTGTGGAAAACTATGGTGAATTTTTCTAAGAAATGCAATCTGATGTTATCATTTTCTTAGAAATTTCTAAAATTGGACTTTCTTAATGTTCAGGAAGAATCACTGGTAATGTATACGGTAAGGGTGGGTCCATGCATATGTACCAGAAGAACTTTTACGGAGGTAATGGTATTGTGGGTGCTCAGCAGACTCTTGGAACAGGAATTGCATTTGCCATGAAGTACAGGTTGGTTCTAGTTCTCTTGTGGTATTCTTATTTTCACAATAATTCTTCTTCGGAAAACTTTAGAAAGCAGAAGAATGTCTGCCTCACGCTTTATGGTGATGGCGCTGCTAACCAGGGTCAGCTTTTTGAAGCAGCAAACATGGCATACCTCTGGAATCTTCCAGTGCTTTATGTTTGCGAGAACAACGGTTTTGGCATGGGGACGACAGCTGAGAGATCGTCGGCATCAACTGATTACTACTCGAGGTTATTTGTTTCCCATTCTTTGCCGTTTTTTGTTATTGATTTTTTGGTATTTTTTTCCGTACACAACAAGTCATTTCCTGTTAATATTGTTTATCTAGGTAAAAAATTGTAGCTGTAAAAAACTGCATGGTAGAGTATAAGGGATTTGACATAATCTTACTGAACTTGTTCAGCTAAAAAACAAGCTTAGCTGCTTTTTGTGGAGAGTTTTTGAAACTCTGAGGACCATGAGGGGTTATAAATTTGGATACCGCAATGCCATTGCGCAACCATTCATTCCACATCGTGGTAATCATTTAAATAGGGTATTCATTTATCTGTGAAGTGTGAAACACCTGTTTTCTTTTGGAGGGTTTTGCAAAGAATTTATGGTTTAATATTGCGCAAACTTAGTGTTGTTTTTTATGAGACGTTTTTCATTGTTTGCTAACTTCTTTACTGCACATCTTTTCTAGAGGTGATTACGTGCCAGGAATTTGGGTTGATGGAATGGATGTACTGGCAGTGCGTGAGGCAGTCCGCTGGGCCAAAGAATATTGTAACGCTGGAAAAGGACCTCTTATGTTGGAACTAGCAACTTACAGATATCACGGGCACTCAATGTCTGATCCAGGAACCAGGTTCATGGTGTCTGCTAGGATTTAGGCTGCATAGATTATTTGAAAATGGAGGCTTCGAAATAATGAATCGGCATTTATTGCAGCTATCGTACCCGGGAGGAAATTCAGGAGGTTCGAAAAACTCGCGATCCTGTTACAGGTTTCAAAGATCGCATTATTAGTTCTGGATTGGTCACTGAAGAAGATCTGAAAGCTATTGATAAGGTAGGATACGATTGTGGTAGTGTTTTAACACAGCTGAAATCGAAACGAAACCATGCAATTTTCAGGACGTGCGAAAAGAAGTTGATGAAGCCGTGCACGTAGCAGACACAGCTGGTCTTTTGCCCAAAGAAGGTGCCTATACGGATATTTATCACAACACTCCCCATCAATTAGTAAGGCTTATCACGACATTGATAGATGTTTTTTTCTTGTGTTTTAGGCCTTTAATAGCTTTTTTTGCAGGTGCGTGGTGTCACGATTGACGATACACATGTGCAGAAGTTTTTGCGTACAGAAGACATACTGAAAGCACATAATTAACAGAGGCTATTCAAAATGGTATCGTATGACTAAACTGCAGTTTCTTCGTCTACCTCCTAGATCACCGATCACGATTATGATTACACTGTGTGAAGTTGTAAATCGAAGTAGTTTTTGAGGGTTAGCTTCTAGTTCTTGACGAATGTGATTATTCTGTTTTCCGTAAAACCTAGGCCATTCTTATGAGAAACTAATAAATTTAGTATCTTGCGACCAATCCAGTTAGTGTTGTGGTCTAACACTTCCGCACGTTTTCAAAAACTACTATTAGCTATTCCAAGCATTGTTGTCATTAAATTGGTCAAACAAAATAGATTGCATTCTTAGATTTGGCTATAATCATTGAAAGGTAGTGTTGGTGTCGAATTGTTCGGGAGCAAGGGAATGCCCGAATTTGACCACTAGGTCACTATTATGTAAGACTTTGGGAACCTGAAAAAGACACGTGTGTTCCTTCATTAGGTTTCTGGAATGTGGAGCACTGGATTTTGCATCGCCATCGATTGGTCGGTCTTCTACGCTTAGCCGACGCTGCGCCTAAGGATCACTGCCGTCTCAGATAAGTAGTCGCAAGGCGGCAAACTTTCCCTTGCTTTTCTCCATGCTGAGCTGTACTCCATGACCGGTAGCGTTGGTTGCGCGGCTAACGGGGAATTACGTCACCGTAGAGCTCATTGCTTGCTCATTGCCGTGCTCATTACTAGAAATCCTATTCAGTATTTCTCTTCACAGTGTATGCTCTATCTTCTTAGGTATTGTGCATCTCCTTTTTTTTGAGAGAGAGATCTGTGTCGATCTTTTCGACGTTTTTTGGTTGAGGTTATAATACAACTAAAGAAAAGAAGATAAGTTGGAGATCGAATTTTTCTTTGATTCATCATACCGTAGTAATTCCCTGAGTTTCCAACGATTTTTGGTCGACTCAGCCGGATTCGGTTTATAGTGTATAGAACACTTGCCTAATTTTTAATAAGAGGTTTTCGCAGCTAAAGAAGTATGGCCATTACTATCGACGGTGATTTCACGTCTATGAAATTTAGTAGTGAAACGGTTGCTGGATTCGGGACGGGGGCGTAATTGTTGCCATAAGTGGGGCTGTTGTAGAACACTATAATGATGGGTTCGCTTAATCCACATTCGTAGATCGTGTTCTGCCTATTTTATTTCATATAGTCCCTTCCATAGCCGGTTGTCAGCATGGATTGCAGATTGGTCGGCTACTATGTGATTCGCTTAAAAAAGGTCGGTCAGTTCGTTTTTTGGCGGCCTCTTTCGCTTCTAACGATGACGGGATTACGACGCGTAATAATAGTCATAATGACGTCGTTGTGGCGCATGTAGGCACTTTTTTTCTTTCATGAGGTCGCTTTCAAACATATTCATCACTCTTGTAGTATGACAGGCCATTGTAGTAGAAATCATCTCGAGCGATCTTGCGTTGTTCGGTCGACCACTATTATTGAAGGGCGTTCTTTTATTACTATTGAAAAAAATCAATAAGAGGTAATCCTGATTTTGGATCCGGCTTGTTACATCCTCAAACGATCGCTCGGCAGTTTTCGGGATACAGTGCCGACGAAGGCGTACCCGTTGTGCTTGGGTTGTCTGCACGCCACGGAGCAAGCTTCGCACCAATGTAGAAAGACCACGAAGTGACTGTGGTAGCTAATTTACAACGTCCCAGCCTAGGTATTTCGAGATTAAGGGCATAGGCACGCTCGATCAGCACTTATCACGTCTTTAAGCACTAGAGGCCAATGTTACATAAATTGCAATCGAACCATTGAACCCCCGCGCTCGCTTAACCACCTATATGGACGACGATGCTAAAGCAAATACGAATGTGAACTGATTCTGGGAAAGACATGGAGGAAAAGCTCAAAAGCGAACGATAAGTGAAGTTGAAACGAAATACCTAAACAAGTAATGTTTTTTTTTGTAATTTTGAACTACATGACCCGTCTTCACATACAGTCCGCACATTCCAGCACCTCTTACATTTGATTCGTTTCACTTATTCACTTCGTTTCCCATTCTAACAAGCGACATTAACAGTCGAGTTCGCCCATTATTTCAGCAGCAGCTTGAGGACCTTTTTCATTTTATTACTAATTTGAAGGCGGAATGAACGACGCTTTTCCTGGAGTCCTAAGATAGTCGTACTAAATCGTTAGCAGATCTTCACCCGGTTACAATGCGTTGGAACAACGAAGAAAACAAGTCCTACTTTGCTTTGCGAGCAGGATTTTTCAGGCGCGCCAGCGATAATTTAACAATTTCGTCGCTGTTGTTTTTCTTGTCATTGCGTCTGGTATCAATATTTTTATTTCGAATAATTTTCTATATTTATGAGTTGACAATAAGTTGTTACAACAATTTTTATTCGGCCAATGTTTCGGCGTCTTTGCTTTCTTCGGAGTCGCTTTGATCTGAGTCGATGGCCCACAGCCGGTCGTTCTCGGATCCATTCGAATCCAATGGAGGGAGAATCACTCGAATGGTGAACTTCACTCATCGGTGGGTTCTTACACAGGATGAACGTTGATCGGTTCCCTCATGCAATATGATCTATTTTTTCTGTGGAGCAGGCAGTGCGTCTTGTAGCAGTCGGAACATCATTTGCTGGCCCGTAACATAGCAATCAAAATCAATATCCTACAAATCGATGAAAAATAAAATTCGGCTTTCATTAGACCTCGGTGAAAATAGTCAGTGACTTTAGAAATAAATTTTTTGATGTTTTTACTTTTTATTTTCTGCCTACTACAATTTTCACGGCAGAGTAAGGAGCGAAATACAACCACAACGTTGCTGAGATATTTGCGAAACTCCGGACCACAGGTGTCTAAGCTGGGGAACGAACGCGCTATTGTTCTTTCCGGGGAGTAACACGTTGACCACCACACCATGCCGGTCCTTCTTTCGTCTGTCTCTCAGCTAGTTCTAATTACTTTAAATTTTAGCTCTTTTTATTTCCGATTTAATTATTTTTCTTTAAAAACTTTAAATTTTTTATTCTGGAATTTAGGTTGGAATTCAGAAAAATTTTAAGAATGAAACTCAATAGCTAAGATTTTCATTTATTATTGTTCTTTATAATTTGGAGATGCAACGCCAATTATTTTCTTTTATACTATTTTATCCTGTTAACATCTCAGACTTGCTACTATAAGTATTTTCGTTTTAGCAACATTGGTTTTTCTGAAGGTGCGCGTAGAGCAGTGGTCAGAAGTGCCTTGCAAACACATTGTCTTTGGTTCGGTCACGTACCCTAGGCTCACCAAGCCTTCCATCAATATCCTAGGTACTAGACCTGTCTAGCAAGATAGCAGCATTGACTGGATACACCGGTAGGCCACTGCAAGTTATTTTACAAGGAAGATATGCATTCAATCACCTCTAACGATACTTGACGAAGTCGAATGCATGAAGCATCCCTCAACTATTCATAATACGCTGGACCCTTTACCATGCATCCTTATAGCAGTATTTGCTTTACTATTACAATGTTGTTATTATTCTCATGTCTGTATCTTTAGGTTATCGTGGAGTTGCATTTTTTATAGATACCTGAGTGGAAATATTGTTATTAAGCTGTAAGAGCTCTTTGCTGAAGCCTCCTGTTAGGATCCCTTGCTTTTTATTATGTGAAGAAAAAATTGTTTTGAGTGAAATCTTCTCGGCGATCTTCCACTCCATTTGTTTCGAGTCGATGATGTATCGTCGAAGGAAGGTCTCACCATGAAAAAGTGTTACCAACCTCGTGTGAACTTCTGGAAAATGAAACATAGCAAAAAGATCACGTATTTTATGCCTCGAATAGTTGACCGAAATGAGGGAAAGTGACTTCATCACTTAACGTCAGAAAAATGCACATTTCTGCTAAAAAATTACTGAAGAAGTGTTTCACATTCGAGGGGAGTAATGGAAGCTAAAGTTTCTTGGTACTTCTAATCGAGAAAGCGATCAATGTGCTTGTACCTTCAACTTCACACCGTTTACGTGGGCCTATTTTAAAACATCTGGAGTAATTTGCTCTATTTTTGAGTTTGCATATAGTTCTCACCAGAAACTTTATTATGGTCAATATTTCGACGCTATTGCCTCTGCGGGTAGCAGTAATTCTAGCCGGATGTCCACAACAGGTGCTCATTGCGATTATGAATTCGTCGTTTTCTCTCTTAGCAATCGCCAGGTTGTTAAACAGCATACGTTTACTTCCATACAAACACACATACAACGCAATCGTAGCTACGTTTCGGCAGAATCGCCTTCTTCAGAGCCTTCTGCGATGTTGGCGTCCATGAACATCCGAAATAAAATTCGAGTCATTGTGGCTCTGATAAATGCAAAGGTGCCGATACATTAGTCGCAATGAAAAGCTTTTATAACAAGCTCGTAGAATAAGTGCCACAATAGAGTGTACACATTCTTGTTGACGCGAAATAAGTTTATTCAGCTAAAATTCAGAAGTCCTGGAAGTGACAAATTCATGAAAGGCAATTTTTGCAGCGGTTTAGTTGTTGAGTGTTTTCTCAGAAAGCTGTTGTCGAGTTGCTTAACAAAGTGATTATTCCCAAGATCGAATTTCTATTAACCTCGGCATTGGATTATAAATGCGTTTTTCTTAACGTTCAAGTGAACTCATCAAGTAGCGGTTACATGACAAAGTGGTACCGAAAACCAAGTAACAAAAACATTCTCGTTCATTTTTTTTCTTACCATCCTTCACACACAAAAAGGGTGATTGTGGGAAATATGTTTCGAACAACCACCTCCGTGTGCACGAGGAAGGAATTAAAGGAGGAATCGCGCGACTTGGCTGGGCAAATAGCCATCTCCAATGGCTACGAAATGGTAACCCGACGAGATATGGTTAAAAGGAAAGCGACGCCCCAAGAGCAAACACTTGGCGAAAAGAAAATCCCCTTTTGCTGCCCTTTATTGGCGATGAAGTAAGTGCAGCGATGAAGCGATGCTTAAGAAGGGCAGGTCTAGAGGAATCGGTTGCGATAGTAGAAATACCACCCGGTACTCTTCGTCAGCAGTTAGTTCGTAACCGCCTGTATGACCGTCTATGTGAAACAGAAAATTGCGTAATTTGCCTTTTTGGCAAGGAATGTGATTGCATGAGTTCAGGTCCGATATACCTGATCTCTTGTAATGATTGAGGAGATGAATATATTGGTGAAACGGGCAAACCTTTATGTATACACATAAAAGAACACCTAGATGGCAAACGAAAAGCGAAACAAGGCACGCCACTAGGCACGCATAGCATACAAAGCGGAGACGATTTAGATATAAAAGTCGCTATCCTGGCACAGGATGCCAAAACACCAACGCCCAAGATTCTTGAGGCTTTTTGGATAGATGCCAAAAACCCTAAGATGAACAGCAGGGAAGAATGGCTTGAGATCACACGTGATCTCAGTCGTCAACCATACGCGACGTTGATCAGCGGCTTTTCCTCAGTGGAAGGCACGTAGAAAAACGGTGGGTATTTTGAGAATGTGTTGACCATGTGATTACCATTTAGATTCTTGTCTTTTGTATGTGTTATTGAAGTGTTTGACCCAGTAAGCTGCGTATTAGTGTACTCTTCCAGGTTCTGAACAATGTGATTCTGCCGAGACGTCAGCTACGACTGTGTTGTGTGTGTGTGTGTTATTGTATGGAAGTAAACGTATGCTGTTTAACAACCTCGCGATTACTGAGAGAGAAAACGACGCAAAGTGATTATTGATCACCGAACTTAGTCCGGTGAGTGCGTATGGTTTATAAGACAGAGTTTCCTGGTTGGGCATCTCTCAGACTTCATCGCGACGACGATCTCGATGCCATTCATGCCCGAGGCAACCACCTGTTGAGCTTTTTAATCTTTCTATTGCATTCCAAATTGCGAACGAATGTCGAATCGTGATTTTTGGGTTTCTGTACAAATCTTCAATTAGTTTTTGAAGGAACAGCTTCGATTATCGCTTTAAGACAGACAGTCGTTGTCAATTGCTGTTGCGCACACTTGGCCTTTTCCATCATGAAAACGCATATCTCCGGTGCGAAATCTTAAGAGCTATCTCTTCATTGCGGATTCGAAAGCCTTTCTCTGGCCTATGTTTGGTGACTTTTCGAATAGCAACCTCTGATTTATGTCCAAGTTCGAACTCATAGCAAAATGATTTCCATGACTTAAGAGAATCGGTTCAACAGGCTTTTAATCATTTCTAAATTAACTATTGGAGAAAGTATTACACGTTAACTTGCTAAAGATGGGAATAAGCTTTAAAATGACGCATATCAATATTACATACAGTAACCACTTATTAGGAAATCTACAAATTTTATAACGACAAAGACGGCCCTTATTTCTACATCATCCTGATGGGTGGCTATGAAGTGAGATTTCGTCGACGTTTCTAAATATCATTGTCGTCGTCAATCAACGTATTTAATCCTATAGCCCTTCATTTAGCTGTACCCTCCGTAGGACTGGTGTTTTTCTTTCTTGATGCGTTTCAGCTTCTGATGATTTTTGTTTGTAAAATTAAAAAAAGCTAACGATTCCTCCTTAAGGTGTAGTGACGCGAATAGCTGACTCGCCATCGCTGAAAACCTGACGGAACAAGGCGGAGCGTCCCAGTGGTCGAAGTGGTCGAGGCGGCCAGCAGAAGTCGACGAGCAGTTCGTACGATGTTCGTGAGGAGTTCCCCAGCACAAGGCACAGTTGTTGCCAAGTTTCCGGTCCATGAAGTAAGCCATATGGTCAGCTATCGGGGTTTCTCTCTTTTTTCAGTTCACGTTTTTCGTCACCTAAAGTCTTAAGCTGACTCTGTAGTTAATGATGTAGAAAAGAAGAATTGGCGAACGAAAGAGTTTTCGATTTTATAGCAGTTGGTAACGCTTCTTAACAGTTCTATCTGGCCATTAAGTTGCACATTTGTCGATTTTTAAACTGTGGTAAAAAAATTCACCTACAATAAACAGTCATTCGATATTCGTTTGAAGTCCTTGTACTGAAGTAAACCATCATTTTTTAAGTCTAATACATTTTTGTTTACAAAATTTCTCCACATCCCTTGTTATATATTTTACTACATAAAGATCACACAAAGGAGTTTTGTATGATATATAAAACCTAAATAGTTTATTGTGATAACATCATATTTTTCTCGGAACGACTCTCAGGATGAATGTAGTCGTTTTTCTGAACAGCCGATGTCAAGATTTTCCGATTCTGCTTATCCTAACAAGTGAATTGCTAATGACGAACATTTGACGCCATAGATAGGCTCGACCTGATGTCATCCATACCCATGCTTTTTGTAGTTTCAGTTTTTTTTTTGCTCCACTTCAAATCAACTTTTGATGTTTAAACAACTGTGCGGACGCATGTAACGTACTGCTTAGGTGTGTTTGCGATGCATTCGTGATCGTCGGCAGGATCCGACGCCAGGGCTAACCAAGCCTTCTATCTCCTCGGTGTTGGCAAATTGATTGCAGACTTCTCTGGAATATTGCCTTAATACAGTGACTTGATACATCGGTAGACCCATCAAGTAACTGTGTACTATACGCATGCAATAACCTCTGCGATAGTGCGAGTCGATTAGAATACATAGTGCATCCCTAATAGGTTGATCAACGTCGAACATCTTATACTTCTTTGGACAAAGTGGAATAAAATAGTTTTACGCTGTGGTTGTGCGCGAACACCATTTTATTGCTGGTCGGCTTCGCATTATTCATTTTACTGAAGCAGAAATCGCTAACCCATGAATTAGCTTGGGTTTACCTTACTGTATTTTGTGTTCAAAAACATATAACTCATGGTGGTAGTAACGGAGGGGAAGGATTTGTTTCAATCTAATGAAATTGAAACTATTAGGTTACTCGTATCGGTGAGCGTTTCTTTCCTATGCACCATACGTCTTCATTACCGTTCACTTTGTTATTCAGCAATGAACTGTTCATTTTAAAATTAGCCTTCGATCTCGATTCTTCCACTTATTTGATCTGATTTTTTTTCCTCTCAAATTTCTTATCTCCATCTTTATAAGCGTATTAAAGATGAGCACAATTTCAAGTGGTGAAAGCATGACAGTAACGTGACCAGGATCACGACAAGGATCAGTGTTGAAACTAGTAGAGTTTATTTACACTGCCGATCTATCTTTTGATAACAATCGAGAAAAGCCAGCCAGCTTGACGATAAAGTCGGTTTCGCCGCCAATGTCGATGCATTCCGTCCATTGCTGTTGCCCAAGGCTCGGTACACTTTCGTTGCTTTCGTAGCTTTGCAATGCTTGCATCCACTTGTGATGTTGCTAGCTATTCCGGTTAATCACCTTTCATATACTGCACTATTCTCCTTATAAGACAGACTTGTTTAAAAATCGGTTATTTGTACTCAACTAAATTTGGGTGACAAGTCCGTAAGTTAAAAGGTCGGTGTTCCTTTGTGCTGCGTATGACAGTCATTCAGGCTCTCAGTGGTGCTTCGATGGTGTGCAAAGTCTTTGACATAGTAATTGCTCAGATCTGCCTCACAACTCAAAAGACCGACTTTCTATAAACCTCGGCATAGATAGCTGATATATTTATTTATATGATCTTATAAACTGATCTTCTTTAGCTGATGCGAGGTTGGTATAGGCCTTCGTTGTCGTTGTCGTTGTTGTTTTTGTTGCTGTTGTTGGTCGATGGCTGACGTTTCTGCGATTTCGCCTCCTTCAGAGCCGTGATGTTACGATTGGGACTGTCCCATGCGTTGTTCACGTGGGGTCGCGAGCAAGACACACCCCAGGGTCAAAATATCATTTTGAAATAGGGCGCCAGGTCATTTAAAGTTAGACCTATCATCAGTTGTATGGGCGGACCGACGGATAGAATAACGTGGTTCCTAAACCGTATCCTGACCCAGTTACTAAAATTCATTCCAATCCACCTACCTAACACCAGAATATTTCTAGACCACTATGCAACCAAACAGCACGCATGTAACGGAGTCATTCGTTGTTATTTCACTTTGTACCGACGTGTCGAATGAATCCGCAATGCAAGCCATTCTCGAGTTGCTTGTAGAGCACGAAAAGAAAATAAAAATGTACGGCTTGTCGATTGCGCAACTAGTGACTCTCTCAAAGCAGTGTCTTAGTTGTTCAATCTTCAGATGGTCTGGAAAATATTGTACACAAATTAGAGGGTTGGTCATGGGACAACGTTTAGCACCAAGCCTTGCCGCTTTTATGTCTAAGGTGGAAGCTCCAATTCTCGATCACCGACCCTTACTCTACTGTCGATACACAGACGACTGCTTCATCGTCCGTTCCACTCAAGAACAGATGGATGAGTGCTTTGAATTGTTAAACCGACAGTCAGAATATATAAAATTTACGTGAGAAAAACCGACGGAAAACTGGCTTTCATTCTTAAACATCCAAATAAAGCTCTCAAAAAGTGGCTATGTAACAAAATGGTATCGTAAGCCATGTAGTAAAAAAATTGATAGTTCACTACCTTTCCTCTCATCCTTCATACATGAAAAAAAGCACTTGTCAAAAGCATGTACCGCACGGCTAAAATTGTTTGTACAGGAGAAGAGGAAAGGAAGGAATCCTGGCACGAAAAATAGCCATTTCCAATGGCTACGAAGTAGAAGCCACTAGGGTTAGACAAAAGCGTATGGTGGTTTCCCAAAATAATGTTTCGAACATAAGTAAGGTTCCCTTTAAAGCTACCCTTCATATCAAATGAAGTAAGTTACGCCATTAAGAGATGCTTAAAAAAAGTGGTCTTGAAAATTATGTAACGGTTATTGATATCCCACCCAATACTCTACGCCGTCAGTTAGTTCGCAACTGTCTCTATGATCGTTTGTGCAGCTCAGAAATCTGTATGATCTCTCCTAACGGGAAAGACGGGGATTGCATGAGTTCAGGTATAATATACTTGATCTCATGTAACGCATGCGGTGAAGAATACATTGTGGAAACGGGTAGACCACTTTGTGTCCGCATAAAAGAACACCTAGATGGGAAAGTTAAAAATGCGTCAAAACACTTTTTTAGGTACGCATTGGGCACAAAAGCACAACGGCGATGATTTTCAAGTGACTGTCCGGATCCTAGCGCAGCAATCGAAAACATCAACGCGCAAAACTCTTGACGCATTCTGGATAAATTTCAAAAATCCAAGGATGAACCGGAAAGACGAATGCCCCACTATTACACATGACCTGGCGCCCTATTTCAAAACGATATTTTGACCCCGGGGTGCGTCTTGCTCGTGACCCATGTGAGCAACGCGTGGGCCAGTCCCACTCGTAGCATCACGGCTCTGAGGAAGGCGAAATCGCCGAAACGTCAGCCATCGACCAACAACACGAACAACAACGACAACGGCAACAAAGACCTATACCAACGTTGCATCAGTTAAAGAAGATCAGTTTATAAGATCATATAAAAAAATACCTCTGCCTCATACCTGCTATCAGTCTTACCCCATGAGAACTACTACGTTAAGTAGACGAGCGCAAATATACGTGCCTGTCAGATCGTCAGCGGCTCCTTTGAATGAAATAATTTCGAGAATCTTGAAGACGTCCACTACTTCTCGTCTGCTGTTGATCATGTCTTTCTAATTATGACCAACGTTTATTAAATATCTAGGCTAAAATTAGCGTAGGGCGTAGGATCAGGGAGTCATCCGTTTCCTATCCTACCGGTATTCTTTACGAACTCTTTTCTTCCGATTTATTTGCAATTATGGCCTTTCACCCATTGTTTACTGAGTGTTATTTCGGTTTCATTGGCATTTATTATAAACATGATGATACACCACGCTCAAACCGTGGTTTTATACTAATAGTGCATCCATAAGTATGTTATGTTTTCATCAGTCAAGTACCTTCATTGTCCAGTACAGTGAGGTCAAGTCAACGGCTTAGACAAAACAATTTTCCTTTTTCACAGTTTCTTTCCATTAGTGACGGGATAGGAAGCTATGCAATTACAATGATAGTTGACTAAATGAGATCTAATACATGTCGGAACCACTTCTATGACTCCATCTTACTTTGGTTGTTCTCCACATCGACATTTCTTTTGGGATCCGGTCAGATTAAGAGTTTACACTTCCCAGTGGACATTTCATTGGTGAACTAATGACAGGTGATTGGCATCACCACTAAGCGTCTAAAGTTAGGTACCGAGAAAAATCTCAAAATTCAACGCTGAATCATGCATGGTATAAATGATAAATCTTTCGGTGTTAATCAATTTCTTATGAATGTACTATGTAATCGGCTTCATCAAGCCGCGTATAGGTGATTGAATGCATGCGTGACCTCTGTGATGATTTGTGGTCGCCCATCGATGTGTCAAGCCAGTGTTCGTATCCCCACATAAAGGTCTGGTAGCAATTTGCTGAGCCCATTATGATGGATTACTTGGTGATTCTGAGGTGTAGGAACGAACCAGCTATCAATCTGCTGTGTATGTCATTGCACTTCTAACCACATCGTACTCTGCATGCGTCTAAATTTTGATTTGTGACGATGAAGTGACTTTTGGTCCGGAATTATGTTTTTAGAAACATCTTTTCGTAATATTTTCAGTGCTTCATGTTTTCTTTTACGGCTATGTATAGTGCAGTAGTCAAAGGTGCCTTGCAATACGCACGTGGTCTTTCGTTCGATCACGCGCACGTCCTTTGCTCACTACGCCTTCGGGCCTTTCGTCGTTGGCAAATTGTTACCAGAGTTCTATGGGAGTACTAACTTGAAACATCGGTAGGGTACTGCAAAGCATTGTATAAGCTAGATATGAATACAACCACCTCTGAACATGGTCGATGAACTCGAATACATCACAAAATACTCAAAGATTGATAAAGGGTGAATGGTTTATCCTTCATCCTTCATGTTTTTCTTAAGCAATAGTTGAATTCTTTTATTATGCCAGGCATTTTTTTTTTTACGTGGTCTGCTTAATTTATTAGCGATTAAATTTACTTCGATTTTTTCTCACCAGCTAGTGAATAAAAGTGAATATCCGGACTGTCGCCGTTCTGTATCATCATGTATATAGTACCTTAAGGAACCGATATCGTCTACTTTAAAGGTAAGTAATATGGTGTTTTATTTCCATCTCACAAAAATCGATTAAAGTGAATGGGCGATTAAAGTAGACAGGTCTGGTACCAAGTTTTCGACCCCTGAGAGATGAAAGGATTAGTGGGCCATGGGATCGGGGATCGATTCCACGTGTGTGTTGCAGGGCTCCTCCGACCACTGTGCCACATGCGCCCTATTGAAGTAATAACACTACAGATTCCCTCTATTCAATTTTTTCGAAAGAACTACCTTTACATTATACTGCTTCTATTATACTTATACTATATTAGTTCTAGTGTTTTTTTTTGTCCTTATACGAAATTTTGCGTGCTGTTTCACCCATTTGGAGAAATGCTAAAGCTGCATGGCAAAGTCAGAAACTACCTACAGTGAATGTCTTACTTGCTTACTTGATACTTGAATGGCCGGTCCTCACTGGTTGTGCGGGTCCCAGCTTAATCTCCACTCCATTTTTTGAAGATTCACTGGTTAAGCCATTATGGTTCCCTGGAGTCCCGAGGTCAGCCTGGCCAAAGTCTGCTCCAGGTCTTCACCACCTAGGCAGTCGCAGCCCTTGTTTATCAGAGAGAGATTTACCACCATGGGCAAAATCAGAATTCCATTGTGATAAAGCAAGGGAATTTTCAACCTATAAGCAAGGATTTGTAGGAAGCGCGTGTAGCGTAGTGGTTAGAGGAGCACTACAGTACAAATAGGATCGATCCCACGTCCTAGGCTCAGCAAGCCTTCCATCTTTCCGGAGTCAGCAAAGTGGTATCAGACTTGTTTGGGTGGATAGCAGCATTGATTCGATAAATCGGTAGACCACCGTAAGTGATTGTATAGGCCAAATATGCATTTAATAACCTCTAACGGTGCTTCTTGAAGTTGAATATATTGCGCATCCGCTGCAGATTGATCGACATCGAAAGCTTTATGTCTTTTTCATAGACAGTGTTTTCTAGAATCTAGTAGTTTTTATTGTAGTCAACAAAATGCGTTATGAGTTGACAAATCTCTCATTATTCTCACAACGTGTGATTCTTATAAATGTCACGTCTTCGTTTGAGCGTTAACAGGTACATGGTTACTTTGGAAGATCTAAGTTCCCATGGTCCTGAGGAAATTATGCACAAGCGTTGTGTCTCCATATGTAGTCGTCGATTCGTCATGTCGTCAATTTCTGCACATCCAGAGAAGGTTTTAAAATCCTGCAACTGTATTTCTTCAATCGCGGCAGGGATTCATTTAGTTGTGGAGGGGCTTCCGGATGAAGAAGTTGAACTCTTTATTATCTTGATCTTTTCGATGTGAATAAAATGTCCTTTTACATCGTAGTTGGCTCTTACGAACATCCGCTTGCCTTTTAACCAACATGAAGTGGTATTCCACTAGGAATATTCTTGGCGCATACTTCGATTGTGATATTTTCAAATGGGAAATCGTGGACAATTATTTAATGGAACGGACGGAAATGTCGGAATTAGTTGACGTTTAAGATTTTATGCTTGTCGTCATTGGCGACGGGATGGTCGTTGGATTGAATGATGTGCTTGCAGAGGTCGTTTAATTAAGGATGTTGCCGATAGAATCTGTTGGCCTACATTTCAGCGATCTTGTCATTCTTCATGACAACGATCAAAGTGTGCTGACAAAGTAATAAAAGTTTGATACTGTTTTGTAGTGCACTTTTCTCACGACACAACGCACTTATGGCTATTATTCTCTGATGCGGAAGCAGCAACAAAGAAGCTGTTCGTTTTCGAGCCAGATTGTGATCTATAATGAAAAATACCAGCAAAGCTGTTCGTTTCAGAGCTAGATTATAATCTACGGTGAAAATACTGGTGTTAATACAGTTATGGGTATCTGTATGTCTCCAGTGTTCCCTTTCACGCATGAGAGATTCTCATTGGGTTTCCAGATGCTCGAGAGTAAGGGCGAGTATCGCTGTTTTGATGTAATGCCATTTTCTATTGTCATTGGCAATAAGGTAGCCTTGGGTAGCATGTCGAGTTCTCTTGTGCCATGGCTTTACTTCTAGCAGGTCTTCCGAATGAAAATGTTGAATTTCTTTTTAGCCTGAGTTATCCTTCTGAGTTTGACACCCAGAAACATTTGAACTATGATGAGGCAATGAAATTTTGAGAGAACACCATGCGTAGCACTAATTTTAGTAATTACTGTTCGCAACGTAAAAAGTTTTTGTTACTTTGGTGAACTGTTCCTTTTTACGGAACTTCTCCAATTCTAATCCTTTTCAGTCTTTTCCCCAAACTGTTTTTTCTGATTTCCTCACTCTTCTAATCTTCAGGGTCTCGTTTGTTTGTTGTCTCACCCATGATTTCTACAGCTCATGGAAATTTAACAATTATAATTGATTCGCTCGATATTCATGACATTTTCAGTTACTTGCTAAACGAGGATGCGGTGGCTTTTGCTAACCGTGCTCGTATCCATCGTTTATGCCCAATATTCAGAGAACAATGCAGAGCAAGAGCAGCTGCCTGACGCCCATGACAAAACTGGTACGAAATCTTATAGTCGAGCATAAATTTTTGAACGTGTTTAAATTATTGAGTTTACACGAGGTTGTTGTACAGCGTTTGTTCGGCTAACGTTTCGCCTTTTCCGTCTCCATCAGAACCGATGATGCGAGACGATAGCCCACAGTTGTTCTTCTCGATGTGGTGTCTTCGTCTTTGTATCGTTATTAAGCAATTAAGTAAATAGGTTATTGATTTTTTAGGTGGATTTTGGCACAGAAACTAATAAATCGTAAAGAAACCCGATTTCTAGCAAGTATTTCCTGAACGATCCTTCCTTGGTTCGTGATTAGTTACTGTATCGTCTTTGGTCCACTCTATTCGAGCCTGCCTGATGAAAGCTTTACGATAGCATAAATTTCCTAGTAATTTTTCAACCTTGTGTTTGCTTAATAATCGAGGTAGGGATTGATATTCTTAAGATAACTAGTAGTTTTTATGTTCCTCTTGTACGCCGACGGAGTTGTAAAATAAAATCTGGACTATGAATTCGTCGTCCTCTCTCTCGGCAATCGCGAGGTTGTTAAACAGTATACGTTTACTTCCATACAGTAACACGCATACAACGTAATTGTAGCTGACGTTTCGGCAGGATAGCTTTCTTCAGAGCGGCTTTTTCCACCTGTCTTCCACCGAGGAAGAACAACCGCTCAGACTCGCATATGGTTGAGTCGCATGTGGTTGACAACTCTGGGCGGCTGTTCTTCCTCGCTGGAAGACAGGTGGAAAAATCAGCTCTGAAGAAGACGATTCTGCCGAAACGTCAGCTACGATTACGTTGTATGTGTGTTATTGTATGGAAGTAAACGTATGCTGTTTAACAACTTCGTGATTGCTGAGAGAGAAAACGACGAATTCATAATTCAATGCCGAGGTTAATACAAAGTCGATCCTGGGTACTATTTAAATCTGGACTCCACTGCACAGATAAATTTATGTCTACCTTTTTATATATTGGAAGGCATGTGGGATTACAACAGAGCGTACTTCTATAACATGAAGAAAAATAATGCACAGTTTTTCAGATGATGACAGCACAATTGACAGAGTAGAGAAAGTGCACGGCGAGGCGAACCAGCTAAAGGCACAAGAATCTCTCGGTAATGGAAATTATATATGTATATATATA
>MQTX01000057.1:1230115-1271533 GCA_009735665.1 Angiostrongylus cantonensis
ATACCCACGTATAGCTTGCTGGGCTCTGAACGTGGGGGCTGGTTATACTTCCGGGTAGCTTGCCAGGCTCTCCCAGAGTGGACATGGAGCTTATTTGTTGGAGGCGACTCCTAACCGCCTCCCATATACTTCCCTGTCACTTGATTGCAGGCTTTTGGCCGGATTGACTCGTAGAATACAATCCGCATAAAGCGAGAACGCACCTACACACGCATGCATGAATTCGCCTAGCAAATACAGAAAGTATGTGCCAAACGGCGCGGCAGAAACAGGGAGTCCATCCTCTTGATCCACCTGCGTCTCAGGGAAGCAAATGTCGCTTTTGGTCCGCGATTAACCCCCTATCCGCTAGCTGGGGACGCGCCACGTAGCCTCGCGACTAACCGGCTCGAGATCCCTCATATGAGGGAGATGCGTGGCAGAATTGGCCATGCATCGGAAAAATGCTTATTCATATTAGTCGCTAGCTATAGAAGCTCTGTACGCATTGTCGCTCCACTAGAAGACACAAGAAGCATCATTTTTTTTCTGTAGCGATTCCTATTTCACTGTTATTACCGTAATCGTACCTACTGGTTGCACACCAAATTTTTTCCTTCGCATAGGTTTACTCTTAACTAGCATCCAAATGGAATATCGAACTTCTCATCTTCAGTGACACTGCTGGGAGATGAATCACAGTTATACTTCTCAAATCGGCATTCAGAGACAAAGCCCCATCGTAATGAAGTGGTGAACCATTTTGGAGACGACCAGTTATCCCTGAAGTCGAATAAAAACGTATTTTGAATGAAAACACATGACGAGGTTTCGCTAGTAAGTAGTTTCTTCGATTGCTAGCAGCTTCAAATGGTTCTGATATGTTCTTTTAACTTTTATTCACTGCCTTTTTTTGGGAGAATATTATTTGAAATACAACCACAAGAATGCTGAAATTTAAGCAAAAATTCGAACAATTGGTGTGAGACCAGACTTGTAGAGATTCGTGAATATTATTGGTCTTTTGTTTTATTTGAAAAAATTGGGATAAATTTCAAAACGAAAGTCAGTTCAGCATGATAAGTTTATTATTTAGCATTTTTTTTCCAAATCAAAGGCTTTTTGGTTCTTCTTCCATTTTTTAATTTTTTAGAATACCTTAACTTCGCAATGTGAGCAGATCCATTTAATTTTGGTGGTCGGTCATTCTGATATTAACGCGCGATTCAACGTGTATTTTTAAACTGGCATATGTCAACTCATAACAGACTTTATTTGTCGAAATAACATCACAATGATGCTGAGATATTCGGAAAACTCCAGATCGTAGGTGTATGCGATGGGGAACGAAGGCGCTATTGTCCTTTCCGGGGAATGACGCGTTCACCATCACACCAAGCGGGTCCCTCGTTTCGCTTGTCTCTCAGCTAGTTCTTTCGATCACTGCCATCAGCAGTTCCCGTCAACGGGATTGATCTGAGGAGCTCAAAAGGAAAAAATTGATTACGTCTACACATTCGTCAAAATGATAAACAAGTTTATTTATACAATTTGCCTAAAATGTTGGACTTCTTGTTGCGGTAAAGTCATTAAAGGTAGTTTCCGATTTGGCTTAGTTTTCTTTTTTTTTAGTATCTGGAGTGTTTCTTGCACAGAAAGTTGCGAAGGCTTTTGAAGAAGTGGTACTACGCAGGCGAAAGGTCTGGCCATTCTCAGAGTTCACGTCGCAGCTCGTCAACTTCTGCAACGTCCAGTTGACGTTTCTGGCTCATTTCCTTAGTTTTCTGGGTGCACTTCACCGTGGTCGTTTCACACGGGCTTAAGAAACTGCTTTGGGTAAAATGAGCAGCCAACAATCAAATCGTCGGCATTTCTTTTGTTTGGTGCGCTTTTGGTTTTGGAAAGTGTTGCAGAGCTTCAACACTCTCCCTACTGAACCCATCGTCACCACTTAAGCAGACGATGCATTTTTTGTCGCAGGTCAAAGTACAGTCGAGAAACGGGTCGTTCTGATTTCACAGGCGAAGCACCTACGATACCTCAAAACGACGGTTTTTTTGGTAATCATTCAATCCATGCTGCGTCAATTTATCGAGCTTCTTCGACTTTCCAATTTTCTTTAGACGCTCCCGATGCAGCTGAATTACTTACAGCGAGTTCATCATCAAGTTTTTAAATAGTTATGCACATATCTAGTTATATCAAAATATCTCAGCATCCTTGTAGTTATGTATATATTTGCTCCCAACTCCCTACGATCTGTCGTTCGGTTGACCGTCGAATGGCACGAGCAGGGCGCTATTAAATCTTCAATTTCTCCTCACGCGCGAGAGTAACTCGGTGGGTTTCACACACTCTAGGAACTCCTTGGCCTTCGTATTCTTCTTCTATTATTTTCGTGAAGAGTTTTGACAATCGGTTCGGTGGTCTTCCTGCACTACGTTTGGCATCGCAATGAATCCAGTCACTAACGGCTTTTGTCCATCGGTTGCCGTTCACCCGCATTCCTGCACAACCCACCTTATCTACGATAGCTTGGCGTACAGAATGGCATCTTTGATTTTTTAACGTTGATGTAGGCCGGTGTCTCGGATCCTTTTCCTCACTTATGTGATACGGAGTACACCTACCATCGTCGTCCTTGTTCCTGCGCGTTCTGTAATGTAATCATCTTTCATCCTGCTTACGCAGTGACCAGGATTCTGGCGCATGCGCATATGTTAACGCAGGAAGCACCATGGACTGGAGAGGGTGGGCACGGAGTCGGGTGTTCCTCGTTCTTTTCACCACATCGTTGATGCTGTTGAAAGCTTCCCAAGCAGCCCGCTTCCTCCGGGTCAGCTCTGGAGCTAAGTCATTCATTATGTGGATTTTCCGATCTAGATAAATGGTGCTGGGAATTTGGAGATATTCCTACCGGTGAACGTTAATAGGGCATATCAAACCAATCCGTTCCTCATGAAAATTGTTTTTGTGAGATTGATTTGAAGACCAATGCTTCCATAGGCATAATCAAAGTCGGTAAGCATTCGTTCTGTCTGGTTAATGCTTGGTGGTATAAGAACGATGTCATCTGCGAAGCGAAAATGGCGTAATTGCCGTCCATTGATTTTCACTCACACGTTGCACCATCCCAATGTTCGTATGACGTTCTCGAGGATGGCGGTAAATAATTTTGACGAGTTGGCACCACCTTGCCTAACCTGCCTTTTTACTTCAACGTTAATATCGTTGTAGAATGGTGATATTTCGGTTGTGAACTTGTTTTATAGCTAACGAAGAATCTTCTTATATCAGGTAGGGACGCCCTTACTATCCAGAGCTTCCATGGCTGCTTCTATCTCATCTGAGTCAAAAACCTACCCTAGATCGATGAGGCGGGACAGAGTGGTCATTCGTACTCTCAGGACAGGTCAATGAGTCTTGTTATCATCATGTCGTCCACCATCGTGAATGCTTTTCGAAACACTGCTTGCTCACATGGCTGTCCTTCGTTCAGTGTTTTGTCAGTTTTGTTTAGGATGACTCAAGTGGAAATTTTGCAGACGACAGACAGCAAGCAGATTGGGCGATAGTTGCCGATATCGTGTAGGTTACCCTTCTTGGACAACAGCACAGTTCTCCTTGTCTTCCACTGAATGGGAACTTTGCATTCTGACAGGCAATATGTAAAGAGCTGAGGCAATGTGTTTATGAGGATTGGCCGAGGGTTCTTCAGATGTTCAGGTCTAATTATGTTCCGACCTGGTGTCGTTCGGTTATTCACTGACAAAATTGCAAATCGGATTTCGGAAGAGATAGTAAGTGGTACGACATATTTATCCTCTTTCGTATAAGGGCAGGAGATGCGATTATTGCGTAGACCCGATTAGTAATCATGAGTGATTTTTGGACGCATTAAACCACGCAATTCATCGCCGTTAGTAGCGGAGGAGCGCCCGCGCTCCTCTTTCTCCAAGATGGAATTCGCGACGAGGACGTTTTCGAAACCAGCATTGCACTGTGAATTCGTTAACATCTCCAGTACCGCAAAGCGCATTTAATGATCTTTCTGGCCGTTTGCGCTTCACATAACCGAGTTTGAATTATTAAAAATAAATTAGTTGAGCTTGTTTTTCTAACATTTTGAATTCTAACCCATTAAATCTTCTCGAAAACACAGTTTTTGTTACAACTTAATCAAAAAGTTGTTGCCAAACCAAAACATATATATATATATATATAAATTGAAATCTCAAATAGCGACATTAACTTTCGAATGAACTAATAATTCGAAAGTTTCACTACTTTCATTATTGGCATAAATAATTCCATCTAGCGCTGTTGGCTAAAGGTGCCTCGAAATTTACACCCGGTTTTTGGTTCGATCCTCTGCTCCGATCAAACTAATCCGCCCATTCCTCCTTGGTTGACAGAATGGCTCCATACTTGTATGCGGGTAGGAAACCACTGACTTGATACATCGGTATTTTACTGGAATTCATTGTGTGAATAACATGTGTGTTCAACCACCTCTGTTGTACTACGAACGGGGTCGATTATATTACGTATGACTTAGAGGTGTACCTAAGACGAGCGTCTTATCATTTTTGCCCAAGTTCTTAACTACGTGCCTTTCTTGATAAAGTATTAAAAATGACAATGGTGTTTCAGATGAAGTTGAAGGATCTGGTGAAGAGGATTTGGCAAAGAAGCCAAAGTATACCGATATCAACTCGGCTCCTTCAACAGATTCGAATTCCGAAAAGTCCAAGGTGATCAGGAATACGATTAAACTACTTTTAGTTTTACTACTGATTTCACCACTTGCGAAACAGGTTTTAATTGGGAGTTTCCCTGTCTGTATAGGACGTGCACCAACTTAATAAATTTCAGATTGTTTTTGTTTAAGGAAAAAATATTACTGCGGTGAGCATTAAAGATAGCAAAAAGGATGCTGCGTTTGTTTTAGCACCTTTCCGTGAGTGGAGAAATCACAAAAAATAATGCAAAGTGTGAGAAAACTCCTGGGAAGTGCTCAGCTTGAGTTCTTAAAAAAAAACCTCGTCTATGAAACGGCTTAAGGAGATTTTTTGTTTTATTATTTGGCACACCTGTATCAGAGAACATAGGGTTTCAAGCGGCGTTTTCGAACATCCAGCAGTTGGTTGAAAAATATTGTACAGCGTTTTTGAACATCTAGCACTGATTAAAAAAGATGGTGCAGTATTTTTCTAAATATTTCACTGTTAACAAAAATATTGTCTTGATAACTATTGTTAGCTGAAACGTGCTTCGAATAAAATTTTACTATGGTCGCAACTACATGTGTAAATTAACTATTTAAGGAGAATAAGAATATTGTTGACACAACTGCTCTGCCACAGGACTTCGTTCCGTCGTCGACGAATTCAGTGAGTTCATTGTCACCGAATCCTGACAAGTCCACGTGATGACTCTTAGCCCTCGACGTTATTTTGTTCTTCGTAGTCATCAAAGTTATTGTAATTTTCCGACTCATTTTTGCAACCAAAGACTGAAAATTGTGTTTAGCAATTTTGACTTTGCTTAAAACCTCGGGATTACTCATCGCGTTAATTCACGCGAGGCCCTCATCTAGCCATTTTTTGTCTTTAACTTCCACTCACAAAACTGTCAACAGCAGATATTGTCAACAAGCGTAACAGATGAGATCAAATTGGAATAGTTGTATAATCAGATAGGAAAGCGATCTGGGAAGAAAAGCCCGTTGGAGACTTTAACGTCAGAATGCACAGCACCATTAAAAGTGAATATAGAACTGGCAAATTTGAAATACTCACTTGTTAACCAAAATGGCCCAATTTTACAAGTCGTTCATTCTCCAGGACTTATTTCATTCGGTCCGTTATCTGCAATCCGTAGAAATCGTCATTCCCGGAAACTGGGTTTGGTGTGAATTCAACTACGACTTGATGGTCTGTTATCCCGTTCTCTGATTTAAAAATTGAACGCTGGTTGAGTATACAACTTTCCTCGCAATATCGAGATCGACGTACTACATTGTCCCAAGCTGGTGTGGATTGTAGGGTGTGTCTGTCTCTTACAAGTCGTATTATCGCGGTTGGTCGCAATTTCTGTAACGGCCCGCAACACCGCAGGCTTTTCGAAAAGTCCTGCATTACTTTGACATTTATAGATAATCTCTCTTCGGTGGAAGATCTTGGGGCACGGTTATCTAATAAGATTATGAAAAGGATTTTTGTAGCAATCGCATCTTATGACCGTTGAGTTTGCCGCTCAAAATCTTCAAAATGTTGGTTCTTTACCCGTTAAAGATTCCGATAAATATAACTTTAATGTTTATATTATTAAGTTATATTTCGCAATATACCCTGCCATTAAAAAGAGTAGGCAGTAAACAAAAACGGTTAAGATTGTGATTATAACTGGGGCCTCAGCTTAACTGGGTTCATTGCCGATTTGTGCTCCCCAGATCAATCCCGCTGTTGGGTGATTGCTGATGGCAAAAAGATCGATAGAACTAGCTGAGAGACAGGCGAAACGAAGGACCCGCATGGTGTGGTGGTGAGCGCGTTACTCCCCGGAAAGGACAATAGCGCGTTCGTTCCCCGCCATAGACACCTGCGGTCCAGAGTTTTGCAAATGTCTCCGCTTCATTAAAGTTATATTTCGCAATATACCCTGCCATTAAAAAGAGTAGGCAGTAAACAAAAACGGTTAAGATTCCGATAAATGTTTTGCTTATGGATCGTGAGGCTCCTATCTGCTTCTTTTCCCAGCTCCCTTGAAATACGAAGAGGCATTCAACAACTTTGAAAAGAGCAGCATTTTTCGATCAAGAAGTACACCATACATCATAAGAACTCTATCCGATGCCTGTGGTCTCAGCTAAAAGAAAAGGACCCAGCGTTTTTCAGCTTGCGGTGACCTCTCGATTTATAAAATCAGTGTTGTTATGGCATCGGACAAGTCTGGTGTTGCCAGACTGCTGTGCGAGGTTCTATCGACCTTAGCCAAGCAAAAGAGTCGGTCAGATCAAGATGCAGAATTGTATTTGAATACATCGTGCATTGTAAGACACTACTAACCACTGCATTACATGCACCTCATAGTCGTCGCAACTGCCCAACAAAAATGCTTTTCCAGTGATTTTTTATGACTTGTATAGGACAATAGGTTTAGTTGTGACATTATTTTACTGAGGCTCGAATCACCGCACCATTATTTTGACTAGTGAAGTAGCCACATTAGGACAAATATGACATTGGAACTGATACTAAATTTTTTGTCAAGCCATGGCTTTAACGATGACATCGTAATATCTTCGAGTGTTGGGGAAGCTAAGCTATATCGAGACTGAAATATATTTAACAGACAGTCTTTGAAATTCATGACCAAACACGCCTAAAGCGAAAGGTTTTGTTCACATAGTGAGAAGAGTTGACGATAGATGAACGATAAAAAAAGTGAGTAGAATAAAGGCGCTCGTCGGTTCGATCACACTTAGAGGACCTACTGGTTTATAACTTACGCTTACTGGGTTTATTCACTACAGTATACGACTTCTGAACCAGATATGTGCCAACTTCGCAACGCTTGAAGCATTTCATGGGGATGAAGGTGATAGAGGTGGAACGAAAACAATGAAAAATCTGGTGCTGGAGCTCCAGCTCATAGCTTTTATAGCCTCCATAGCTTTTGTGAGAGCGGATATACTAAGCTTTAATTTGAGTTTTTTTGGATTCTCCTTTTTTCATTTTTGAGACTTTGGGATATTTTGAATAACTCCTTGATTTGTGCATAAAATCGGTACCATTGGCTAAGGATTCGACTAAATCGTCGCCTTCGATACTGCTTTTTCTAGAAGCCAGCAGGGAATTTATGCAAGTAAACGTTGGAGCAAACAGGAAATAGATTTGGTAATATATCTCTAAATCTTTCTGTTCTATTTCTTAGAGCTGCATTGATCTGAATGACTTGGTGTGCCGTTTTACAATATTTTCGTAAGATTGTAGTTCAAGCCTTTTACGGTCAAGATGTGATTTCTGTGCAAGGAAAACCACTGTTTTCCCCCGGAGGGATGGAAGGCCTGATGGGCCAGGAGCGCGTGTGGCGCAGTGGTCGGACGCGCCCTGCAACACAGAATCGATACCATGTCCATGGCCCACTAAGCCTTCCATCCCTCCGGGGTCGGCAAATTGGTACCAGACTTGTCTGGGAGGATAGCAGCACTGACTCGATACATCGGCAGGCCACCAAGAGTCATTGTAAAGAGCAGATATGCATTCACTCACCTCCAAGCGGTGCTTAATGAAATCGAATGCATGGTGCATCCCTTAGGGATTGATCAACGTCGAGAGCTTTATCTTTTTTTGTCCTTTCCGTCGAATGCATTCGATTCTTGTGCACGGATCCAAAATGTCTCAAAAGCTCTGTATGCCAATGAAAGAATTTATGTGTTCAGGTGGACAGCTCAGCAATATCATCGCCAGAACAATCTTCTGGAGTTGATTCCGAACAATCTACCGATGAAACTTCTAAAGTCAACCGATCGTCATCAAAAGAAGAGATTGGAAACGCGGAGATCAACAACGAAGGTCTGGATTGCTTAAACTTTGGAGTATTTCAGTAAAAATATTTCCCCGAAAAGTTGTTTACTTCAATTATAACGTTTACTGCTTTTCATAAATAAGGTATAACCTCATCATAAGTCCAGTCCACACAGTGCCTCTAGAGTCCTATTTATTCTATCAATAACTATAGGAGCGACTGAAGGCTTTCGCTTTATTAAAATTTGCACTTCCTGCCTTCTAAGAAGTGAGAAAAAACCGGAATAAAATAAAAGGGATACTTTGTCGTTATTACTACTGAGTTTTTAGCAAAACCCAGCTGTGTAATTTTCCATAAAAATATAATAATTTTAGGAACGCCGCTCAAGCCACCAGATGGAGCTGGTCGTCCGTCTAATCCTGCAGTAAATAGTATCCCTCTCTCGCCGTCATCATCGAATGATAATCAAGTAAGCATAGTTAGGGGCAATACTGTACTAGGATCCATGTCTTATCGCATGCCAAAAGTTTTTTTTAGGAAGCTTGACGAAGCCGTTAAAATATGAAACTCAATACTTATTCTTGCTGCACGAGTAAAAGTGCTATCAACTATAAGAAAATGAATCCAACTGATCTTTTTATGGGGAACAGATGTATTAAAGCTAGTATATACGTAAATATGCTTAATACTTAATTACTTGGTCGACTTATCTATACGGATAATTGACTAGATCTCAGCAGCTTCTCATTCAATCCGTAATATTGCCGCCTTGACAAGTATTCTTGTCTTGGAGTTTTAAGGAACTCAGGTCAAAGTATTTAGAAGTCGTAATCACACGTAATCGCCGACGTATGTAAATCAGCGAGACGTCCACTGGCTCGCGCATAGGTTTTTTTTTTTAGGTCGGAGGCGATCCGTGGCATTCCATAGCATTTTATAGCTCTTAGTTATATTACGGAATAGAAATGTGGAACTGCATCTCTGCATGAATAGTCTTGTTGTAGAGAGAAAATGTTGCTTTTTACATCTAAGTACAACGTTCCAGGAGCACAGTGGTCACAGTGAGGCTGTAGAGCATAATGGCGTTAAAAAATGCATCGCAGTAATTACCGTTTGGTTGGCAATCGGCCAGTGACTGTCCTGTATATACGTTGATCTGTACCTGTGGGACGTACTTGGATCACTCCAGCTCGGCCAGAGTCCTATGTAGAAGATTAGTGCTAGGTGACTCAACTTCATTCGTGCGGAGTAGCTGATTAGCATCGATGCGACGACTGCGAAGAAGAAACGACTGCTGTGAACACTCAACTAGAGTCATTGCTGCTCTAATGAAGGCGAAACCGCTGAGAAGTTAGCCACAATATTCTACTTTTTTTATTTTTATATAGCCTTTCTTCACGTCTACTATGCGGATCCCAGCACTTCTCACACTCAGTTCGTTTTCTCGCATCCTTTATTCACGAAGATTTTGCAACTTCTACGCGTGCCCTCGGCTATTGCTTGATGACTTCATTTCATCTTGGACGCTTTGTAATGTTGGTCGAATCGATTCTCCCTGGAGTCCTTAGATAGCTGGGCTGGAGCGTTCCCAATTGGATGGCAGAGAACATTTTTTTTTTCCGGAAAAGTCTGGTATCAGTTTGCTTACTTCAGCGGGATGAGAGGCTTGGTTAGCACGGAGCGGAGTCGAACTAGCAAACTGTGCTATCCGCCTCAATTAGCTATAATAAGGATTTGTTATAACCTCGTGCTAGCCTATCAGTTAGAGATGACGTCACAGTAAATGAGGCCAATTAGAATTGATGGCTCCTATTACATGTTTTTTTTATACCGACTGTGTTCTTTTATGCAGACGCAGAGCGGTTTTCCAATTTCGCCATGTATTCGTCCTCGCATGCTTTACGAGAGATCAGATAGGCTGTACCCGAGGTCATGCAATCACCGTATCTACCGTTAGGGCAAATTATGCAGTTTTTCGTTATACATAGACGGTCATATAGGCGGTTGCGAACTAGCTGGCGTCTTAGAGTGTCCGGTGGTATTTCTATCACTCTTACGAAATTCTCTAGACCGGCCCTTATTAAGCAACGTTTTATAGCTGCACTAATTTTGCTTGAAATAAAGGGCAAGAGGAACGGAGCCTTGTACTGGTCATTACCTCTCCTATCATTCTTCACACACTAAAAGGCGCTTATAAGAAATAAATTTCGAACCGCCGCCAACGTGTTCACAGGAAGAGAGCAATGGGAAGAATCTTTGAAACTGGCGCGCCAAATAGCCATTTCAAATGGTTACGACACTGTAGCTTCTCGGCGTAGGCATAGAGGAAAAACTACGCCCAAGCGACAATTGTGGCTAAAACAAGGCTCCGTTCCTCTTGCCCTTTATTTCAAGCAAAATTAGTGCAGTGTACTAAGCAATTCTGAAGTTGTTAGTGAGGAAAGAAGAGCAGTTCCGGTTAATGGCGTTGATGAATTTCCTAACGGAAGAGAAGATCATGATGAGAAGCAACTGCAAACCGTAGACGAAGAGGGCAAGGATGATTCGGATTCTGTAGGTAGGAGGCGATATTTTACTTATAGTAGAGTGAACTTGCGAAGTATGTTTGCACAGTGATGCTGAACTAATTGTAAAACTTGGAGCCAATGCTAGATTCGAACCCGCGATTACCCTTTACGGGGCTCGCGTGTTGCCCACTTCATCAGTAATGTTCTTGCTTTACCTTTCTCTCAGCCATCTTTTGACCCTAACGGTGTCATCAGCAATTACCCATCAACTAGAATGATCCGAGGATCAGGATCATAAATCGGAATTGAATTTTGTCAAGATGAGGCTGTAATCGAAATCGCAACGCTTAACTTTTTATTTCCTGCCTATTACTCGATTCATTTCGACTGAAGCTTCAGCTTAACTGGGTTCAATGCCTATTTGTGCTCACTATGTCATTTCCGTTCATAGGTGATTTTTGTTGGCACTATTAGAGTAAAAAACTGAGAGAAAGGAAAAACAGGGTTCTCAGTAGTGTAATGGGTAACACTTGTGCTCCCGGAAAGGGTAATTGTGGGCCCAAATCTGGCCTAAGGTTTAAAATTTCCCAATGTATCAGCACAACCCTGGTTATATTTCACGCATTTTTCCGCCCTGAAGATTTAATAGATTCTGAAAATAGGAAGTAAAAGTTAACTTTCAGAAATCAGCGATACGGTAGAAAGCGGCACAGGCCCGATTACAAAGGTAGGGCTCCAGTTTGACAAAAAAATACTTTTTACTTCTTGATTTATTTAGTGGTTCACTAAATTGCGTACTTACTTTCTCACATATATGTTCAAATATACGAGTAATTGTTTGAAAAGCAGAAGTAAGCTGAAACAGTAGACTACAAGATGAGTTTAACAATTTTTGAATAAAGGCATTGATTTCAATGCATTGAGAGCACAGTTAAGGTTATAGGAGTGACAAATGGCGAATGAAACCTATGTATAGTTCCCCTTCGCAGATTCCTACTGGTTAGCAGTATTAATAGGAGCTCTTCTTAGTAAAGCTGACTGATAGCATTGTTAAATGGGGAATAGGAATAAGGGAGGAAAGCACAGCGGTAGTGATGTCGGTCGTCACGAGTATGGAACTAGTTCGGTTCCTCTCCTGGCCAACCAAGCCTCTCACCCTTCGGGGTCGTGAAATTGTTACCGGACTTGCCTGGGAAAATCACTCTCTGCAATCCAATTGGAAACGCTCTAGCCTGGCTATCTCAGGATTCCGGGGAGGATCAACTTGACCAGCTTTCTATAACATTTTAGATGAAATGAAAATCGTCAAGCAGCAGCCGAAGCTACACGTAAAAATTTGGAAGACCTCCGTGAACAATGAATGCGAGGAAACGAATCGAATGTGAGAAGTGCTGGGATAGCACACATAAAGACGGCTCATATAAAATGAGAAAAATGACAGCTTTTTAATTTGTTGAGCTTACACGAGTTTGACAAATTTGTTTATTTCGGCTAACGTTTGTTATTCTAAATCTGTTTATTAAAAAATAATAGCATTGCAATGATTTGCTAGAGATAATTTGTCACTCCAAACTTTATAAAAAAAATGTGTGCCTCAGAGAACCCTATCAAAGTATAATCTTATTGTTTCATGCTGAATGACTAGTTTTCGACTGTAATACCTATAATTCAAATATTTTTCAGATATAATTCGAGAAAATATGTCAAGCCAGTCTTTTGTTTTACGTTTATACTTCACTCGATTAGAAATTTCCTTCTTTGAAAACCATCTTTGAAAATTTTTCATCCAGATTGACAGCGCTAGCAAGGATGGCCTAAGGTTTAAAATTTCCCAATGTATCAGCACAACCCTGGTTATATTTCACGCATTTTTCCGCCCTGAAGATTTAATAGATTCTGAAAATAGGAAGTAAAAGTTAACTTTCAGAAATCAGCGATACGTTTCGCTTTGATAGTTGAAGCTTTGTTTTATTTCTAATAATCCAGACGACCAACCAACAATAATCGCAAGACCCGACAACGGGCTGGAACCATCTGGCTACGGATCCAACGGTACGACGTTTAGCATATGCTTTCAGTTTTGACGCATGACCTCAATAGTTCACGATGAGGCCATTACTAGTACTGTTGAGCACATTCTGAGAAATACACTACTAAACACTATTATCGGCCTACTTCATGTAACACTTGCCTGTGTACTTGGATAGCTCGCTTTCTCTAGTAGTGCTGGGCCCAGCTCGTCTTCCATGTGTTTCTTCCTCACACAAGCGTCGTCTATAGTGATGGCCTGCTTCAAACATGATGGCGTCCGTGAGCACATTGTATAGTCCGGGGATCGTTTTCATGTACAGAACCAGATGGTTGACGCAAACCACGAACATCTGCACATCATGGAGACCACTTCACTGCTTTCTTCACTAATCTGTCATCTGCTCTAGTTGTGTGACCGGGTTATCTGTGCTTTACTGTTGATTTCTATTCTCCTAGATTTCGAAGATGAGTTATTGAAAATTAGGGCTTCGCATTCCGTTAGAGTTGTGTGGGCCAGTTATATCCACAATAGATTGTTTAAGTGCTCTGTGAGTACTTCACAGAGTTTTTGACGTGATTGAAGTTTAAGCCCACGTTTCTAGTGCATAACACAGCGCTGAGAGTTCCGTTGAATCAAAGTCAAAAAGGTGAGTGTGGAGTTTTGTGTCTGTTAGATTGTGGGTGACTTTTTCGAGAAGTCCGAATGCGACCAATGCCACTTTCGATCTCCTATCTAATTTCTCCTCGAGACCTTCATGCTCATTTGATGCTCAAGGTACAGGTACGAGGAGGTCTCTGTATTCAAAGGACCATCCAGTCTGATTTATTCGTCTACACATCATGATTTTCTTATGAACTGTGCCTTTTCTCGATTTATGCGAAGTGCCATTTTCTTCTCGCTTCGTTGGCATCACTGATCAACGTTTGTAGCACGTATGTGCCTCTTGAAAGGATGACAATTTCGTCAGCAAAATGACGATTTGATAGGAATTTTCCATCAGTATGTACGCCATTCCTGTCTCAATCGAGTAACGTTTCATTATCCATCGCAATACAGCGGTAAACAACTTTGAATTGCGGTGCCTTCTCGAACACCTTTCCTATGGGAGTGATAACAGGTTGATGGAAAAGCTCTATTTTTGTGCTACATTTCGGATAGCATTCAATTAGTGTTCGTATGCAGGACGGCTGCATTCTTTGCTCAACGAGTGCTCATAGGATTCGATTCGTTTTGACTCTATCAATCGGTTCTTCATAGTGGACATAGGTTAGGACATGGGCAGGTGCGACTTTAGACAGATATGTATGACGAGGACGCGGTGTGGTCGTGGGCGCATATAGCTGAGTCTCTACTGGACACTTGCCCAATTGATTGTGCTTCATCCAGTGTCGTTTATATTGCGTATTAGAGCAATCTTCACGGAAAATTTGTGGAGTACACTCAGCAATCATATTGGATGATAGTTACGAAGAACTGTTCGGTCACCCTTCTTGGGTAGGACGACCGTGTGCAACTTTTTCTACCGTTCTGGGATTTCTATGGTTTGCGAGAAGTTTTGACGTCCTGTGTGAGGATGTTCACTTTATCAGTATCATCTTCACTTTCCAAGATACATAGTGGAGCATTATAGTGGCATAGAGTGCACCGATGTTTCTGCAGAATAAATAATTTTTGAGTTCACAATGTTGACTTTTTATTTACTGCCTTTTACTTGTTTTCACAGCAGGGTATTATTTGTGAAACAACCACAATGATGCTGAGATATTTGAAGAAAACCTGGCTTGCTGGTGTCTGCGGTGGAGAAAGAACGCGCTATTGTCCTCTTCCGGAGAGTAACGCGTTCACCACCACACCATGTGGGTCCTTCATTTCGCTGTCTCTCAGCTAGTTCTATCGATCACTGCCATCAGCATTCATCCATCAATGGGGTTGATCTGGGGAGCCCAAATCGGCATTGAATCCAGCTAAGCTGAGGCTATACTTGGAATTCACAGTGTTGACTTTTATTTGCTGCCTTTTACAAGTTTTCACGGCAGCGTATTATTTGTGAAACAACCACAATGATGCTGAGATAATTGCAAAACTCCGGACCGCAGGCGTCTACGGTTGGGAACGATGCGGTAGTTAGATACATGCGAAACGAAGGACCCGCATGGTGTGGTGGTGAACGCTTTACTCCCCGGAAAGGACAATAGTGCATTCGTTCCTCACTGCAGACATCTACGGTTCGGAGTTTTGCGAATATCCCAACATTTTTGAGTTGGTTGCTATAACTTTGTTGCGTTACCGATGCAAATCCTCCAGCAAAGATCTTTTTCAGTGAGCTTTTATTGTCTGCCATGTTAATGAGTTGCAATATGATCAAGCTTCATCTTTCTTCTGTTTTCAACAAACTCCTTGCTGGTAATGGAGATGTGATATGAACTTCCTATCTGAGGAATTGATGCGAGGTCGCCACAAGTTTTAAATCTTTAGACAAGCACCTTGTATTCCCTAGTCAGGTTTTCTTTCATCTACTAACCATGTAGGGAGAAAGTTTTATTGACAATATCCTTGTCATACACACCTTGCGTTTTTTTTTGACGACGACAAGTTACTTCGTATAGAGAAGATGGTAATCAGAGGGGCGATTATGACTTCTAGTCTTGGTTTACTCCTAAGTAGGCTTCCAGATTTGAACATCAAAATTTTCTCAGCTTGGAAGATCAGCATGGTGTCGTAAATCATCGGTGAATTTCACATAATAATTACCAGAGAAATAGCGGCAGGGATGCTGAGACATTAGTAAAATTCGTAACCACAACTGAACTTCGAGTCCGTGAGCCTTTCCTTAGCCTCACATGCTATACACCACACCAACCGAGGTCGTTGCTTTGCCTTTTTGTCAGCAAGTTTTTTGTAACGGAGTTTTTAGCAGTGACCTTCAAAAACAACTATCTACGAGCATAAATCGGCATTTGATCTGGTTAAGCTGAAGCTACGATGGAGATCAGTACGACTGACTTTTGCTTAGTGCCTATTCTTTTTCCATGGACCCGACATTATGTTAAATGCAGTGAAAAAAGAATAGGTGGTTAATAAATGTTAAGCAATGTGCTTTTTACTGCTACTCCAGTTTAACAGGGTTCAATATCCATTTTTGATCCTCAGTTCATTACTGTTAACAGCTGGTTGCTGGTAGCACCGCTGGAGTAGAAAGCTAGTTAAGAGAAAGGCAAAGGAAGGAACTTGGTTGGTGTGGTGCATTCACGTGACCTTCGGACCACGAAAAGAGTAACCTCGGTTTCGTAGCACACCTGACTTCGTTGTTGTTTTTCACATATTACATTGTCATGTCTAAAAAAAGAAGTAAATAATGATTAAACGTTGTGAATTAATTGAAATCTTCACACTGCGGGTTACGAATGCAGTTATTGCGATTCTATGAGAAATAACAAAAATGCGCAATCGATGAATATTTTGCTGAGCAACTTTCTGATATCCTTATTGTTCTGCACAGTTCTCCTTCTTTTTTTAAAAGTCAATTCTAAGAAATTCTATTTTACGCCATGTTTCAGAGACGGTCGTCGACTACGAAGAGGATTCTAAAAGTGCAGGTGACCACTATAAGATGTATTCATTTATAAGTGAATGTTTTCCTCTATTTCAGTAATCAAATACTAATCGTGAAATAATTTTCTGTTTGTCAACTGTGTGAGTATAGCCTATATTTCGAGACGTTTTGTTGATTTTCGGTTTATTTTCGTAAGATATTATGTAATATTTGTCGTTAAGTCCTAGAAAAAAGCAGTTATGGTTCCTCGAAAAGCAAGCGAGCTGATAAGCCAGTTCCCTCACATCACGGTAAGTCTCGTTAAAGGTGAAACGTTCTGTGAATGTATCACGAAAATTTCTTTCTGTTAATTTTTGCAGAAACGTTTCTTTCTTTAGAAAAGCACAATCTTTTTCTGTAGCCTGATTTTTTGGCTTTTTCTTTCCTTAAAGACTAGCAATAATTTTCCTGGAAAAGTCGGTGTAGGAAAGAAGAGTGTTGATATATGAAGTGAAAGCATGATGTAACAAGTAGTTGCAAATGGTTTTTTTCTTGCTTATTAACAACGAAAATATCTCACTGGAAGTACTCGTTCTCCGGAAAATGTAATAAAAGGATAAAGCTCTCGGCGTTGATCAATCCCTGGGAGATGCGCCATGCATTCGACTTCATTAAGTATCGTTGGAGGTGATTGAATGCATATCTGGCCTTTATAATGACTCGCGGTGGCCTGCCGATGTATCGAGCCAGTGCTGCTATCCTCCCAGACAAGTCTGGTACCAATTTGCCGACCCCGGAGGGATGGGAGGCTTGGTGGGCCATGGACGCATTTCACGTGCGCGCCGCACGCGCCCCATGGAAAATGTAATAAGTTGTGTTTATGAAGAAATTTTGTGATTAAATTCACATGATGATATGGGCAATTAAGGATTGCTAATATAACGTCTTTATCATTAATAAACACTGTGAACAGAAATGACAAGTTTTCTGGTAATTGTCAATGAAAACAAATGGAAAGAAATTAATATAAGAGAATCAGGAAGGTGCAAATCAATAAGTCGATTAATTGTCGAAGAACTAAAATGTATGTTTCTGTTAAAATTGACACATACCTTCAGTTTTCTTTGTAGATATTTTGCTTGCGGAAAAACACCTCGTCACAAAGGTCGCCCTCCGTACCGTGGGAATCAGTAGCACGACAAAATTGCCTACAACAACACGAGAGAAATGTAGTATTTCTTATTTAAAAAAAAACTCGTACAAAGGTGGAATAGGTAGTTCTAAAATTCAAGATTTCTTAAGATAATTCTTATCTAAGAGAGTCATATCAACTAGAAATCTTTTCTTCCTCTACTATTTCAAGCACTTCAAGGCTTATCAATACTAATCTAATTCCCTATTGACTTAAGCGAACCTTACAAGACATTTCTTGGAAAAATGTTTGAACGGTGAAGGTTCAAGGGTAAAGTGTAAAGGTTAAAGGATCCAGCTTCATCAGTTCATGAAGGGTGCGCCATTAATTCAGCTTCATCAAGCATTCTAAAGGTGGCTAAACTCATGTCTTGCCAATATAATCACTTGCGATGGTTGATCGATGCATCAAGCTAGTATTATATTTCAATCCTCCTCGTCAAACGCACAACCGATTTGCTGACTTCGAATTTCCCACAAAGCCTTGGTGAGTCCGCGGCTCAAACCAGTGACCAATTCAGTGTACATTGCAAATCTCCTCTAACCATTGCGGTGTACGCGCCGTTGAGAAATGTTTTACTTTCACATATTCTTATCCTTTTTAATTGGAGTTTTCTTATGATTCCATCAAGTTTCTATGTCGAATCAGCAATATTTATTTTGAAGTAACGAATTTTAAAAGTGGGCTGTGCACCATAAATTCGCACTGCTTTCAATATCGTAAGAACTTTTCGAATATTTTGTTTTCTTGTTCAGCAATCACGAGGTTGTTATGCGGCATACATTTACTTCCATAGAAAAACACACAATACAATACAACACAACAGTAGCTGACGTTTCGGCAGTATCGCCTTCTTCAGAGCCGCTTTTTTTTTTACATGACTTTTTACATAATTGCTGAACAAGAAAACCATCATCAACCATATGCGACTATAATCAGCTGTTCTAACCTTCCTCATTGGAAGTCATGTAAAAATGTGGCTCTGAAGAAGGCGACACTACCGATACGTCAGCTACTGTTGTATTGTATTGTGTGTTTTTCTATGGAAGTAAATGTATGCTGTGTAACAAATTCGCGATTGCTGAACAAGAAAACAATGTATTCGTATTCCAATGCCGAGGTTAATAGAAAGTCGATCCTGGGTACTGTTCTCGAATATTATTCTATTGATCTATTGGGGAAATTTGTTCCTAGACGACTGTGACAATATGTTCTACTCCAGGGCCATGAAGCTCGTCGTTCACGGTAGAAAAAGTTGGAGCGTGTCTGAGTTTATCAGAGTTCGTAAAATTTGGGGACAATGGTAAAAAATGTAGCTTGACATTATTGGGATTCGATTTAAATTCTTTCCACATTAAGGTCCAGGCAGCACGTTAGAATACTATGAAATTAGAACTGATAACTCTTGTATTGTGGGCCAACTTTTGCTGAATTTTAGGGACTCCATACCAGTGGAACTGCGACAACGAAATAGACGATAAAGGGAAATTGTGTAAAGGATGGGCTGAAGGTGGTTTGTGCACTATGCACAAGGCTACGATGTTCCTATTCTGCCGAAAGACATGCCTTTGTGTTGGGCCAAGTGTCTAGCACATATGTTTTTATATTATTGCTCACTGAATAGCCTTATTTGTAATATTTGGTGGTAAATAATAAACAGATGCATATCAGTCCAGTTCAAAAAACAATATGTGTTAATTTCCATGGAAAAGAAATGCAGCCATGACTCAATAACTGAAGATAGGGGTAAATTTACCGTTGGGAGACACGAAATATTGCTATTTCGCTTCTCATTCGTAAGCGAAAAATCGTTTCCATTTACATTCCACATGTGCTTCCTTCTTTTTTCTGCTTTTAATCTTTGAATTTAGTTTGTTAACCACAAGGATGCTGAGATACGAGCAAAATTCGTGGCCCCATATAGGTCTCGAACGCGTGCTCTACTATGCCTTCGTGCGTACGATTTCGAAGGTTGGGGTCCTGAGTTTCGCTTACATTTCAGCATACCTGCTCCTGTATTTCGTATTGTATTCTGCAATGAAAAATGAATAAGCGATTAGTAAAAGCTAAAGCATTTGTCTAGTTCTTACGGTACACACCTGTTGAACAGACACGAAGCTGATATAGTCGTTGTTGTTGTTGATGCGGCTCTATGGCTGACTTTTCGGCGACTTCTCCTTCTTTAAAGCCTAGCCCTATTCTGTTTAACATTATATCTGTAACTGTGGACCATCGACTAGCACCATCGGCTTTGATGAAGACAAAGACGTCAGAAAGTTAGCAGAATAAAAGTTGTATGACAACCTCGTGTAAGCTCAACAGTTTAAACACGTTTTGATTTGTCACACCAGCGCTCAAGGAAAATCGGTTTTTGAATTAGTATACATATAATGCGGTAAAATATCTACAGTACTAATGAAGACCTATCAAAAAAATGAACTCCACTTTGTTTAAAACCCACTCACCTTGTTGTTAGATGTTCGACCATCCTTGTGTTGCTCACATGGGAAGACCAGTGGAACCCATCCACATTAAGAAATTAGTCTGAGAAAAGGTGCCAAATCATGCGTAATAGTGAGGAATTGGTCCCTCAGATCATTTTTGGACTTTTACAATTTATCAAAAATGTGTATTCAAATTGTTGAGCTTACACGAGGGTGATAAAAAAATCTATTTCGGCTTTCGTCTCAGCGAAAATGCTTTAGAAGTTGGGCATTTATTTCCCACCCCCTGTAATTTTTCTCTGCAGGGTATGATGTGAAGTGCAACCGCAACGATGCTGATCTATTCGCAAAACTTGAGTCCCGACCAATCGAACCATGATTTCTCTTTTCGGGGTTTGCGCATTACATACTGTGCTACGGAGGCTCTTGCCATATCCTACATGGGACTACGTATACTGAATCTGAACTCATGCAGTTTTCCGTCTCTCCCGTTAGGACAGACCACACAATTCTCTGAGCTGCACAGATGATCACAGAGGCGGTGGCGACCAAATGACCGCTTAAAGTATTGGGTGGCAGGTCAGTAACTGTCACAGATTTTTTGGGAGCACTTCTTTCTAGACATTTCTTAATAGAAGCACCTTGAAAGATGCCTTACTGAAGTTCGAAAAAATCTCTTGCTGCACGACTCCACCTTTTAATCTAATCTGAGCGGCTGCTGGTTCGTAGCCATCAAAATGGTTATTTTTCCGTGCCAAGTTTAATGATTCCTTTCTGTTCCCTTCTCTATTAATCTATCCGCCACCTGGAGACCCACCACGTTGCTCACGACTAATTGACGTTTGATCCGTGTATGAGGTTGATCCACCCATCTATATTGTTCATTATAATCTTTTCATGAATTTGAGCGATTGTGTTGTGACTGAAGAGTGAACACTTCTTCAACTGCCACTTTGTAGGATCGGCTTGACGGAAAGAGATGGTTATACGAGCATTATTTGTAACACCAATAGTTGTGTTTCAAGCTGCCAATTTTATAAAGTGTCGCACTTGTGCAGTAAACTCACTAAACGCCGGTCATCGATTTTCAAGAGTTGCAGTTAGTAGGGGGTCACAATTCAGTTTTTAGAACCTAAGAAAGCTTTTAAAGCAAATGCTAATACCGTTGCACAGAAATCTAGAACATATATGCAATAAGCTCTTGAAGCACCTTGAACAAATTCGAAAATCCAAAAATTCTCAGAGAGAAGTATCGTGTGATTAAGCGTGTTGACGCGCCTTACCTTATGCTGATTTTTTCTGACCTGAGCCATGCACATTCATGAGCCGTGTAGAACTTTGTGCGGTAGGTCTCAATTAAATAACTGAAAAACTTAGTGAAAACCAAATGCCCAACATTTTACTTACTGTATGTTATTTTGTCAAGGCGCGTGTAGCGCAGTGGTTGGAGGAGCCACTGCGACGCGCACTTGGAATGCTCCCATGGCCCACCAAGCCTTTCACCCCTCCGGGGTCGGCAAATTGGTACCAGACTTGTCTGGGAGGATAGCGGCACTGGCTCGATACATCGGCCGGCCACCGCGAGTCATTGTAAAGGCCACATATGCGTTCAATCACCTCCAACGATACTTAATGAAGTCGAATGCATTGCGCATCCCTCAGGGATTGATCAGCGCCGAGAGCTTTATCCTTTATCCTTTATGTTTTTTTGTCAAGGCAGGGTATTCTGTGAAATGTGGAATGTAACTCTCGCAAGAATAAAGAACATAAGCGCGTAAAACTCTCGAGACATTTTGGATTAATTGCAGAAATCTGAAAATGAACAGCAGGGAGTAATGCCTCATTATCACGCGTGATATTGGGCAGTATATAAGACTGTTATTCTGATGGGATGGGCACATTACGTTTCCCTGTGAACACTGCGCGGTTGGTCTCCACATAACACATTAAGTGGAAGGCTCATAGAAAGCGGTGAGTGTGCAAAGACTCTGTGTTCAATGTGATTGAAATTTTGGTTTAGCGTTTTCTCTGTTTGGTTATGGAGGTGTTTGGTCATGTAGATTGCAGTCAACTTGACCTTTCAAGGTCCTGAGGAAGGCGAAATTCGCCGAAACGTCAGCTTGTACGTAAATAGAAATAAAATAACACCTCGTGTTTGCTAAACAGAAGTAAAAAGAATTATTTCATCAATGCCGAGGTTAATAGAAAGTCGGACGTGGGTGTAACCACAACGTTGCTGAGATATTTGTAAAACTCGGACCTCCATAGTAGTTTCGAATCCATGTCCACCAGTCCCAGACAGCTTCACCTTGACGGGGACAAGACCGATTTTGCTTTCCAGACATAGATAGACATATACGTTGTTTTTTAAAACTGAATTGAGCAACCTTTTTTGTGGCATTAATGAAAGCATAAACGCGAATGTTTCGTTTAAAAATTCGGACAGCAACTTCTGAAGGACAAAAAAAAATTCTTGCAGAAGTGTAAAGCGAATAATTCACTTAGGCTCACAGGTGCCTTCTTCGAAGTGTCCGACCGAACATTTTGTAGTGAATCCCTGCAGCTCGTGCTGCTGTTGTTGAAAATTCAAGCCCATATGCTCAGAAAGGGAATCGTTTCAAGACTCCCAGAATTTCTTGGCCAGCCATCTTAACTTGGAAATACTTTCTGTAAGGTGGTTATTATCTTTCAAGCCTTTAATACCTTTTATATATACCCTTTATGTAAAATCTACGACAACTAGGGTTTGGTGAAAGTAGAACTATGTCACAAGGTTGGAAGAGAAAATTAATTCGGTTGCAAGCAACGTTGCTCGTTAAAATAATGTGCATTCAGAGTGTCACCCTTCTCATGGCATTATGTAAGACCTAGGAAGGACATATATCCTTTGTTTGATAAGCTTACACGAAGCTGATATATATTCTTTATTCGTCTAACGTTTCGACAACCTCGTCTTCATCAAAGCCGATGATCCGCATCGATGGCCAACAGTTGTTCGGCTTCTCGATGTGGTGACTTCATATTCGTATCGAGCCGGATCTTTTTCGGTAGAGTATCTCTTGAGTGAGTTATACTCGCCCGGCGATGTTGTTTCACACGGCATGCTGGTTGTTGATAGTAGTGATTATTCGGTGATATCAACTTGTTTTTTTTTCGCACAATCCATCCTGCAGAAGACGGTATCACTATCAAGAAACAAGGATCACGATGATAGCGAAGGTAGTGAAGTAAGCTAACTCATACTTGGGTTGTCTCTGATTTTACATATATCCGGTGGTAAAAAATGTCGAGTTTCCACTCGTGAGTTGCATATGGTTGTATCAGCCCACTGTTTCCTACTTTCAGGGTTTTAACTTTGTTCCTATAACATTTTTTAATTTGAATAAGCGCTGATTAAATGTTCATGGAATAACAGGGCTTCTTTTATAGTATACCTTTCTAAGCATAAAAAATGCACCAAGTGTCATGTCGCCCAGTCGTCAATGCGTAAAAAAGATTTATCTACGGCCTTAATCTAAAATAGTGAATACAATGAAATATTGCTTAATTATGATGAGATTGACTCAACATTATATTTTAGAAACTAACCATTTATTTTTTCAATCTAGTTTTGCATTGTTGTGCGACTTAACATCACATTGCGCACACACCAGTAGTTCCTTCAATCGGTTCTCCGTCTCCCATCTGTCGGTCTCGAAATTTGTTCTTGAAGAGCCATAGGTCTTCAAATTTTCGGGAAATATCAGTTGCTGCTTGAAGATTTTGATCTTTTCCATGAATAGAGCTGGATCATAACTGAACCGATTCTTTATGAAATCCTTCGCTGTCTCTGCTAAAGCGTTTCTAGATCTTCACCACAAGAAGTGGTTATGCATCGTGTTTGGAAAAAGGGTAGGTACAATTAGTAGAAAGGGAAAACGATTCTGTAGCTCTTTAATAACATATTTCTATATTAATCGACCGCATTGAAAAATGTGCGTTCTTTGTACATTACTTACCCACCGTATTAGAACTCTCTGACGAATAAGAAGAGCTTTAGAGTTTATCAGAAAAGTGGCATTGCAGAGAGCCCACTCTAAATAGGGCGAATTTTGTGAGGTAATCTCGAGCAGTTCCGGATCCGCTTTTGAAATCGCTCTGCGATAAGTCACTTAGAATTATACAAACAGGCGATAGTTTTTGTTCTGCTAGTTTCCCTCAGCAGAGCTTGTTGATAGGTGTGACAAGTGCTTCAACATGCCGATGGAACCGCTATGTTGAGATTTATGCCTTGGAATAAGTATATTTACTTGCTTAACAGATGTCTAACCGCGAGTAGGATTATTCTTGCTATATTGTGCAATTCAGATGAGCGACTGCGGTTGTGAGGTGCAGATTGACGTGCCAGCGTGGGTACCAGGTGCAATCGCATTCACCATTTCGGTGGCAGTGACCATCGCAGTATGCATAACTTACATTCTACAGGAGATGGAAAGACACAAGGTATTGATGAAAGGTTTTGTAGAGCTAGCTTTCACAACGAATGAAAAGAAGATTGAAGCCAAACGAGAGTCAAATACTCTAACGAATAATACAACTGGCTGCAGAACTTTTACGGAAGAGAGGATAAATTCTCAACGAGAGAACAACCCGCAGAGGCGATAAAGAAGGAAGAAATGGACACATATGCTCTAGGTCGATGCAGTGATGAGGTATCTTTCACTAAATGCTATTAGGGCAAACGAGGATTCTTTCTTGTAAACAGAAGCACAAGTTTCATCAAATCATTCACTCAAAATGGTACATATCAACGAATTAATTTCGTCTGCCAACACAAACAGACTTAATAAGCTGGCTTTTCCACAAGCCAAAATAGGAGTTTAATGGACGCTTTTTCGCTCAGACGAAGCTCTTTAGAATTCTGCAGATATAGAAGCATCTTGAAGCCTGTAGAAAAGATTTGAACGCATTCAAATTAGTGTTAATTCTCAAAAGAAAGTTTTCAAAAATCTTAGATTAGCCATATTCTAAGGCACCGTTATAAGGGGAAAGGTAGGCGTTGGAAAAAAGTTTTTGCTACCTATCAGTATATTGGTGAGCATGAATATAATGGATTTCGCAAATGAGAGTGAAGGGTTTGGTACCCCCTCACAGCAGCTTTGAGGAATAATACGAAATAGTGGCTGTTTCAAAATTATGTTCTAGTCTCTTCTAAAATTAGTATTCGATTTCGACTTGCGTTTTCAATGTGCTTTATCTCAGCTCAGAAACACCTTGCTCATTGATAGGAACACCATTGTAATTGACATATTTTTGTCAGTGAAAAAGAAGTTGATTCATATCAGTCGCATAGAGTTCTGAAATTCTTACCCCGATGAAATTGTTGAAGAGAGCTGTTAAAGTTTCTGATACATTATGTCAGCATCTTAAACGTACGTCTCCGGTGATCGTTTCGTTTGGATTCATGAACCAGGTTGCAGTGTTTTATCGCCGCCTAATCACGAGCAGATCGTCGCTGGTCATCAAAGAAGATCCTCTCCACGTTACAGAGCACATGTGGTAGTATAACAAGAATAATAACTCTTCCAAGAACGTATGCATAAAAAGTGCACTTCCATATTAGACATCAATTATCGAGCAACCTAATAGTTAATAGTATTAAGCAGATTTCGGAACACCCTTTTGACCACCGCACTTTGCTACAAATACTAGTTTGCTAAAAGATTGGTAATAATCCCTATGTATAATCTGTAGTACATAACTGAAACTGCTCAGGTGCTCGTGATCAAAAGTCCTCCTCAAAGGTCGGGCGAACCACCTTCTGGAACTGTCGGCACTGGGGTGAAGGTGATGCTAAGAAAAAAGAGGATCATTATGAAGACTCCAAACAGAGCGTATGTACCTAGTTTCACTTTTGTTGCACAAAAATTCATGCAAAATAATGAATCCGGTGCAATTTGTTAATCAGCAGTTGTTTGTTTCTTTCATGAACGTTTTGCTTTGCTACTCATTGTTTCTATAAGAATAAGAGATTTTAATAATTATGTCCAAGCATGAGGGACTGAGTATCAAATGCAGGACAATTTTAATGGCTAGGATTGACTTTCTCATAACCTCGGAAATGTCGATATTACTTTTCTGATAAGCAAAGATGAGGTTTCTATTACAATACATATTTTGTGAAAGCTGACGACTCGGCGGATTGCGTGTTTTCCACGGCATGACAAAACTGGTGAGCAGTCTACTCAGCTGAATACTTCCACAATTCTAGTAGGATAAATCTAAAACCTAAACTTTAACGCAAGAGAAGCTGCTCCTTTAAGCACTTACACAGCTTTCTATAACTTTTCCGTATAAGCTAAAAATTACCCAAGATGAGGTAACTAGTGATTGCAAAAATCTTTTTTCCGTTAATCTTCAGCTTTTTAGAATTTATAGAAAGTTCTTCGAGAGTGTTGCTCGCTTAAGCTTTAGGTTCTTGTTTAAAAGGTGTGACTTTATTCCAAAATCTTTTCCGTAATGCCCGTATGTTCTCCATGTTCCATTCGAAGAGTCTCTCTTAATTTTCAGTTTCTAAATCCAAGTATGACCACAGCGAGGACTGTTTTGTTATCACACGGAGCCTACTAGACTTATTTTTAACGTAACAAACGGAATATTCCTTTTCCTTTGGAAACTTTGTATTTAGCTTGGTAGCTGCTATCAGTTTAACCTTTCCAAGGTTGGAGAATATGGAATCCGCTGCACAGTCAGTTATGGTGAAGTAAATATTGTGTTAGCAGCTCATGTCTGTCAATTAAGAAGATGGGAACAATAACTTTAATTCGATGTTTTATTTCAATAAGCAGACACGAGGTTGTTATTGTAAAGTTTATTAGGATACAATACGCAGGTCAGAGCTTCGGATCCTATTCCTTACTTGTGTGAAACGGGATACGTCTAGCATCGTCCTTTCGACTGCGCGTTCGATAACGCTGAGTGATCTTTCTTTCTGCTTGCACAGCGACCAGGTTTCTGAGGCATACGTTAGGGCAGGAAGAACCGTTGAGTCTAAAAGGTGGGCACGGAGTCGGGTGGTCTTTGGTTTCTTTACTACATTTTCGATGTTTTTGAAAGCTTTCAAGCTGCTCGCTTTCTTCTGCTCAGCTCTGGGGCTAAGTCGTTCATCACATTGATTTCCCGACCTAGATAGACATAACTGGAGCATTCGGAGATATTCGTTCCGTTGAGCGTGAATGGGCCATACGAAACCATTTTGTTCCTCATGAACATTGCTTTTGAGAGATTTAGACGAAGATCAATTTTTCCACACGCCTTATCAAAGTCGATAAGCATACGTTCACTTGGCTAATGTTTCTCGTTATAAGGATGATGTCATCAACAAAGCGAAGTTGGTGTAACTGTGGATCATAGATTTTCACTCCCATATTATCCCATTCCAATGTTCGCATGACGTTTATATAACGCTGCAAAATTGGGGCTCTTTCGGGGTCAGAGGAATAAGGCCAGTTTTTTTTTTTTTTACTGTGTTTAGCATTTTGATACCCACCTATAGCTTGCTGTGCTATGAACGTAGGGGCTGGGTGTACTCACGGGTAGCTTGCCAGGCTCTCTCAAAATGGACATGGAGCTTATTTGTTGGAGGCGTCTCCTAATTGCCTTCCATATACTTCCCTGTCACTCGATTGCAAGCTTCTGGCCGATTTGACTCGTAGAATACAATCCGTATAAAGCGAGAACGCACCCACACACGCATGCGTGAATACGCCTAGCAAATACAGAAGGTATGTGCCAGATCGAAGCAGCAAAAACAGGGAGTCTCTCCCCTGGATCCAGCTGCGTCTCAAGAAAGCAAAGGTCGCTTTCGGTCCGCGATTAACCCCCTATCCGCCGCCTGGAGACGCGCCACGTTTCCTTGCGACTAACTGGGCTCGAAATCCCTCATATGAGGAAGATCCGTGGCTTTGTGCTCATATACAAATGTATATACATACATTTATATATGCGTTATAGTAGGTACGTGTTACACCGGGTCGGAGAAGCTCTGCAACACACTCATGGAAACGATCCTCATGCCCGTGCCTCACAAAGCAAGCCTTCCGTCCCTCCGCGGTCGGCAAATTGGTGCCAAGCTTGTCTGGTAGAAGAGCTGCACTGGCTCGGTACATCCGTTGGCCGCAGCGAGTTATTGTAAAAGCCAGATACACTTTCAATCTCCTCCAACGATGCTTAATGAATGCATGACGCATTCCTTAGGGATTGATGAACGCAGTCTGCTTTATCCCTTATCCTTTATCTCATCTCAACGCAAGGTGCAAGTAAAAAAGAGCACTATAGTTCAAAAGGTATGTAATAAGTCGAGTGATCGTCGTCTACTAAGATTAGCTATTCGACTGCTAACCAGTTCATTCCAATGTCAAATGTTTCGTAGTCTGAAGAACTCTAGTGAGCTCAACAACACTCTTTCATTGTTCAATTCATCTTTGAAAACTTTGGACGGTAATATTAGTCTATTGATATAAGTTATCTTGGTCACTTACGATCTTGGTTAACAGAAATTTCTAACGCTGAGTTTTATGTTAGCCATTTCCATTCTATCTCTTTTAAAGAAGTTAACTATACAGAGGTACATTAGTTACGTATATGGAATGTGTCTCGTAGCGCTTTTGGCTAGAACATATTGCCTAAGAAATTGCCATATATTACCCTGACCGTAAAGGCGAATTCAGAAGTGCCTTGTCAGCCTTCTTCAAGTGAATATGGACCACAATTTTTGGATATGATTTTGAAATTGTGACAAGCGATGAGCAGATGATAGTTGTATGGTGGTAGTTGCCGATATCTGCAGCATGATAACAGCTCAATATTTCGCTGACATCCATGTTTTGTTTCAGTCCAACTACTTCGATTCCAACCAGCGTTGAACAAGTATCACCGAATTGTGTCAATATCACTGTGACTTACGACAAAACAGGAAGGGGTTTCGAGGTTTCTTATTTGATTTTTACTTGAATTTAAAATGCTATTATAATGCTTTCTGCATTTATTATGCCTCCTTCAATTTTAAAGAATCGCGTTGCTTTTGTTATTTACTTTACTCTTCGTCGCTTTCGGTCCGCGATTAACCCCCTATCCGCCGCCTGGAGACGCGCCACGTTTCCTTGCGACTAACTGGGCTCGAAATCCCTCATATGAGGAAGATCCGTGGCTTTGTGCTCATATACAAATGTATATACATACATTTATATATGCGTTATAGTAGGTACGTGTTACACCGGGTCGGAGAAGCTCTGCAACACACTCATGGAAACGATCCTCATGCCCGTGCCTCACAAAGCAAGCCTTCCGTCCCTCCGCGGTCGGCAAATTGGTGCCAAGCTTGTCTGGTAGAAGAGCTGCACTGGCTCGGTACATCCGTTGGCCGCAGCGAGTTATTGTAAAAGCCAGATACACTTTCAATCTCCTCCAACGATGCTTAATGAATGCATGACGCATTCCTTAGGGATTGATGAACGCAGTCTGCTTTATCCCTTATCCTTTATCTCATCTCAACGCAAGGTGCAAGTAAAAAAGAGCACTATAGTTCAAAAGGTATGTAATAAGTCGAGTGATCGTCGTCTACTAAGATTAGCTATTCGACTGCTAACCAGTTCATTCCAATGTCAAATGTTTCGTAGTCTGAAGAACTCTAGTGAGCTCAACAACACTCTTTCATTGTTCAATTCATCTTTGAAAACTTTGGACGGTAATATTAGTCTATTGATATAAGTTATCTTGGTCACTTACGATCTTGGTTAACAGAAATTTCTAACGCTGAGTTTTATGTTAGCCATTTCCATTCTATCTCTTTTAAAGAAGTTAACTATACAGAGGTACATTAGTTACGTATATGGAATGTGTCTCGTAGCGCTTTTGGCTAGAACATATTGCCTAAGAAATTGCCATATATTACCCTGACCGTAAAGGCGAATTCAGAAGTGCCTTGTCAGCCTTCTTCAAGTGAATATGGACCACAATTTTTGGATATGATTTTGAAATTGTGACAAGCGATGAGCAGATGATAGTTGTATGGTGGTAGTTGCCGATATCTGCAGCATGATAACAGCTCAATATTTCGCTGACATCCATGTTTTGTTTCAGTCCAACTACTTCGATTCCAACCAGCGTTGAACAAGTATCACCGAATTGTGTCAATATCACTGTGACTTACGACAAAACAGGAAGGGGTTTCGAGGTTTCTTATTTGATTTTTACTTGAATTTAAAATGCTATTATAATGCTTTCTGCATTTATTATGCCTCCTTCAATTTTAAAGAATCGCGTTGCTTTTGTTATTTACTTTACTCTTCGGCCTCCCACCGGTTTATCGTCTCATCGTAGGTGGGAGGTGCTCCTGAACGTCAGGCAGCGATGTACAATGGGAGGATTCATCCTTCTGGCAGAGTCGCCCAAGCTGTGAAGGAGTCCGGCGTTTTAATAAGGAAGCTCAGCTGAGAGTAAACTAATATCAAGATCTATCACCGTCCTGGTATCAAAGTAGTCGCAAGGTGGTAAGCCTCCCTCTTTGGTCGAGAAGGGTGGCGAATGTCTCTGGTGGTGATGACGTGAGGCAGACTTTGGCCATTCTGACCTCGGGACTCCAAGGAACCACAATGGCTAAGCCAGCAAGATCCCGAAAAATTGGGAATTGTGCTGGGTCCCGCACGATCAGTGCAGAAGGACCATCGAAGTGTCCAAATTAGTTTGTAACTTCATTTTTTCACTTCGGTGATCTACTTTGGTGTTCGTGAAAATCTTAAATTGAATTAGCTGATTTATAAATCGTTTCCAGGTGTAAGGGTTTAAGCGTTTCCAGGTGCGAATAAGAGGCGTGCCATAAACACCTTCAGCCATCTCTTAGGTGATCGCCCTAGAGGATGAATGCATCCTATGCATCAATGATGCGCCTATTCTTGTTTATAATTCTCTCTTCATGTTATTCTCCACGACTGCAGAAGGCCTTGAACACATGTATGTGTGATCTCTCTAATCGGAGAACAATCCAATTCGTTTTATTTATTTCGTAACGTGAGTTTTCGAGTTAACGGAGTTCACTTTAAATTTAGCTTCATATTTACCTTTTCCTCGATTTGGCGTAGTTTCTTGGCTATCGTTTTTCTGTATCAGTTCTTTTCGAAAAGACGGCGATGTAATCCGAATAATGTTGGTCCACAGGAATTAATGCGGTTGCCCTTATTGTCATAGTCATGTGACGTGTTAACCACCACACTCTGCAATCTGCATCTTTGGTAGACTAGTATCACTCTGCCCGACGTTTTTTTTTGTGAAAACGATAAGAGGGAGATAGAACAGCTGTATTTTTATATGAATTTCTGATAATGGTTTACATGAGTCAGGTTGACCTAGCTCATTCTTAGGTGGGTGTAACAGGCATTCGTTTCAACGTTCTCAAACGATTTCTGCAGTCCATAAGAGTTAGGAGAAACGGTAAATGGTGTTAATAATAGACGCCAATGACCATAGATAGACTTTGGAGGTTACTTATGCTACATAAACTTTGTCAAAACTGGTTGCTCAACTGGCTGAACTTGATCCAAAGTCTTTGCTACACATTTGAGGACAGCTCCAATGAAGACTAGCGGTGCACATCACCTGTATCACCTGTAGTCCCGCTGATCGCCTAGCGACTCGAGCGGGCGCCAGTAAATCTTCCATTTTTCCCTGTCGCGTGCAAGAATAGCACGGTGGGCTCCGCTCACTCTAGAGATTCATGACCAGATTCATGAACATCTTCACTCGTCCGTGGCTACAGTATGCGACGTGGGTGCTTGCAAGCGTGCGCGACTAGCTGACAGTCGGCTGAAAATGGTGAAAACCGCGCAAAAATCGCTTTCAGAGGTTTCTATAGCGTCCGGACGCGCAACTCGTCCACTTGGAGTGGGTGTCGGTTTTTTGCGTTTTTCTCGCTTAAAGCGCGTTTTCGGAGATATCCTGGAGCGGATCCCCCCTCTTTGGCCCCCAACCAGGTTGCACCGGTGGTACAAAATATCCATCCCCTTTATTTCATACGAAGAAAAATGTGCGTGGCTACAGAAGAGATCTATGTACTACTCGTGAATGACTTTCTCCACTGCCGTTCTAGACGCTGCGTTCCGTCTGAGCTTCGGAGTGCAATGATCTTGGTGTTGTAATTGGGGAAGCTTCGGTGGGCTTTGCGAATGCTTTTCACAGCCTTTGCAGCTTCGACAATTACTGCTGCTTTTCTCCCTTTAAGATCTTCTTTTATTGTCTCTCTGCATAGTTTCGCAAGCTCAGACGTTAGTTCGCGGTTGCCTGCAGCTCGTGCGATTCCACACGATCAGTGCAGAAGGACCATCGAAGTGTCCAAATTAGTTTGTAACTTCATTTTTTCACTTCGGTGATCTACTTTGGTGTTCGTGAAAATCTTAAATTGAATTAGCTGATTATCCAAATTAGTTTGTGACTTCATTCTTTCACTTCGGTGATCTACTTTGGTGTTCGTGAAAATCTTAAATTGTCAAATGCTCCTACGTGAAATGCCAGCAAACTATTTCCGATTAGTAAAAGAAGTCCTGTCACTAAGACAAAAAATTGTCTCAGCTAGACAAACGATATTCTTCCTCTGTCGCTGCCTGAAACACCGAGTCGTGCCGAACTTCATCAAACGAAAACGACTGCACGATGTATGCGGCCTAGCGAGGGACAGCCAACTAGTACTGGACATCGAAACGCGACTACTCTCTTCGATGCAAACAAGACACCATGTACGCACGAATGAAGAAGTGCAAGTCGAAGGATTCTTATTGTGTTCAGTATTTGGAGGATTCCCCTTCGAGGAGAATAGTGGGCTCTGAAGAAGGCGAAACCGCCGAAACGTCAGCTATTGTATCCTAATAAATTCTACAATAACAACCTCGTGTGTGCTTATTGAAATAAAACACCGAATTATCAATTAATGCCAAGGTTAACAGATAGTTTGTCTTGGAAATAACTTTAATATTTATGTACTAATACAAGGATAAAAAAGAAAAACTCTCGGCATTGATCAATCCTTGAGGGATGCGCCAAGCATTCGACTTCATTAAGCATTCTTGGAGGCATTGCACATTTGGCTTTTACAATGATTCGCACTGGCCCACCGATGTATTAAGCTAGTGCAGCTATCCTCCCAAACAAGTTTGGTACCATTTTGCCGAACCCGGAGGGGTGGAAAGCTTGGTGAATCCTGGGCGAGGGAATTGATTTCACGTGTGTGTTGCAGTGGAGCCTCCAACCACTGCGCAACACGCGCCCTTATGTGCTCATCACCTGTCACCTGTATCACCTGTAGTCCGTTTGATCGTCTAGTGACTCGAGCGGGCGCCAGTAAATCCTCCATGTTTTCCTGTCGCGGGCAAGAGTAGCCCAGTGGGTTGCGCTCGCTCTAGGGACCTTTTAAGCATCATATCTTTCTTCTAGGCTCTTCGTGAAGAACTCAGACCATCGCGTCGGTGGTTTTCCTGCAGTATGTTTGACATCTCGAGAAACCCAGTCACTAACGGCTCTTGATATATGCCAAATCGGCGCAGCAGGAACAGGGAGTCCATCCCCTAGATCGACCTGTGTCTCGGGGAAGCAATGGTCGCTTTTGGTCGGCGATTGACTCCCTATCCGCCATCTGGGGACGCGCCACGTTACCTCGCGACTAACCGGCTCGAGATCCCTCATATGAGGGAGATCCGTGGTAACCACGATTTATCGTAAACGTACAATTTTGAACCGGCAGCAGCACCGATCACACCAACTGGGATCCAGTATCTCTTTCATTACCAGCACTAGAGAATGCTCTACTGATGTACATTATTGAGGTTAATTGACCCAGCCGCACAACTCTCTTTCACGCTTACAACGTATCCGTCTTGCGATGTTCGCAGATGGCGCCCAAAGAGTACTGGGAATACTTACGGTTTAGTAGAAGGTGTAGCGCTTTGTGAGTTATTTCATTCAGAACGGCCTTGTATCTTCTTCGTTCACAGCCCTCGCTATGTTTCATAATTCAGCAACGACAAGCACTTTCTGCACTCTGTTCTGCTGTGAATAGTCGAGCCAGTAAAGCAAAGCTTAAAGCTCTCGGAGTTGATCACTCCCTTTGGGATGTGTCATGCACTCGACTTCATTAAGTATGGTTTGAATGTGATTGAATGCATATTTAACCTTCACAATGACTCGCGGTGGCCTACCAATGCATCGAGCCAATGCTGCCACCCTTCCAGACAAATCTAGTATCCCGGGGGTAAAAGACATAGTGGACTAGGAGAGCGGAAATCAATTCCATATGTACTGCAGGGCGCCTCCTACCACTGCACCTCACGCGCCCATCCACCAAACACCAACAAAAACTTTAATGATGCTGAGATATTCGCAAAAGTCCAGACTGCAGGTGTCTACGGTTGAGAACGAACTCGCTATTGTCTTTCCGGAGGCTAACGCATTCACCACAACACCATGTGGGTCCTTCGTTTCGCCAGTCCCTCAGCTGTTCCTCTGCTAGTTCTATCGATCTTTTGACTGGCGAAACGAAGGACCCGCATGGTGTGGTGGTGAACGCGTTACTCCCCGGAAAGGACAATAGCGCGTTCGTTCTCCACCGTAGACACCTGCGGTTCGGAGTTTTGCAAATGTCTCAGCGTCACAAGTTATATTTCGCAATATACTCTGCCGTTAAAAAGAATAGACAGTAAATGATAGGTTAAAATTGTGACTAGCAAAAACATTTTTGTTACTTTTCAAATATCGAAATTCTTGAACAAAGCGTAAGCTCAATTTTTGCTTAAGAACAAAAATGAGCACTTGCAGTTGGTCGATGTAATCGGTCGTGAGTCACCAATTCTTGGTTCACGTACAAAGCGTGCTGAGACCTTGACAATGCTGATTAAAAATCGTCTCGAAAAGGTATATTCGTCACTTAACTGTTCTGCTGAAATTCGGTTTTGAAATTAATTGTCTTCTCCTGGGATCGTAGCGTAAGCTTGAAAATTACGAGCTACCACGAACCGATTATTCGCACTGCCCATCAACGCCCTCAACTCAACGTTTAATTGGTGACTACAGCAGTGATCTATGCCATGCTTAGAGAGTCTTGGTGAACCTCACTTAATTATTTCGTTAAGTTGTTTTTCTTTTAAAATTGTATTTACTGTTTATTCGTATTTAATTATAGATGATTGGTCACAACTTCATCATTTATGCATCACTGGATGAAATGAAATGGACCGTCAAAGGATTGGAAAATTTGAAAGACAATGTCGAAGAAATGCATCTGCAAATGCGTCTAAGCGTTGACGCTTGGAATTTGAAAATCATGGCTTTTAAAGTATTCACACCCGAAAGATGGGACCACTACTTTCACACTGCCATTAATTTACTTGACAAACGAGCCTATAGCCATTCTCTTGTTCTCCACTGACAATTAGTCTTTAGATCCAAACTTGTTCCGCTGAGAATGCAATAATGCTTTCGAGAAAGGGTAGGACGACGGAAACGTGAGTTTAGTTTGCTTGAACTGAGCTGTGGTTGCTGAAGTACCTACTTAGAATGTTTTTTTGGTTGACAGGATGATTCCTGAGCCAAAGCAAATAAAAATCTTTAACGTCATGTTAGCCTCTTTAGTCGATGTCTAGTCAATTTTACCGTTCAGCAATCGAGAACCGAACATACTCCTAAAGTACACAATGGCCGTTTGTTGCAAAGCTCAGCAGCAGATGTGGCTTGCCACAAACGATATACAATAACGCATTTAGCTTGGGACCTGAACCTACACAGATAACTCCTGCTAATCGGCGTTTTGTTCGGAAAGGTCTTACGCCAGAGGCTAGATTGGCCCGAAGAGGTGAGACTCCAGACGCGACACCTCATCAGACACCTGTCCAATCAAGGAGAAGGAGCGCGGAGGTTACCGTTTAGTCTTAAAAACTCTTTATATGAATTATGAAGTTGCAGTGATAAAAAATTCTTTTCATTTTTAGAAGCGTAAGCTTAAGATATTTGTACCTCGTAACGGTCTTGTTCCTTAAAAATAAACATAAACATTAATAAGAATTAGTCCATAGTTTGCACGCAGAAATATTGTTTTCAAATAAAGAGCAACGTTTTCAATTATGGGATTTGCATCAAATTCTACGAACTTAGCCCATATTTGTGGAGATGTCTTATTATGCCACAAACCAACTTAGTAAGAGATCCTCCTCGAACCAATCTCAAAACTACGTGTAGCTTACTTAGGTGGTGGTTGAACATATGGATTTAAGTGTTTATGTGCAAATAGTGCCCATTAGTTAATTTAGAACAAAAGTATAATAAGATATCCACCGCGAAAAAGCTATGAAATATTACCTCCTTTGAATATCTTCACCACCTAGGCAGGAAAATGAAGGCGTGACGTAGACAAAGTCGGAACGCTCTATATTGAATTCTCACAATCGACTTTCTATTAACCTCAAGAATGATCAAATAATTTTTTATATTATTGCTGAATAAGCACGAGGCGTTCTATTATTCTTCGTTAGGTAAAGCCGTCGTTTCGGCTGTATTGCCTTCTTCAGGGCCTGAAAAGATATATTGATGTGCAATTTATTACGCCAAACTCATCAGAAACACAAACAGAAAGATGGAAATCTGAATGGTAATCACATGATCAACAGCTTCTCAAAAAATCTGCAGTTTTTTTTTTACGTGCATTCCACTAGGGAGAACAGCCACTTAAGAACAGCCACACACGCTTGATGAGTGCGCCACCTCACATCAAAAGTCGACTCAAAGATACAGGCCTAGATCACGTGCGATCTCTAGGCACTCCTTCCTGCTATTCATTCTAGGTTCTTGGCATTTATCCAAAAAGCCCCAAAAATTTTGCGCGTTGGTGTTTTGGCATCCAGTGCGAGGATAGTGACTTTTATACCAAAATCGTCGCAATCAGAAGTAATCTGGTCCCGTATCTTCGCATCAACTTTTGGTGTGGGGTGGTACACTCACCAACCATATGCGATCCTAAACGGCTGTTCTTCTTTAGTGGAAGGCACGTAAAGAACGGTGGGTTCTTGGAAAAGCTGTCATCTTAATCTGATTTGGGCGGTATAACAGCGTTCAGATTCTCACCTTTTTTGTGTTATTGGATCGGTTGGCATAATAATATATGCCTTTTAGGCTCTGAAGAAGGTGATTCTACCGAAAAGTCAGCATTACCGTGATTAACAATAGGGTATCATCTCGCGTTTGTTCAAAAAGAATATAAAGAATTTTTATGCAAATAAAATCAGTGATCCAGCATCTTATCCTAGCTATCCTAAGTTGGGGTTTTTTGTGTCTCAGTACAGAACACGCGCGAGTATTCGTTACGAAATCGAAGTCAAAATGGTGAACTCGTCCAGAAAAGATTACTTTTTCAAATTGCTATGTGCAGAATAGAGTTCTTCTTTACTGTGTTCCGTCAAAACCAATGTGTTTAAGACGATTTTGAACGAGCTCGGAAGAAGTAGCAAAAGATCACGGCAAAGTACGACAAAATAAACGGCTTAGAGCAAAATGAGTCAAAACGGAGTCATGTCAGCTAATTCATGACAAAACTTATTAATATCTCTCAAAATAGTCACTTTTGAGATAAACGACGAAACAATAAATATATTGGCTTCTCAATGAGAAATTCCAAAGGGTGCCACCAGACTGCAATTACTGAAGATAATTTTTTACAACGAATTTAGAAGGGAAAGTTTATAGATTTCTCCGACTGTTGGTGAAGGCCAGCGTTATGGAAACATCTTGAAGATAACATTAGCTCATTTCCACTAAAATGTCAAAACTTTCCATTTTGTCGTAGTACTGCGGCCACACATTACAATCATTGAGGACACGCGGCAAACGGTGCACATAAAATATCGCCATCATTTCGATTTCTGCGAACACCGAGAAATTGTGCAAATCAGACAGTAGAGCCTATTGTAAAAACTACATGCAGATGATACTAATGGGATAAAAATTTTATAATTACAGTTGACCGAACAAGGAATTCGAGAAAAAGAACTCCTTCTTTATGCTGGAAAAGCTCTTCGTTCGGGAAAGGTTCGCTCAGGTGCTACGTTGGATACTGGCCAAGCCTTGTCGCCCGTAGGAAGGCGGGCAGCGAGCAACAATGACAATGTGGGTTGTTACGATTAAAGTATGGAAGACAATTTACAACTTCGAAGTTTCTTTCCTCATGATTTACTGTTGGGTTATACGCAAAAATCCTATCACCCGTGCAAAAATGAACTCTACCCAGGTACGGAGCTCGTGTTCGTTTTGTCCACTGCTGTATTGACCATTTTTTCCATTTTCAACGTCTAAATGTGTTTTTTTTTTCTACACTTTTCACCACGCCTTTTCTCTATTTGTCGCTGTAAGTGCACAACAGCAGTCTTGTAGCTTCTTATCCGTCGCTCGAGCAGTAAGATATTTCTACGCGCATCGTAAAGAAGTGTGCAAGTCGGGTCTATGAACTTTTTGCTGAGGATGTGTGAAACGGCGTAAAACTTCATCGCTTGTGGCATTTGCCCAACTGTTGTCGCTAAGAGGTATCAAATGCTCAGCACACTTGATTTTCGGCATTTGAACGTATATTGCAGAAAATCTGATTTTTAAAAGTAGATACAGATAGGAATTTCAGGTTTCATCTTTGATTCACCCAAAATTGAGTGTTTCTACTACCATCATCTTGGCCGCATTTTCGAAAGCTCTGAGTGATTCTTCATTCTGCCTACATACCATCACGGTAGAAAAATTACTGGAGTGGAAAACGCTGGCAGAAAGCCGTCTGTTCCTTTTTCTCTTCACTGAGTACAAGATGCTTATGTGAGCTCTCCAGGTCAATTCGTCCTACTCTGGAATTAACACCTTTATCATGATGACTTCTTCGCCTATATACACTTATTCGTTCTACTGATTGTGAAACCCAGAAGCGAATTCGTTCTTTATGAAACGCGTATGATTTGCGGAGAACTCACTCGAAGGCCGATCTTTCCGCAAGCAATATCAGCTAGCATTCCTTCCGCCAAGCTAATGTTTAATGTAATAATGATTGCATCGTTTTCTTTCTCAGCAATGGCAAGGTTATCAAGCAGCATACGTTTACTTCCATACAATAACAGACATACAACTCAGTCGTAACTAAAGTTTCGGCAAAACCGCCTTTTTCAGAGCCGTTTTTTCTACGTGCCTTCCACTGAGGAAGAGCCGCTGATCAGCGTGGCACATGGATGACGACGGCTGTATGACAACCTCGCGATTGCTGAGAAAGTAAACGACGCATTTATAATCCAATGCCGAGGTTAATAGAAAGTCGATCTTGGGAGTTGTTAGGTAATAATGATTTTCCAAAAGTGGAATTCCTTGGGCAACTTAACGTTTTGGTGGAAACCGTGGCTAATGCTCTACACTGTCTTTCTAGTTCTAGCTACTTCAGTAATTCGCAATGTTTCGGCATAAACTGTGAATCCTCTTTACAGTATCGTAGCTGCATCTATTAATGCAGTACTCCCTTTTTAAGACCTTTTTTTGCTACTCGTCTTGAGAACAAATTCAGATATGAGTTGGTGGTGGCTTACGGTCGTCCATATCCTCACTGGGGCTTTCGAGCAATCGGATTGTGTAGTGGTATCGCTGACGTCATTCCTATCGATATTTGTGATCGTAGTATTTCGCTAGAATTTGGCGCAAAGATCGAAAAAATATTAGTTCGTAGTTAATATGAAACCTTGGTTCTTTGAATACGAAATGTTTTTCATTTTTTCCCAGAGAAGGAATGAATCTTACGAAGGAAAGCAATGCACTATCCTACGTAAAACTGCAGGAAAATATCAACGGAAAAATTTCGATTTCATAATAAGTTTAACATACATGGATGGAGTGGTCAGCGCAGTGGTAAAGATGTGGTCCATTACGCCGACGACTCAACCAATGTTTGACCACGCATCGAGCCCACCAAGCCTTTCGTCTCTCCGAAATTGGGAAATCCTCACAAGCTTTGTCTGGCACCTGATCGCTTTCCCTAACCACGTGGAAGCATCGATTCATGGCTATCTCCGAACATCAGGTAGAGTCGAATTGATTAGTATTTCAACGATATTCATAAACAAGGCAAAAATCCTCAAGTCGCGGTTAAATCCAGGCGCAGGAAGTTGAAAAGCCCTTGTCGACCATTGATATGAGGAAACAGATCAAACGCAAGTGTGTATTGCACTGAAAGTGGTACATATGGTGCTGGGTCGTGTAATAATACCAATAAGAAAAATGACGTAATAAGAACAATAATAACAATTATAACCACAAAGATGCTGTGATATTTGCAAAACTTCGGACCGTAGGTGTCTGCGGTGGGGAATGAACTCGCTATTGTCCTTTCCGGGGGTTTACGCGTTCACCACCACATCATGCATGTCCTTTGTTTCGCGTTTCTCTCAGCCTTGAAAATGGCTTGCAACGAAAAAAGAATAGACTGTGAATAAAAGGTGGTTACATTGTGATTTATGCTACAGTTTTGGTTGAGCGGAGTTCAATGCAGATTTGTGCTTCGCAGAACAATCCCGATGACGAGTGATTGCTGATAGCACCTATGAAACAAGGCTTAGAGGAACGCGAAACGAAGGATGGTGTGGTGGTGAACACGTTAGCCCTCGGAAAGGGCAGTAGTGTGTTCGATCTCCACCGAAGATGTTTGAAGATCTGCAAATATCTTATCATTATTGTGCCTATATAGGCTATTTTAATTATAGTTTTATTAATGAATGACTTTATCAGGAGGCGGATGCAATTAATCACATTCATAACTGTTCTTTTAGGTGAACAGCAAGCATACATCAGCGGTGAAGGACACTCAACTGAGTGAAGTTGATTTGAAGGCAAAAGGTGGCCCTGCTATATCTATTTAGTGGAGAGCGGAAGGTATAAGTCAACAAAAAACTGGAAACAACTAAGTCGGCGTACTAGATCTAAACTTTATTTATACAAACTACTGTGCATTATGGGCCTCAAATATTTTGTGTGCTGCAGAGGGTAAATGTTTGTACCTTGATCTTTGTTGTTTGGGTTGCTTTTCTCCGCCATTTTGTACCAAATGTTGCTCTGATTTGGATCAGATTATAAAATGTGATTTTTCAAGCGTTCTTGTCTACAACCATAATACGTGTGGTGCT
>MQTX01000058.1:0-10389 GCA_009735665.1 Angiostrongylus cantonensis
TGAGGAGTTTCTTGAAATTAGCTTCGAAAACACTTGTTCGACGGTGCCAACCCGGTGTTAGCTTAAGAAGGTGAGTTCGTTGAACATGCATAGCGATACTTCGATTGTTATGCCTAGGTTTGTAAAAGGTCTATCTTTTGAGATTCCGATTAGATATTAGTCTTTAAGTGCTTTAATGCTTCATTTTCCTCAGCCTCTAAGATTCCCAAACGCAGCTTCCACTTGAGCAATACCTTTTGATTAAGCTTTATTATTCTTCAGTCCCAAGACATCACTGTCCCTTCCTTCCCAGAGTGTTACCCTAACCTTTCCTCTGCCCATAGAAACAGTTTTTTGACGTTCTTCCCTTCTCGGCGGCAACTATTTTCGCTATTCGCTTTTTCTAGCTGTATTTTCCGAAAGAAATGTTGAATTTCTTATTACCTTTCGCCTTTTTTGAATAAGAAAAACTTTTAATGCTTGAACAGTGCTTCTTTTTGAGAAATGATTTCCGATTCTGGAGACTTCGAAGAGGAAAAAGCAGAAGAATTTCATTTTCGTGAGGCGATTTTAGACTCGTCTACTGGTATAACCTTCTTAGGCTTTTAAGACATTATTTTTCAGCTTGATACAATAATAAGAATAATAATAGTGCTGCGCGTGTAGAGCAGTGCTCGGAGGCGCTCTGCAATACGCATGGGGTCGATCTCGACGCCCCAGTCTCACCAAGCCCTCCATCCTTCCGATGTCAGCAAATTGGTATCAGATTTGTCTGTCGGAGGATAGCAGCACTGCCTCGATACATCGATTGGTCACCGCGAGTCAATGTAAGGGTCAGACATGCATTCGATCACCTCTAGGGATACTTAATGAACTCGAATGCATATCACATCCCTCAGGTATTGATCAACGCCGTGAAGTTTATACTTTTTTATCAGAATTTGATTACCCAGAAAAGCAATGTTACTAGCGAGAGCTTTCTCCACGAAGGTTTTTATTTCAGTCAATAGCGACATTCGGAGATTTAAGGACGGCCGACTCGATTCTGCCACTCTTCTCGTCATGAACTATGTCACCTAGCAAGCCGATAGGGTATTGCTTATTCATTGAAGAGCTTCCATTAAACAAAAGTCTTTCAGTTCTTGAGGTATTGCTTGAAAAGAGGAAGTTAAAGAAATTGGAGGAATCGCGTCACCAGGAGCCGACCTTGCGAAATAATTTGACATGCTCGGAATAATTATCCAGACTAAACACTTTAAGGCAGTAGAGTAAAAGCTCTTTTTCAATTTGGGAGTTAGTGGTGCATAGCCATTCGTAGTTGGTACAGCGATTTTTAAAGTTTCTTCCAAAACGAAATGAGCCTTTAGCCTTCTAAATATGACTATCTGCTGAATTTCTACGTTATGTTTAATTCTATTAAGGGCAAATGGTTTGCATCGTTCAAGTACGTGGATGTTCATTTATGAGGCGGTTTGAGTAATGTGTAATTGCCATGATCATTTTTAGTCGTTTTAAACCGCTTCGTGTTCATTTCTATTCTCCGGTGATTTCGAGAAATTGGAGGCTTAGCGCTTTTGAAAGCGGTGGTATAAGGTTTTTTCTAAATCACTTGTTGGGAAAGATATTTCAGAGGACCTTGGTGATTTTTTTAAACTCATATGACCTGCCTTCACGTGTGAGAATTCCCACACTTATTACAATAGACTGGTTTCCACGCCTCCATGAGCTCGCTCTGTTCCAACCTGACCCTCCATTCGTTTTAAGCCGTCTATTTATTGCTGTGAACGTCACTCGTAAAAAGAAATGTATTCATTCATTTCTAAAATGCTGAAAATAGGTGACTGGATGAGCCGTGCAGTGAGTCAGAAAGAATAATAACTCCGGAAACCTTTGCAAAAGAGCACAAAACCTTTAGAACTTTTAATACAAAACGGCTTACATATTCAATGTGTGAGGACGTGGATTTTGCTGTTTCATTGCGACGCCTTATGGCTACGACCTTTGTAGTTATTTAAAGCCAGAAGTCTGTTGAGAAAGAAGACGTCGATTTCGTTCCAGGAAAAGTAGCCCTAAAATCCCTCAAATACTATTTCTTTTGACGGGAAAAAGATGTGAGGAATAAATCTTAGTATCAACCTTGCTGACTGTATACAATAGCAATACATGAACTTGAAGTACAATACATATTGAAGCACTTCCTAAATCAGAAATGCTAGCAACGGTTTTTCTCCTCACTCAATTCTTGGAGATTCTCTGAACACTGGAGCTTGGAGATGTCTTATCCCGACATAAGGAAAGCTTGAAACATGTTAAATGAAAAAGCAGACGCCTTCAGCACGAAAATGTGTGATGTACCCCATCAATATTCCTCTTAATGTTGCAAGGGCGCATGTGGCGCAGTGGTCGGAAGCGTCCTGCAACACACACATGAGATCGATCCTCGCACTCCTGGCCGACCAAGCCTTTTATCCTACTGGGATCGGTAAATTGGTACCACACCTCTCTGGGAAGATAGCAGAACTGGCTGGATACATCGGTAAACCACCGCGAGTCGTTATAGAGGCCTGATATGCATTCAATCACCTCCAGCGATACCTAATGGGGTCGAATGCTTGGCGCATCCCTCATGGATTGATCAACGCCGACAACATTATCCTTTTACCCTTTATCTTTAATGCTGTACACGTTTACGTTGCTTCTTGCCATTTTACATTTCCTACTACCACACGTGGATAACATAGCGTTTTTAGAAAGTCGCACTTAAAGTTCTCAGTCAGTAAAATAATTGGCGTGGGCTATGCAACGAATTTGCTTTAAGCGTTGATTCAGGTGATCAGTCATGGAGAGGCAAAAAGTGAAATGAAGAGAAGTGAAAAGAAGTAAAGCATTTCAAGAATCATGATTGATGCCTGACCGGCGAATCTCCATACAGCATCGGCTGCGAATGTGTTCCTCAAGAATAGATGAGAGTGACTGAAAGACGCTGAACTCCCTATTGTTCACGTTATACTCCTTAAGAACTAAGGTTTGCTGTATGGGCACATCGTTTTTGATCTACTTAAAGCGCAAGAAGCATCATTCTTTAATAAAACCCTTAAGGATGCCCCGTACTTTCGACTCCATCTGTAGCATCACAGAGGAGACTGAATGCATTGACCTACATAATCACTTATGGAGAATATCGGTGTGTAAAATCGGTATCTTTGTCCTCCAGATAAATACGGTACCGATTTGCCGATTCTGAAAGAAAGGAGAACCTGGTTGGCCCGAAGCGCGGGTTCGAACCGTCGTCCTCGCCTCTATTCCAAGGTGCTTCTTACCATTGTGCTACCTAAGACGCTTTGTCAGTTATATAAATATCTATTTATTTATGATCTTATAAACTGATCTTCTTTAGCTGCTGTGAGGTTGGTATAGGTCTTCGTTGTCGTTGTTGTTGTTGTTGGTCGATGGCTGACGTTTCGGCGATTTCGCCTTCCTCAGAGCCTGGACGTATTTATATTAGAATACTTTGTTTTTTCGGTGGAAAAAGGCTAAAGTATTAATGAAGATCAAACATTTAAGTAGATGGTGGGCTCAGATGTTACGGTCAAATGTAGGTCTACACCATATTGAACAGAAAGGCTACTCACCTTGGTGTTACGAGTGGGACTGGCCCACGTGCTGTTCATATGGGGTCGCGAGCAAGACACACCCCCGGGGTCAAAATATCATTTTGAAATAAGGCGCCAGGTCACGTGTGATAGTGAGGCATTCGTCTTTCCGGTTCATCTTTGGATTTTTGAAATTTATCCAAAAAGCCTCAAGAGTTTTGCGCGTTGATGTTTTTGATTCCTGTGCTAGGACCCGCACAGTCACTTCAAAATCATCGCCGTTGTGCTGAGATCACATCAGAATGCAACAAATGGAACGAGCAGTCACAAATTTGAGTTACATAAATATCACCTGTATCATCTGTAGTCCCGTTGATCGTCTAGTGACTCGAGCGGACGCCAGTAAATCCTCTATTTTTTCCTGTCGCGTGTAAGAGTTGCCCAGTGGGTTCTGCTCGCTTTAGGGACTCGTCGAGCATCACATCTTTCTTCTAGGCTTTTCATGAAGAACTCTGATCATCGGGTCGGTGGTGTTCCTGCAGTACGTATGATTTCCCGAGGAATCCAGTCACTAACAGTTCTTGTCCATCGGTTATCATTCATAAGCATTACGTGTCCGACCCACCTTATCTTCAACTGTTTGACGTACAAAACGGCATCTTCAGATCACTTCGATAACCACCTTCCGTCATATAAAATAAAGGACCACGGATATGTTGTACCACCGGTTCTCCCTTCCGAATTCCGACATGGCATTCCGTCGGTGAAAAATCGAACAGCACCACGTCTGGACAGGATAAGATCAGAACATCCGAAGAACATTCCGTCAGTCCTCGTAAACACACTGGCTCGGCTGTTCGCACGTTACCTGTCTGAATGCAAGCTCCGTACTCAGTGGAAGACCAGCAAGACCGTGTTGTTATTCAAGAACGGCGACCAACACGATATAGGCAACTATCGCCCAGTCTGCTTGTTGTCTATCGTCTACAAACTTTTCACTCGAGTCATCATAAACAGGATTAACAGAACACTGGAGGAAGAACAGCCATGCGAGCAAGCAGGGTTTCGAAAAGGATTTAGTACGATGGACCACATTCACACGATAACAAGGCTCACTAAAGTATCGCGAGAGTACAAAAGACCGCTATGTCTCACTTTCATCGACTTAGAGAAGGCCTTTGACTCACTTGAGATAGAAGCAGTCATGGAAGCCCTTGGTAGTTAAGGAGTCCCTACTCAGTACATAAAGATTCTTCGTAAGCTGTACAAAAATTTCACAACCAAGATTTCACCATTCTTCAACGATGTTAACATTGACGTCAAAAGAGGAGTTAGGCAAGGCGATACAATCTCGCCAAAATTATCTACCGCCACCCTCCAGAACGTCATGCGAACATTGGAATGGAATAATATGAGAGTGAAAATCGATAGTCGGCAGTTACATCATCTCCGCTTTGCTGATGATATCGTCCTTATAACACCGAACATTAGCCAAACGGAACGTATGCTTGCGGACTTTGATAAAGCGTGTGGAAAGATTGGTCTTCTACTAAATCTCACAAAAACGATGTTCATGAAGAACGGATTGGTTTCGTTTGGCCCATTCACGCTCAATGGAACGAATATCTCCGAATGCTCCAGTTATGTCTATCTAGGTCGGGAAATCAATGTGATGAATGGCTTAGCTCCAGAGCTGAGCAGAAGGGAACGAGAGGCTTGTGGAGCTTTCAAGAGCATCGAGAATGTAGTGAAGGGAACAAAGAACGCCCGACTCCGTGCCCACCTTTTCGACTCAACGGTTCTTCCTTCCCTAACATATGCGTCAGAAACCTGGTCCCTACGTAAGCAGGATGAAAGATCACTCAGCGTTATCGAACGCGCAGTCGAAAAGACGATGCTATGAGTATCCCGTTTCACACAAGTAAGGGATGGGATCCGAAGCCCCGACCTGCGTCAGCGATCAAAAATCAAAATGCTGTTCTATACGCCGAACAGTTGAAGATAAAATGAGCTTCACACGTAATGCTGTGTAACAATCTCGTGATTGCTCAACAAGAAAAGTTTTGCAAACATCTTAACATAATTGTAGTTGTATCGCACGTAACATCCTACCGTAAAAAATTGCAACAAGCAGTAAATAAAGATTTAACATTATTTATTATTTGTTCAATCTTTTTCGCGTGACCTAGCGTTGAGGTTTGCACAGCGTTGAGGTGATACATTGCAATTTTTTACGGTAGGATGTTATGTGTGATACAACTACAATTATGTTAAGATGTTTGCAAAATTCTGGACCGCAGAAGCCTTCGATGGGGAACGAACGCGCTATTACTCTTTTCAGGCAATAACGCGTTAATAACCACACCATGCGGGCAATAAATATTTTCTGCAGAAAACGACACATGTATCACCTCAACGCTGTGCAAACCTCAACGCTTCCTGCATTCGCTTAGTTTCTTGCCAAACACTTCCCACGGTTTTCGTTCTTTTGTGTATAAATTCGGCTGCTGCTCGAGGAATTTCCGTCTTTGTCACGAATGTCATTAAATGGTAGTCGAGTCGATTTTTCGTCGAATCTCGAGATAGCCGTGCTAGATCGTTTCTCCCTGGGTTGCAGGGAATCAGCATAATACAAAATAGTCTGGTACCAACTTCCCAACCCCGAAGAAATGAAACACTTGATGGGCCTGGTACGGGGTCGAAGTAGTGCTATGCGCAAAAATTTATTACATATGCTTACTTTATATTTAGTGCTTAATAAAATTTTCACAGCAAGGCATTATGCCAAATCAACCACAGCGATTCTGAGATATTCGCGCAAAACTTGGACCACTAACCAAATCCACCCACGATTTTCCTTTCCGGGGGCTCGCTCATTACACACTGCCCACGAAGGCCTTGTTCTCATTTCTTTCAGCTAGTTTTCTATCTACTAGCACCACTAACGATCACTAGTCAACGGGATTGATCTGGGGAACTCTTATCGGCATTGAAGCCAGTTAACCTCGGCCCGTAGTCGAAATCACAATGTTTGCTTCTTCATTCACTGCCTACTACAACTTTCACGGTTGCGGATGGCACTTGTAGATAGAAGACTAGCTGAAAGAAACGGAGAACAAGGACATCTGTGGCGCAGTGTGATATGCAGAAGCACACGGAAAGCGAAATCGTGGCTTGATCAGGCCTGGAAGCCCGGGAAGTTTTGTGAATATCTCAGCATCCTTGCGGTTGATTTATTGCATAGTTTATTAGCAGAATTTTTTTTACAGAATTCACTTTCGCAGCAGCAAGAATTGCCCTTGCTTTGCATCACTTTGGTATATACATACTTGGTGTCTCACAAGTCTGATTAAATTCAAATAAACCAGACAAGCCAATATACCGACTGGCGCACATGCCCTCTGCATGAATCGCATCAATTCCAACATACAGTTACCATGACAGTGCCAGTTCCATTCCATACTATTGCATTTCAAATAATATTCTCTTAGACGGTCTACTTTTCATTTATTTTTACAAAACAGTACTTACCATACACTTTTAAGCAAATTACATGAGCATTATTGTAGGAAACATTGATTTTCTGCGTACTCAGATTCTGATAAAAATATAAAGCTCTCGGCGTTGATCAATCGCTGAGGGACGCGCCATGCATTCGACTTCATTTAGTATCGTTGGAGGTGATTGAATGCATATCTGGCCTTTTCAATGACTCGCGGTGGCCTGCCGATGTATCGAGCCAGTGCTGCTATCCTCCCAGACAAGTTTGGTACCAATTTGCCGATCCCAGAGGAATGGATGGGTTGGTGAGTCATGGGAGCGGGAATCGATTCCACGTGTGTGTTTCAATGGCGCCTTCAACCATTGCGCCACACGCGCCCTTGGAAAGCATGGTATATTGAAGGTTATATGAACTGAATGAATAACATTGAAGGGGTTCTCCTCTCAAAAGCGATTTCGTAGCGACTCATTTCTTCACCAGATTGTGATATTAGAAGAATATTTAGTAACACACGATGACGGCGTTTTGGAGAGATGTTGAAAGGAGTGACGCTTCGACACATTTTGAAAAGTCAAATTTCCATTCAAAGATGGGAGCAACTAGTTTTTTTTTTTTGACAGGCAGAGTTATCTAATAAAGCATCTTGAACATTGGAAAAAAAATCATAGCAGAGGAGTGTGGTGAGAAAATTGATGAAGTCCTACTAATATTGCAGCATAAAAGATAAATGATATACAAGTGGCGCCTTTCTTCATATAAGTTCGTTTATTTATCGTTTTTTGCCGACTGGAACAACAATCGCTACAGATGATGGGAATGGTGAGGGACGTTGGGTGGCGGTTATTGAGCGATGAATTTCTAAGAAATTTCTATCACTATCGCTAGTAAGAATTAAACCTAACAAACGTACCAATGGATGAACCAGCTTCGTCAGACATAGACCGGTTTTCGTTACCAGACTGGTTAAAACATGCTAATACAAGCTAATTGCATCATTTAACTGAATTATTACTTTACCTGTAGAACATTGTTGTCAAACAGTTCTCAGGATCGGCTTTCTATTAAACTCGGCATTGGAATATGAATGCGTTGTTTTCTTGTTGAGCAATCACGAGATTGTTACACAGCATTACGTGTGAAGCTCATTTTATCTTCAACTGTTCGGCGTATAGAACAGCATTTTGATTTTTGATCGTTGACGCAGGTCGGGGCATCGGATCCCATCCCTTACTTGTGTGAAACGGGATACTCATAGCATCGTCTTTTCGACTGCGCGTTCGATAACGCTGAGTGATCTTTCATCCTGCTTACGCAGCGACCAGATTTCTGACGCATACGTTAGGGCAGGAAGAACCGTTGAGTCGAAAAGGTGGGCACGGAGTCGGGTGTTCTTTGTTCCCTTCACTACATTCTCGATGTTCTTGAAAGCTCCACAAGCCTCTCGTTTCATTCTGCTCAGCTCTGGAGCTGAGTCATTCATCATATTGATTTCCCGACCTAGATAGACATAACTGGAGCATTCGGAGATATTCGTTCCATTGAGCGTGAATGGGGCAAACGAAACCAATCCGTTCTTCATGAACATCGTTTTCTTGAGATTTAGTCGAAGACCAATCTTTCCACACGCTTTATCAAAGTCCGCAAGCATACGTTCCGCTTGGCTAATGTCTGGTGTTATAAGGACGATATCATCAGCAGAGCCAATGTGATGTAACTGCCGACCATCGATTTTCACTCCCATATTATCCCATTCCAATGTTCGCATGACGTTCTGGAGGGTGGCGGTAAAAAATTTTGGCGAGGTTGTATCGCCTTGCCAAACTCCTCTTCTGACGTCAACGTTAATGTCGTTGTAGAATGGTGAAATTTTGGTTGTGAAATTTTTGTAGAGCTCACGAAAAATCTTTCCGTAATGAGAGACAGAGCGGTCTTTTGTACTCTCGCGATACTTCAATGGGCCTTGTTATCGAGTAGATGTGCTCCTTCGTAACAAATCCTTTTCGAAACCATGCTTACTCAAATGGCTGTCCTTCGTCCAGTGTTCTGTCAGTCCTGCTAAGGATGTGTCTAGTGAAAAGTTTTTAGACGACAGACAACGAGCAGATTGGGCAATAGTTGCCTACATCGTGTAGGTCGCCCTTCTTGAACAACAACACGGTCTTGCTGGTCTTCCACTGAGTAGGGACCTTGCTTTCAAACATGTAACGTGAGAACAGCCGAGCCAGTGTGTTTACGAGGACTGACGGAAGGTTCTTCGGATGTGCTGATCTTATCCCGTCCGGGCCTGGTGCTGTTCGATTTTTCACCGACGAAATGGCATGTCAGATTTCGGAAGTGAAAACCGCTGGTACAACATATCCATCCTCTTTTATTTCATATGACGGAAGGTGGACGTGGCTATCGAAGAGATCTGAGTAGTATTCGTGGATGAATTTCTCCATTGCCTTTCTGGACGCTGTTATTGTTCCGTCTGGGCGTCGGAGTGCAATCATCTTATTCTTAGCTTTCATTGCGTTAACGTGAAGATGTTTAATGAGCCGATCACATTCCTCGCCGATGTTGTCGACAACGGCATCTTTCCAACAGCCGACTAAGGATTTGAATAAGTCCCAGTTTGTGGTGGTTCTGGTACATCGGTTTTCGAATTTAGCGGCTTTTTCTCCTTTCCGCGAGACAAAATCTTGTACGAAGGAGACGGTGGTCTGATCCCGTGTAGAATTTTGAGACAACAGCGACATCGATTAGGCAAAACTTTCTATTTACTATGATGTGGTCTACTTCGCTGCAGTACTCTCCATTGGGAGATTCCCACGTCTAGCGTTGACGGTGAGGCTTCTAGAATTGCGAGTTACCATGGATGGTCTGGGTCGCCATGATAAACTCGGAGAGCCTCTCACCCTATTCGTTCCATTCTAAACCATGGGTCCCAATGTGTCGTTCCTCAGACGATCTTCTTGGTCCGATCTTGGCATTGAAATCTCCAATGATGACCTTGAAGAATGCATGGTCTTCTCTGTAGAACCTCTCCAAGTCCATGTAGAACGCTTCGACTTCTTCTTCGTCATAGTTTGATGTTGGCGCGTAAACGACGAAAGCTGTTAAAGCCGGTGTTGATCCACATCTCTTTAATCGTAAACGTCCGATTCGGGTTGTGAGCTGTTCGAATGAATCGTCGTTCATGGACAAACTCGTGTTGACGAGAACACCGATACCGCCTACTCCTCCACTGTCGCATGTTCCGAGAAACAGTTCTTCTCCAGTGTCATAGACAGCGTTGAATGGGTGGCGTCGTCTCGTCTCGGCCAGGACAATGAC
>MQTX01000058.1:10475-44860 GCA_009735665.1 Angiostrongylus cantonensis
CCAGGCAGCTTCCATTGGCCCTGAGATTTTAGCAGCCTCTCCGTACTCGTCCCACCCAACTCTGCCAAATTGGGGGCTCTTTCGGGGTCAGGGGAATGAGGCCCTTTTTTTTACTGCGTTTGGCATTTTTGATACCCACGTATAGCTTTTTGAGCTCTGAACGTGGGTGCTGGTTATACTCACGGGTAGCTTGCCAGGTTCTCCCAGAGTGAACATGGAGCTTATTTGTTGGAGGCGACTCCTAACCACCTCCCATATACTTCCCTGTCACTTGATTGCAGGCTTTTAGCTGAATTGACTCGTAGAATACACTCCGCATAAAGCGAGAACGTACCCACACACGCATGCATGAATACGCCTAGCAAATACAGAAAGTATGTGCCAAATCGACGCAGGAGAAACAGGCAGTCCGTCCCCTGGATCCACCTGCGTCTCAAGGAAGCAAAGGTCACTTTTGGTCCGCGATTAACCCCATGTCCGCTACCTGGGGACGCGCCTCGTTGCCTGGCGCCTAACCGGCTCGAGATCCCTCATATGAGGGAGATCCGTGGAATCAGACTTAACTTCAAAAATGTCTTTTTAAAAAAGCATATTGATCAGTTATTTTCTATCATATATAAGTGTACTTCATGCGCAAATTGCTCTAGGCGAAGGCATGTCGTCATCATCACCTGGTTTTTCTCGATCTTTCTCAACAACTAATCTCTTACTTTCCTCACTAAACTCTCCCGCCTGTCAGCTGATGGAAAGCCATGAATGACTGCATGAGCTTTCAGTTTAGAAATCATCCTGGAGATGCTTTGCACTCGCAGGAAGAACTGATAAAGCTCAATTTTTTATGAATTCGTCGTTTTCTCTCTTAGCAATCTCGAGGTTGTTAAACGGCAAACATTTACTTCCATACACATACAACACAATCGTAGCTGACGTTTCGGCAAAATCGCCTTCTTCAGAGCCTGGAAGGATACACTAATGCGCAAATTACTAGGTCAAACACTTCAACAGCACAAACAGAAAGATGAGAATCTGCACGATAATTGCAAGATCTACGGCTTTCGAAAAAACCCACCGCTTTTTTCACCCGTCTTCCACCGAGGAAGAACAGCCGCTCAGAGTTGTATATAGCTGAAAGAAATTCCTGTTTAACAACCTCGAGATTGCTAAGAGAGAAAACGACGAATTCATAACTCAATTTTCTATTTTGTTTTTGACATTAAAATCTTCCTGTCTTTTTCGGTGAACTGATATTTACCAAGATTATGGTAGAACATAGGAATAAAATTGATGGAAAGAGCTTAAAAATGCGAGTATGGTCATCTCATTTATCATAGTCGTTCGAACGGCGACGAATTTTGTCGATCGAAAATTTATCACCTCGCGACGATCTCCAGCGCAGCTAGCATAACCTTTTCTGAGGTGATGGCGCCGACTTTCTAAAACAACCCTAACGCCTTGGCTAGCGCCTTGATACGCCCAAAAAAATTTTTTCTTTCTAAATCATTAACTGTGGCGAATGACTTTTTCGGTCGGACCCCACTTAAATCGATATGTTTTCTGCTAGCTATTGAATAAAAGCATGTATAGTATGACAAAAAGTTCTTTAATGGGCGTTAGAATAAAAATGGGTTTCTACATCGTTTACTGGCGCAGCCACGATTGGATGCATACCCCAAATTCTTGCGAATTTGTTAACTCGTCGACTATTGTTGCTTTTCTTCTTCGAGCATCGCAACATTTCTAGTTATTTCATATCATCGAGGAAACTCGTTATGTCACCGAAAAACTAAAATTTTGTTGTTTTCGTTTAGATCTACCGTATCACCCCGGCGTGAACATTCCATTCAAGCGAAGATAGTCAGCCAGTTGCCCTTTGTTCAGTGATGAGAAGAGGTAAAGTCAACAACTGTTTGCTCGCACTAATGAACTGACAGCGTTTTCGTGTTAACCTGTCACTCATTAAGCTTAGTCTTATCCTGTTTCAACAAGATTTCTCACATTTTCCTGCTTTTTTTAGTCCTTTTGAAACAGACAAGAAATCCCACTGTTATAGTATCCAGGATCGGCTTTCTATTAACCTCGGCATTGAATTATGATTTCATCGTTCTATCTCTCAGTAATCGCAAGGTTGTTAAACAGCATACGGCTCTGAAGAAGGCGATTCTGCCGAGAAGTCAACTACGATTGTGTTGTATGTGTGTTATTGCATGGAAGTAAACTATGCTGTTTAACAACCTCGCGATTGCTGAGAGAGAAAACGAGATCATAATCCCACTGTTGTTTTCGAGTTTACAGTGCTAAGAACATTTTGAGTGCCTCTTAAACGGTTAGTGAACTGGTCTTTCTATAATGGGCTTTTCTGCCCACTAGTGACTGCACGTGTAAGCAAACCACATTCGAAAGGTCTTCAGAACTGTCGATGCGGTGGGTTATTGTACCTCCTTTGAAAAGCGCGTGTCCTCTCGTGGTGTTCCTAAGCTTCAAATCAATCTCTTACTCGAACTATTTGAATGATCGTCATGAAGTACTCCATGAAATGGACCATTTTGCTAATGAATGAATTCTATCCGATTCAAAGTTATCTGGAGACCAAGCTAAATAGTCGCTGACTGTTCACTAGAAAAAAAACTGTTCCCAAGAATGAAGCAAATAGCTGAATGCTCTGCAATCGAGATTGACTCGGCTTTTTCTGCCATACTCAGTTCTTCACCTCCGTAAACGACCCAGAACATCCTAAGCATGGGTGTTTTTGGTTTGTGCGAATTTTAAATCAATCGTTTGCGTAAGATAGACTAATGAATGCGCTCTGACATTCCTCTGATTTGTTTTCCTTTGCACTTGAAATATTGGTAGTCGGTTTGAGCTCCAGTTTTCTAATTACGAAGAGCAGATTTTTCACTCACTTTGTTAAGCCAGCACAAAGACTTCAAAATAACGATTATTTCAACTTGACATGGACTCACGGCCATGATTAGATATACAACTCTTCCTAGGTTTAGTTCACAACACATCATTTGTAATTCTTGAAGAAAGGGCGTGTGGTTTTTAATGCAATGGCAGATTTGTTCTTCATAAAATCGTACTGCTCTGGTGTTCATTCGAGAAATTCCACTAGGGTTTTGCTATCCTGTCAACTTATGCTTGCTCCTTTCATGGCAGATCTTTTTCTCATTGTATGAGAATACAACATAACTTCGAAATACGATGCTAAGAAGTACAAGAAAGTGGGAAAACGTTCTGGGAGTGAAAATCGCTCATTCAGGCATTGGAGGCAAATAACAATTAGTGGCATTGTTTTTCGGAGGATTGAAAGCCGTGACCACCTTTGACCAGTATTGAAAATAACTTTTACATGGGGAACGTGTAGCGCTGTGGTTAGAGGTGCCCTACAATACACATGGGATCGATTCTGCACACCACGCTCACCTAGACTCGCATCGCTCCGACGTCGGCAAATTGCTGCCAGACCTGTCTGGGGGGACGGCAGCACTGACTCGATACATCGATGGGCCGGAAATTCTCCGTATGGTTTAGATATGCACACAGTCGCCTCCGACAATGCTTGATGAAGACGAATGCACCACACATCACTCAAAGATTGATCAACTCCGAGAACATCGTGCTTTTATTTCTTTATGATTTATAGCGATCAATAACTGCCTTCATGCTTTTGCAGGAAAATTTCAAACTCTGGCTACAGTTTTTAATAAATTGGTCCCACGTTCGTCGAGCTTTTCGAGCTTTCGTCGAGCCACTAACAAGAACGGTTTTATTTTCCTTAGACATCTCAACTCAAAATTTATAACGAATACGGCTGACTTTGTCAGATTAATCGTAGAGATCAATGGACTTTAGGTTAAAAGAAAAAGAAATAAAGGAAACGAATCTATAGGCTGCCTAACGAACGAATTGTGGAGAGAGCTGCGAACCCTATTAGTATTCCAACAGATAAGAGGAAGCTTTGGTCGTCGGTAATATCAAAGCTGTCGGTCGTGGGAGTGACTGGAAACTTTGTTCTTCTTGGCCATCATTGTTCATCCTGATGGGCTTCAACCTTAAGAGCTTTAACAGCACTTGTTACTCGGAAGCGTCGACCTTCCATCTCAAAGCGAGAAATCGTCTCAAGATACAGCTTCGTTTGAAACTGGAAGTCAGTAAATCCAATAAGTAAGCCGGCTTTTTTTTTACATTCTAGTTACTAGCGTGTGCAAGGTGATTCATTTCATTTGTTATTTCTAGTTTACATCTGATTCGAGTGCTTTTGGCCTTAACTGGAAGAGTTAGTAAAAAATGTTGATAATCCTATCGTAATAAATTTTCGGAGAAGTAATGTCCAATTTCAGTTTGTACTTTCATGTTTCATTTCTCAGCTTTCAACTAACTTCGTAGAAGGAAGTAGATACTATTCAATTTTGCACATCTTTGCCAAAGGAAAGCAAGTTTGATTATACCAGTTTCGTAAAGTTCTGGACTTCTGAAAGAAATCTTTGCCGGTTTTTTCTGTTCTGGATTGGTTTGCGAAGAATTTCACGTCCAGGAAGTTGTCAAAATGCTCGAAGTGGTAATCGGGAGGTGGCAGGTATGAAAGATTTGTTAGATGAGGAAGAGTTTCGTAGCCGAGCTCTCTCAATCCTTGCAGCTTCAATAGTGTGACATTTGGCCGCGTTTTCTCGTAGTGAAGGATCGGTCCCTTTTCTTATGACCAATGCGAGGCGTCGTCGTTGAAGTTTTTGGAGCATTTCGTCGATTTGCTGGACGTTCTTCGCCGTAATCGTTTCATTGGGATTCAAAGAGCTGTGATGGGAACAAAACGATTGTAGACCACTAAACGGTCAGCACTCCTTTTTTCTTGGTGCAATTTTGGATTGGGGAAGTACTTTTCGGGAAGTATTAGGAAGCTTCACTGCGGTCTTTCCACTGGGCCGATAATCGTCGCGAGCTTTCATCGTACTCCACCAATTTCTGAAACTTCTTCGACTTTCCAGTCTCCTTTAGGCGTTCCGAAACGGTTCAGATGCCAACGTTAACTTCCTCTTGGAGTTGAATAAGAGTTCTGTATCTATTTGCTTCCACCAATGTCTAAAATCCATTAGTGACAATACCAGAAGGACATCCGCAGGCCCCTCTTCTTTTTCGTTGAATTCATCATGATGAAATTTTTGAAATCAAAGATGTACTGTGCGTTCATCAATACTTCCATGGACCCTATGCTTCATTGGTATTTTAAACCATTAGCAATGCATGCGTTCGAGTTCGAATTCGTAAAAGAGGATTTCTTGAAGTTGGTTTTTGACACCTGAAATTCTAACCTTTAAGCTTTGCCAAAAATGTGGCACGTATCATAATTTAATTATGTAGACGAAATTGTACAAAATAGGCTTTGCTATTATATACAACATTTGCTTTATTTTACTTCATTTGACCCGTATTCACGTCTACTGGGTGGCTCCCAGCACTTCTCACATTGAATTCGTTTCCTCGCATCCATCATCCACAAAGATCTTCCAACCTTACGTGTGGCTTCGGTTGCTACTTGAGGCTTTTCATTTCAGCTTGAACGTCGTAGAATACTGGTCGAGCAATTCTCCCAAAAGTCCTGAGATAGCTCGGCTAGAGCGCTCCTATTTGGATTGTAGAGAGTGAATTTTTTCGCAAACAAATCCGGTTCCCAATACCAGAGGGACGAGAGGATTGGTTGGCCCGAAGCGAAATGGAACTAGCACCATGCTAGAGATGACGGGCATCACTATCACTGTGCTATTCGCCCCTATAAAACATTAGAGCATTTTACAAAGTTGTTATTAAAATATATATAAGAAAAATAAACATACTAACGGTGATTTTTGAGAAACACCACAAGTCATTTTTTTAACGATTGCCGATCAGATTTTAAAGAGGTTTTGGAGAAATATTGTTTTGATCCCAATATGAGGCACGTATGGTTCACACGTAGCCTGAAGTGTTTTGGTCTTCCAACGTTTTCTGGGATCTAAAAATTATATTCGTTTTTTTTCATAGCTCTTTAAATATAGAGAACAACGTGGAGAAGGAATTAAGTAAAAGAAGGGGAGCGGTGTCGGACGCACACAAGCCACCGAGCAACAAGTGGACCTGGACTCCGTGCTCACCTTTTCGATTAAGCAGTACTCCCAACCCTTTGTTATAAAAAAGAAAAAAGGATGAAGCTCTCGGCGTTGATCAATCTCTGAGGGATGCTCCATGCTTTCGACCGACTTTCTATTAACTTCAGCATTGATCGAACGATTCTTTATAATCCTGTTGAGTAAACACAAGGTGTTGTTTTATTTCTTTACATACGAACAGGCTGGCGTTTCGGCGGATTTTACCTTCCTCAGAGCCTGGAAAGGTCAAGTTGACCATAATCTACCCAGCCAAACACCTCCATAACCTCCACAACTTTCAATAATTGCTTCACGCACTTTCATTACCTATTCTTACGTTTTTTGGGATGACAATCTTAACCGTTTTTGCTTACTGCCTACTCTTTTTAAATTATAATGTGTGATTATAACTGGGGCCTCAGCTTAACTGGGTTCACTGCCGATTTGTGCTCCCCAGATCAATCCCGCTGTTGGGTGATTGCCGATGGCAAAAAGATCGATAGAACTAGCTGAGAGACAGGCGAAACGAAGGACCCGCATGGTGTGGTGGTGAGCGCGTTACTCCCCGGAAAGGACAATAGCGCGTTCGTTCCCCACCATAGACACCTGCGGTCCAGAGTTTTGCAAATATCTCAGCTTCATTAAAGTTTTTTGGGATGTTTCATTGCAGCATTTATTGAGTAAGTTTAAGTTCTGAAGATTTCCCTTTGTCGTAGCAGGCGCTATAAACTCGGCGAACAGAACAATCATTTGCCCTCTTCTTCATAAAAGAATGCTAGCAATATTTACTTGAGTCACAATCTTGCTCTTATATCTTAAAGAAGTAGCATATCCACAAATAAATGTTCGATTTTAAGTGGAATTTGCTAAAGTCAGTTATTTAAGAGCCTTTCTCACATGAATGCTTTTCTACGAAGTAGGCAATTTTTGTCAATAAATTTCTTGGGATTGTTAAGCTAAAACGTGGTTGATAAAGACATTTATTCGGCTGACGTTTCGACGTTTTATTCATGGGAGCAAACGATCCGAGTCGATGGTCCACAGTCGTTCATCTTCTCGATGTGGCGTCTTCGTCGTCGTACCAAGGCCGGTCTTCTTCAATGTTGTACTTCCCCTTCTTACTGCTCGATTTTTTGTTTGCCCAGTTGCATGTTTCATGTTAAAAGTGACATGAGCGTTAAATATCCGATCGATTCGGTCGCTTACCAAACTTGCTGAGTTAAACTAGGCTTGACTAGCTTAAAAAAGCCAAAGTGCATTGCATTACTACTTTGAGGCTTACTGTTTTCGGAGTTTTTTATTTCTCTGAAAGTGCGCTGCGTCTGGCTTAAAAGATTTTGCTTTGTGAAGGAGCTTAGATGTTACAGCTCTTGAACAATAGATGGGCCTCACTTATTGTACTTTAAATTTCCTCCTATGTATTTCTCGAAGCATGAAGACTTTTAATGCAACCACCATGCAGGGTTCAATCCAGCACATTCACACACTCATTAATTTGAGCCATTCATCGTACTTCCGTGAACGTAGCGCTTAGTGAATCTATATACTGATGGAATGAGTCATTCCACCTCATTAGAGAGAGAAATCTGAGCCTAGAATTCACCTCTTAAAATATGAAGTCTGTAGGCGCTTTTGTCTAAGTTTGACCTTTGATCCCACAAGTAGTGTTGTAGCCATGTGATTAATCGGCTCGAGATCATTCACTACACGGAGAAAGAGTGGAGAAGAAAAGCACCACATGATAATTTTTCTCGATACTCTTAATAATATCATCAATAAGAAGTAAAATTGATTACAAATTGTTATTTCGAATGGAAACCGTAGCATCGCGCAATAGTTGCTGAGGAAAAACCACGTTTCCTAAAGGGATGTTCAACGAGATGGAATCCCATCTACCCTGCCTTTTCTTTCAAACGAAATAAGTGCAGCTATAAGACGTTGTTTAAAAAAGACCAATTTAAAGAAATCGGTAGCAAATACTGAAACACCAACCACAGGGAAGAATTCCAACTTATCACCCGTGATCTCATGCAGTATTTAAGACCGATATTTTTATGGGAGAAAGGCACACTACCCATCCATTTAAACTAAGTGCGGTAAGTCCCCACGTGGACTACCGAGGCACAGCATACTTAGAGAAAAGAAAGCGGTGAGTGTGCGAAAAAGCTGTTCGGTTTTCAACTCGATTTAATTCTTGGTTTTATCTGTTTTGGTTACGGAAATGGGGAGATTGCAATAAACTGTTTTGGTTACGGAAGTGGGGAGATTGCAATAAACTTGACCTTTCCAGTCTCTGTGGAAGGCGAAATTCACCGGAAGGTCATTCCTTTTCTGTATAAAGAATAAAGTAACAGCCTCGTATGTGCTTATCAACAACAAAGCGAACTATTAAAATTAATTAGTTACTCGTTGAAATACTTAGCCATTTGTTCATACGATGGCATGCCATCGGCTGCTGTTTATAGTTCGTCGAGTTGTTGTTTTTAAAGAACGTTCTCGTCTTTATTATTCTCCTTATCGGAGAGCCAAGTACACAGCTTGTTTAAGTAGTCCCACTCGAATATTCCACGATGATCGTTATTTAAAGAACACCGGAATCGATTCAAGCGAAGGAACTTTCTTATTCTATCTATCCTTATCATGTTGAGTGATTGTCTGCGAAATAACCTTCTGATAAGACGTTCCTCCCAAGCCATCATTCACGTCATCCGTTATGTGCTACAGTATTTTTTACTTCTTCAAGCTTCATTTAATGATTGAAGAGTTATCACTTTTGGATTCTCTGAGAACGCACTAGTCGAGGCATGGCAACAAATGAACTATTCTGAAATGTTTTACTACTGCCTTTATTTTCACTGCAACATCGAAAAACACTTAAGAGAAAAACCAGTAAAGGAAAAAGACGTGGAAGCCACCCTAAGCGCTTGGCTTCGTCGCCATACACATTGAATCACTACAATTATTTTATAGCCGTTTCGAAGAACACTGTAAGTTTTGCTGCTTTCAACTTTGAGCGGTTGTTACATGTTATCATTCGTATAGCTCATTTATTTACCGAGTTTACTGTGAAACATACTGTTTATTGAATTAATAAAAAATTAGGCCTTCATAGGGAACACCGTGATTTACATTGTGAACAGTTCCGGTCTCTTACATGGTCTTCGGGTTTGCTGACCCTGTTTAGAAATGATCCCCAAAAAACACCAGCACCAGGCCCTCAAGCAACTGACGTAGCCTAGACAGGTTTATATCCACCATCATTAAGTACTAGCACAATGTTTTCACGCTTGTCCGAAGCTTTCGTTGTTGCATATTATCGACTTCACTCAGGAAGGACAATGTCATCTGAAGTTCTGAATAATCGTCCCTTCCTCGGTACTGTGTTCACATATCATAACACTACGGAGAAAAATGGTATAAATAAAACCAACGAACTTGTCGAAAGTGACGAAAATCATGTAGTATGCCTGCTTCGAAGAATAACAGGAAGTAGTGGAATGAGTCCTGGTTCATGGAAGCCAATAGAAAATCCTTTTGCGACAGTTTTTGTAACAGCTCCCAGAATGGACTTTCTACTAACCTCGGAATCGGAATATGAATGCGTTGTTTTCTTGTTCAACAGTCTTTGAATTATTGAATGAGCAGTCTGAGTATATCAGATTCACCCGGGAGAAACCGAAAGAGACCTGGCTTCCATTTATTAACGTTCAAATCAACTTGTCAAATAGCGGTTACATGACAAAGTGGTACCGAAAACCAAGTAACAAAAACATCCTGGTCCATTTCCTTTCTTCCCATCCATCACATACAAAGAGGGCGTTTGTGAGAAATATGTTTCGAACCTCTGTGTGCACAACCAGGGAACTGAAGGAAGAATCACGCGACTTGGCTCGGCAAATTGCTATCTCCAATGGCTACGAAGCAGTTACCGCACGAGATAAGTTTAGAAGGCGTCCAGAAGAAAGTCTAGTTTATGCTGCCCTTTATTAGCGATGAAGTAAGCATAGATATAAAACGTTGCCTAAAAAGAGCCGGTTTATCGGAATCGGTAGCGCTAGTTGAAACACCACCGGATCCCCTACGTCGTCAGTTAGTTCGTAACCGCTTCTATGACCGTTATGCGAAACAACAAATTGTAATTTGCCATTACTGCAGGGACGGTGATTGCATGAGTTCAGGTACGATATACCTGATCTCTTGGAATGGTTGCGGAGATGAATATATTGGCGAATCGGGCAAACCCTTGTATATCCGTATAAAAGAACACCTAGATGGGAAACGAAAAGCAAGACAAAGTACACCACTAGGCACGCATAGGATACAAAAGCATAGCGGAGACAATTTTGAAGTTAAAGTCAATATCCTCGCAAAGGAGACTAAGACACCAACGCGCAAACACCTTGAGGCTTTTTGGATATATGACAAAAATCCCGCAATAAATAGAAGGGAGGAGTGTCCAGAAGTCACACGTGACCTGGCCCCGTATCTTCGGATCAATTTCTGATGTAGGGTGGCGCAGTCATCAACCATATGCGACTATAATTAGCTGTTCTATCCTTCCTCATTGGAAGTCATGTAAAAAGCGGTGAGCTTTTCGACAAGCTGCTGGTCATGTAATTGCCACGGAGTTTTTCGTCATTTTGTAAGTGTTGTTGAAGTGGTTGACCTAATAAACTGTTTATCAGTCTTCCAGACTCTGAAGAAAGCGATGCTGCCGAAACATCAACTACTGTTGTATTGTATTGCGTACTTTTCTGTTGAAGTAAATGTATGGTGTATAACAACCTCGCGATTGCTGAACAGGAAAACAACGCATTCATTTTGACTTTAACTTCAAAATCGTCTCCACTATGCTTTCGTATCCTATGCGTGCTTAGTGGGTACTTTGTCTTCCCTTTCGTTTCCCATCTAGGTGTTCTTTTATACAGATACACAAGGGTTTTCCCGATTCGCCAATATATTCATCTCCATATTCATTGCAAGAGATAAGGTTTATCGTACCTGAACTCATGCAATCACCGTCTCTGCCATAAGAGAAAATTACGCAACTTGTTGTTTTGCATAGACGGTCATACAAGCGGTTACAAACTAACTGACGACGTGGAGGAACCGACGGTGTTTCAACTAACACTACCGATTCCTCTAGATCTGCCCTTTTTAGGCACCGTTTTAAAGACATGCTTACTTCACCGCTAATAAAGGTCAATATAAACGGGACTTTCTTTTGGCCAAGTGTTTCGTTTTGGCGTGTCGCTCTCATTCTATACTTATCTCGTGCGGTAACTACTTCGCAGCCATTGGAGATAGCAATTTGCCGAGCCAAGTTGCGTGATCCTTCCTTCAGTTCCCTGGTTGTGCACACAGAGGTAGCTGTTCGAAACATATTTCCCACAAGCACCCTCTTTGTGTGTGATGGATGGGAAGAGAGGAAATGAACCAGGATGTTTTTGTTACTTGGTTTTCGGTACCACTTTGTCATGTAATCGCTACTTGATAAGTTGATTTGAACGCTAAGAAATGGAAGCCAGGTCTCTTTCGGTTTCTCCCGGGTGAATCTAATATACTCAGACTGCTCATTCAATGACTCAAATCATTTGTCCATCTCCTACTGAGTAGACAAGATGACAAAACAATCACCTATATGCTTCGAAACCGAAAGTATTAATTTATTATTATCAAAAAATTTATTATCAACCTCGTGTAAGCTCATCAAAGAAAAATTACATAATCATCCATATGTATGCAGTAGAATAGCGGCCAGAGGTCGATAACCGGGGCTTTTATTCTAGACATGAACACAATGGCAAAAGTTGCTGCCAACCGCTGGCCCATTGCCAACCCTCTCATTTGCTTGTAATATTTCCCAGACCATCTGAAGATCAGGCAGTTTAGGCACTCTTTGAAGAGAGCCATAAGCTGCTGGATGGACAAGCCATGCATTTTTATTTTTCCTTCATGTTCGACAAGAAGTTCGAAGATGGCTTGCATTGCGGAGTCATTCGATACGTTGGTGTACAGCGCGGTAACGTCGAACGACTCCATCACACAAGCACTGTGATTTAGAATCAGAAGCAATTCATGAGGGACCTTCTGGTCCACCAACCTCTCCACCATGTTTGAACACAACCCCAGTACACTGGTACCAGTCTTTCTACCACTTCATGGCTAAAAAGGATAGTTGCCGTACAACGTACAGATATCCAGAAATTTCTTAAATACCGACTTTTTATGTATATTTAAGTACCAACGACCACATGTGTATTGTAGGGCACCTCTAACTGCTACCCTACACTCGTCCTCTGTTAGTTTGGCACCTACCAATATCCATGAAATTACACTGTAATCCACTGAAGCCACCAAAGAAATGATATTTCATTTGTAACAAATAAAAATACAGCTTCAATGAGTCACGGCAGGCATGTTGAGAAACGAGAGAACAGATAAGCTTGGTTCCTCAAACGCGCTCTTATTGAAATTGCATCGATAATAGCGTGGTTGAAAAACGGCACTGTCCGCGCCTCTATCGATCTCCAGTGGTTCAAATGATCCTCAGTACAGACTCTACCCGTTCCTGTGGCCTACTAGAGCTGTTCAATAATGGTCCTCACCACATCAGTGACACGAACATAGAACGCTTCCTCAAAATCCCTGATAATCGTCATTGCTGATGTAGTTTGCAACATAGGTTCAGGTTTCTCATTTCTTTTCCCGTCACCTTCTCAAGGAATTATTCGAAAATTCTGATTGTATTTCCATCTAGTTTTCAGAACTGAAATGGGGATTAAAGAGCAGATGTAATGAGTGCCAAAAATTGTCAAACGTTCTTAAATAATTGCCGTCTGTGAAAAAACTACACCATAAGCTAAGCGATTACGAGACTGTGTGATATCTTGAAAATTCCTTATGCCTCACGGTTTGTGAGAACTTTTCATTCATTCAACTAAGCAAGAAACGAAATAAATTTTAAAGGAGTTCGGCGAGAATAAGGAAACTACTCATTCCGCTCCAACAATCATCATCCAGATGTATTAATGAATGTTGCTCTATATAACGACTTGCGTGGCCTATCAAGGTGTCAGATTAGTTTCTTATTCTCTTAGACAAGTCTGATTTAAATTTGTACGCTGTGAAAAAATGTAGCTTTTGGTTTGTCTGGGTAGCAAGTGCGAACCAATCACTATGTGTGTCTTACAAGAAACTTCAAACCACTGCACTATTTTCATCTATCTTCACTTGATTAAATAAGTACAATCAGTTTGTGCCTAACTTTTCTCTCACTGCCTATTCCTTTTCATGGAAGGGATTATGTCAAGTACAACCGCAACAAGACCGAGATCTGAGCAAAACTCAGAACCTCAGGTAGACGTCGAACTCTCGATTTGGGGGTTCGCGTGCTATCCACCACACTAATAGAGGCCATTCCTTTGCCTTTCTCTCAGCCACTTTTTTATTCTATCAGTACTAATAACAGTCATCCGATAAAGGGAATAATCTGGAGATTTCAAATCGGTATTGAGCCTTGTTAAGGCGAGGATTACGCTGACGAGTAATTGCTGGACCATCAATGCAATAAAAACAAAGCGGAGAGGAAGGCAGAGCAGAAACCTTGGTTGGTATGGAAGAGAGCACGTGAGTCCTAGATAAAGGTTGCTGCGGGTTCGAAGCCCTCATAAAGTTTCACGTTCTGCTCATATCTCATCCTCAATATGGTTGCACTCCAACTATAAGAACTTCTTTTTGAGCGTCATATTTTCTTAGATGATTTTTTGTACACATATTTACAAGGATTGATGGGTAACGTTGTCGACGTCGATGAGACGAATTAAATTATTCTGTATAACTTCTCAAAAAACTACATCGAAATTTTATGAGAGCGCTTGAAATCCTCTGAAATCCATTCCATAGGCTGTCAGGCACCGTTGCACTCTCTGGAAATGAGAAGGAAAACCGGAAAGAACAAAATGTGCCATCGATATTTGGAAAAAAAGGCTTATGTTGGCTATGAACTTTTTCAAGGCGATATCAAAGCTTTCTAGGCAATTTGTTTTTTCAGTGATGTCATTAGAGAGGGACATCTATGCGGAAAAAATTCTATAAAACCTCATTCGTCGTCGAGTACTCGATCCGGGGCCCAGATGCAGTAAGGTACCGGAGCTTGCCAGGGTTCACGGCTTATTCGTATCAGATAAACACCAACATCTCCACATTTTTGAACAAGACATTTTATTTTGCTTTTACAAAGAAAAGCCGTATATGATCCCGCTGATCTTCCACCATCTCGTGCGGCTACATTTATCTCATCATTTATGCTTGTCACTTCTTCGAATTAAACCAGTGGGACTCCAAATGAAACGGACAGCCCCACGCTTCTTGCAATAAATACTTTACTTCGTGTTTTCATGTAAGAGAGGCTAGAGAGTAAAACAGTAACTACAGTTGGCTTGCTTGGCTTCTTCTTCAATATCTGGGTGTGAAAATCTCTGCTTGCTTAGAATCTTTGCAATTCTAGCTACAAGAATTTTCATGAATGAAGAAATAGCTACATAGTGGGCGGTTCATATTTGAAATAACTGACGAATAAATGATTAGTTTAAGTTTAATTGGGCTGCTGGATAAAAATGTTGTACGCCTGGTGTCTATGTAGATATTCATCGTCCGTAATGAAAGGCTATGTTGTCGTCTCCAGGTCTTCTCTTCATGGCCTACAATTAAATGGTACAAATATCTCTGAAATTGTAATACTATGGTGATTTTTAAAAGAAACAAAAGGCATTTAAATAATTGAGGATCGTGTAGCACAATGTTTAGAGGTGCTTTACATTAAACACACGGCCTTTGGTTTGATCTCGAGCGCCGAAAAAATCTGGCTTCCTCTCTCCGGGTTTAACGTGTTGGGTTCAGACCTGATGGTGAAAAAAAACAGTTAATACACTGGTAGGTCCCCAGAACTCATTGTATTGGCAGACCAAATTTGTGCTCAACCACCTCTGCGATGTTACGAAAGGAAGTAAAGTATGGGTGGATTCATAAGAGATTGATCACTGTCAGAAGTTTTATGCTCTATAATACAACAGTGAGAAGGTAAGACTATTTAGCGCTGATAAGATTTTAGATTTTAATCGAGGACACGTTTTATTCCTTACTTGAATCTCTTGCTTATTTCTGTAGATAGAAATGGTCTTCATTAACGTTAAGTTTTATTAATGTTACAAAGATTTTCACTTTCATGTATGATATGACTTTTTTATCATATGCTGGCCGCCCCAATCAGTATGTTTTCTCGCATGAAGGACCAGAAGGTCATCACATTTATGGAGTCCTTAATTCTAGTGTTTTCGATTGAAGAATCAGTAGTTAGTTGGGCTTTTCCTCGGGAAATAGACCATAATCATACGTAATTTACATTGCGTCTCTACGCCAAAATAGTCAAGCATGCAAACAAAATGACTGCATAGAGTATTAGCCAATTCAGCGAGCCATGAAGAACTCCACATGGCGCCGCCATATCTACTGAGGTAGAAGCTCTTGAAATAACTACTTTTTTCACTCGTATTATGTAGCTCAATTCCCTTCTGTGTCTCTTCTCTTTTTATTTTTTCAGTTTTTCGTTTTCGTCTATATGTACTCTCATTCTGAACTGATTATATTGTTGCCTATGCAGTGACTTTTAAGACCTACAAATGTATCACCTCGGTGTTTTTTCTTCAGTAAACAAAATTTGTACCAATTTCCTGATTCCGAAAAGTTGAAAGGCTTTGCTTGCTCAGCGTTTACGTAGCGTCTACCTAGCGAGGCTATGAGTGCATAGGACCTGTAACCACTCCGTTGAACGACTTACCCAAATATACAACTCGGCGATTAGAATTTTTCTTTAGGGATTCCACTTCTTATGAAATTGGCATCGTCGGTGACATGTTAACAAAGTTGTTAGTTATTTTAATACGTTTGTAATTAGCGTTAATTTTAAAGGCTACTCACCGATCTCGTTGAGACGCAAGCGGAGTCAGTGAATGAGCTTCTTGTCTCCACTACACTTAAATGGCATTCTTGCAATAGGTAGACATAGCTGCGGATGGTGCAACGGTATGATGCTTATCTTCACAGGAACAGTACTGGTTCTACCCTACCTCGAGCTTAACAACCCTATCATACTCCGCGCTCGCTAGAGTCGCAGTAGTTCGCTCTAATTAATCCAAGGGGAAACGCTGCAGTCCTACTATCTCAGGACTAGAGGAAGAATCGACTCGATCAAGACGAAAAAATTCAAAAGCAGTGGTCGAAGCCACGCGCAAACCTCACACTAAATGTGAAGACGAGTTGTGTAAAATAAGATTGAAAGAATATACAAATTGATTCCACGCATACTTCAGTAAGTGTGCTCATTTTCAAGAAGTCGGCAGGAGTATGCCAGTGATATGTCAGAAGACAAAGTTGATGTGCTGTATGAATGATAGATAAAATTCTTGATGTGACTGAGATACCCACTCAGCAACACAGCAAAGCGTTGGAAGGACGACCTTCACTTAATCGGTGGTTTCTTCGATAGGCCAGAACGTTGGTCCATGCTGCTGTCTTTCCCCTGTGTAACTCGTTTATGTTATTTTGCATGGTCACTGAACCTCAAAGGTACACATGCTATGCGATATCCTCAATTTGAAGACCATACAGGGCGATTAGATTACCGTCACGCTATGGATTTCTATGAACTGGATTAGTTCCCACTTATTCGCAGTCCATTTCTTTCCCTCTTCTTTGGACTCTCAGAGCATCGTTGCTGCTTCACTGGTACTTCTGGAATAGGAGGCTGCAAAAACCGAAAATTTGACAGAGTCCTGCTCTAAATGTTTTTCTTCGCTCTTTTCCTCCCATTCGAATAATTCCATAATCCTCCGCAGTGACGGCTATAAATAGAAGAGGGTTTCTATTGATGATACACTCAATGTTATCTGTACAAAATGCACTTTTCTATTAAAATCGCTTACAAATATGTTTTGACACCTCTGGATTTTTTTTCTTTCCATGGTCTTTCCCTTTCTTTGGAAGACACTTACTCGCTTGCGCAGAAACTTCCGGTTTCGTAGAACGAGTCGGAAAATCCTCTATTGTTGTTGTCTCTATCATTTTTAATCACGGCGTATTTTTAGACGCAAGCGGTGTTTGTCTGTGTTCCTAAATTCTATTATATTTTGTTTCATATTTCGCACATGCTCAGTGATCAGAGGCGCCCTGCAGCACACACGTGGAAATGACACCCACCCCACCAAGCGTTCCATCCCTCCTGGGTCGGCAAATTGGTATCAGACTTGTCTGGGAGGATAGCAGCACTGGCTTGATACATCGGCCGGCCACCGCGAGTCATTGTAAAGACCAGATATGCATTCAATCACCTCCAACGATGCTTAATGAAGTCGAATGCATGGCGCATCCCTCATGGATTGATCAACGCCGATAGCTTTATCCTTTTTTATTTCGCCCATTATTTGGAATTTAAAAGTCAACACAGATCACATCGAAACGTTTAGCGACGTGAAAAAGATGCAGATCGTTTGGCTCGTAATCAACTTAGTTGTTTCGCCTTGTCTCATTTTTTGCCGTACTAATCGTTTGAAGAATGATTTTGAAGGACCGCTGGGAAAAATTCACTTCATCAAGATGTCGAACACATCGAGAAACATCATCGATGTCATCATGCGAGTAAACACCTTTGCCTACGTGGTCACCATTGTGGTTGGTGTTATCGGCAACATATGGGTTGCTTGGAAGGTCAGCTCTAAACTTTTTGTCTTCGTTTGTCTTCTAATGCTTCCGCAGTTTTAGAAAAAAAGCAATAAATTAAAAAAGCGTTTTTTTTTAATAAGATTATGCCAACGTTACCGCCTAGACCATCGATTTCAGTTTGTTAACAATCCTTTCTCGTGCCATAGCTTACAAAAACTGAACCATTGCTAAATATGTCATAGAGTGATGATAAAAATGACTCACTCAAGTTCAGAATCACTTCTTCAATCTATATATGTTACCAAGATTACTCTTATCTCATTACGGCAATATGCATTGAGGCCAAAGCAACCACGCGCCGCGAAATGTTAGGTGCTCTTGCGGATGTATGGGTATTGCTGGTGCCACCTATCACCCTATTCAAGTGGCACGATTAACCACCGGTGAAGAGTCCATTCGTCCCCGTTGTTTATAAGAGCTGTCCAATGGGTTACGCTACTTCGACGGGGATGAAATGTGTTATAATTTTTTGCAAGATATCCCTCCGAAGAAGTGTGAACTTATTGTGTGTTTCTAGTCATTAACATCTAGATCTTTGTATCAAAAGTCGACTATCAGTGTCTAAAATTGGTTGGGCTAAGTCGTTTAGCATTTTTCTTTACATAGTTCGAAATTACACATTGTTCTGATCCCATTCAAGAAGGTCTTCGGATTGGATTTGGGTTCTCGACTGGTACTTCAGAGTTTTTCATCTCCTTTGTGAATGTCGTTGAATACTGGATGAGTCTATTCTCAGTGGAATCCTGAGACCGCAGCGTTACCAGAACTTGTGGGTCTTAGAGGACTTTTCAGATAAGGTTGTTACCAATTCCTCACCTAATCACTACCCAATTAAATAAATATAACAATGGGATCATTATTACACCAAGGAAACCAATTTAGACCAGTGTAATAAACTGTGGTCATTGTGTACGAAGCCCCTTAGAAAAACTCTGCTAACCTGGAAAGCTAGCAACAACCTCTGATAAAAACTTATCCGGAAACCCTTTGCCATGAATTTTTCGTAACCTTGAAGCAGAACTCTTTAACAAATAAACCAGTTAACTAGTTGACACAAATCCTTGTGAATATGGGTTATTCATTTACTTCAATATGTAAATAACTAAGTTGGTAGGTTACCAAAGCCAACACAACGTTGTCTAAAATTTGTTGCTGGCTTTTCATTAGATCGCCAAAGCCGATGAGAATGAGATCATTTGGAACTTTGGAACCCAAATAACTTGCAGTAAATTCCACTACCGACTTTCTATTAACCTCGGCATTGATCAAGTAATTCTTCGTATTCTTGTTGAGCAAACGCGAGGTGTTATTTTATTCTTTATTCACGAACAAGCTGACAGTTCAGTGGATTTCGCCTTCCTCAAAGCCTGGCAAGATTAAGTTGACAGCAATCTATTCTGCCAAACACCTCCACAACCAAACAGAGAAAACACTAAACCAGAATTTCAACCACGATGAACACAACTTTGCGCACCCACCGCTTTCTATGAGGCTTCCACTGAGTATGTCTAGTGGAGACCAACCGCACAGAACTCCCTTGGAAGCGTAATGTGCCCCTCCCATCAGAATAACAGGCTTATATACTGCCCACTATCACGCGTGATAGTGACGCATTCTTCCATGTGGTTTATTTTCAGATTTCTGGAAATAATCCAGGGCACATTACGATTCCATGTGAGTTCTGTGCGGTTGGTCTCCACTAGACATACTCAGTGGAAGCCTCATAGAAAGCGGTGGGTGCGCAAAGTTGTGTTCATTGTGGTTGAAATTCTGGTTTAGTGTTTTCTCTGTTTGGTAATGGAGATGTATGGCCGAATAGATTGCTGTCAACTTAACCATTCCAGGCTCTGAGAAAAGCGAAATCTGCCGAAACGTCAGCTTGTTCGTGAATAAAGAATAAAATGACACCTCGCGTTTGCTCAACAAGAATACGAAGAATTACCAAAAAACTTGATTATAAACCTAGGTTGTAGGGGAACCCAGGAAGATAGCCGTGGTTGCATAACCCTTAGTGCTTTAAATAAAAGGCTGTCTCCAAAAATACTGCTCTGCACGGGCTATGAGAAATGCAGCTCAAGAGAATGGATCCCATTAGGAAATCTCTGGCCGGCTGCGGTGACGAGTGAAGTTTACTGGCGCTCGTTTGCATTGCTCTGTGCTCAACAATAACAGATGAGATAAATGATTGCATCTTTGCCAACAATATAGGACCACTGAGTCAAAATTAGAACTCTCCTTGTCCGCAGCAGTTTTGAAAGGACATTGCGGGATAACAATTTGACAACAAAATGATACAGTTGAGTTATCAACGTTGGTAGAAACAGCAGCACAGTGAGCACATTGAAACTTAAGAAACTTCGTCGTCTATTTATATGAAAGCATATGAAAGCCTCCCAACGGTTTACCGCCTCATCATAGCTGGAAAATGTTCCTAGGTGTCGAGGAAGGATGTACATTGCGAGGATTCATCTCCTGACAGAGTCTTCCAAGGAGAGGAGGAGTGCGGCGTTTCCATCAGGAAGCCTAGCTAAGAGAATCCAATACTAGGATCTACCACCGTCCTGGTATCAAACTAGTCGCAAGGCAGCAAATCTCCCTCTGATCCACAAAGGTGGCGACTGCCTGTGATGGTGCCGACCTGGGGTGGACATTGGCCAGGCTGACGTGGGACTCCAGGGAAACACAATGGCTAAACTCCGAAAAATGAATATGCTGAGGACTGCACAAACAGTGAGGACGGGCTTCCTAAGTATCCAAATATCTAAGTATTTATTCGAAGGCACGAACAACCTAGTTACCCAGGACAACCTGAACTTCTTTTATTTATTGAGCGAATAACAATGAATCAAGAAGAGGAAACTTAGCGTGATCGATAGCTACTAATCTGGTGATTTTTTCACTGAAACGAATGCGTTTTACGATCAGAAATCGAATCATTACTGTCCGCAATATTAAAAACATAGTCAATAATCCTATCTTTTGGTTTGGTTAAATCCATCGTGGAAATAAAATAAAAGAAAAGAAAAGAAATGAGAACCAGAGAAATAAGGACTATCAAAAATACAAGTTTTTGTCCACAAGATACATGGTTTTTTTAGTATATCAAGGCTAATTTGTGGTTTTCTAGAGTCCACAACACATCCTTCCCTCACTTTTTGCGTCAGGCCTCCTTTTTCGAGAGCCAAAGAGAACAAACGAGATGCTGTCCACCGTGCTACTATAGAATTTCCCAATTTATCGTTCGTTGACAACTACCATTCTTGCGTTGGACTTTTTTAACATGTAGATTTCTTTTCCAGCCTCTGAAAATTCGGTTTCTGATCATATCTAACTTTGAAGAAATGTTGTATTGAAACTAGATTTATCATTAAAGCGATAAATCAACTGATCTTCCTAAATATGCGTAGCTTCCAGCTTCTCAAATACTTTAGCGGTCAAGAATTCATGGTCAGTTGTCGAAAAACCAGATTCGGCGATGTGTATTCGTACAGTGTTCATCTCACGTAGTGTAATGGCAGTGAATCCTACCGTTGTGCTTCAGGTTGGAGTGGTGCTACTATTCGGCGGTACGCCATCCGTTCCTCGTCAGATCCTCTTCTGTATTCTTGTGATTTGTTGTGCAGATCTGCTAGTGCTCTGTGATTTATCGTTATTAGTACATTTTCAACTCTCCAAGCAATGGATGTTTGGCGATGCTATTTGTAAAGTAAGAACACATATAAAGGAGTTTTTTCAGCAAAGTTTCCTACTTATATTTCCTTCTCCATAAATGCTTTCCTATCATTTAGCTCTTCTACTGTGTAGAAGTACTGAACAAATTTCTCATACCGGTGGCACTTGTACACATTAGCAGGGCGTCATATAAGTAAGTCGATTCCAGTTCACTCTCGAAATTACCATTATTTTTAATAAAAAAAATAACCTTGCAACTCTGTAAGAAAATAGTTTCCTACTAATGTGTGAAGATTCCAGCTGTTACATATGAATATGCATCTTACATGAGTGTTTATATGATAATATGTGTGTAATATGTGCTAAACAGTTAACTACCAAATCAGCAGAAAAGCTTATTAGTCAGAACTTCCACTGATTTTGTTTTTCGTGACGACACATTTACCCAATCCCCCCTCCCCAACATATTTTTTATGTTTGAAGAACTCTTTGGAAACTTTGGCGGAGTAGTAGAATTTAGAAATAGAACGACTTAGACGGCGCTAAACTGTGAAAATGGCTTAAATATTCTGCATTGGCTACCGTTTGGAATTGAGTGGTTGAAAAATTAAGACAGACAGCGCTTGTTCTTTCGTCTTCGATGAGTTTGGATTACAACAAACAAATGCAGGATTATAACTGTAATAATGCTGCGATATTTGAAAATCTCCGCACCACAGGTGTCTGCGGTGGGGATCAAACACGCTATTACTCTTCCCAGGGGCTAATGCGTTCATCATCACACTTTGCCGGTCCTTCATTTCGCCTTTCTCTCAGCCTTCTCAATTACATTTTAGAGGTAGGCGGTGAATAAAGAGTGATTACACTAAAATTCAGGATTACTGTAATGGGAGTAAAAACGCTACCGTATACAGTAAACCACTGCGTAGATAAATAATGGCGTGTTAGGAGAAAAAGTCGGAAATTTGTTTTAAGATTTATGCCAAGAAAGAAAAATCAACTATGATGTTACTTAAAAGGTTGAAGAATCCGTGATTTTTCATAAGTGAAACTCACTGGAGTTTTTCAACATTCCGCAGTTATGATTGGTTACACCGATTTTGTTTTTCTATCGAAAACTTTGTCAAAATGGTGATACGGTAACTTCATGATGGTATTTGGAAAGTGTGTAATTGCAGATCCGTAAGCGTTCGCCAGCAAGTTGCGGTGAGTGACGTCCATAATTGCTATATGCTCATCGCTAACATACTGGTAGCAGCCATCGTAATCATACTCATGGTAAGAGACGGTTGACAAAGTAGAATTTAGTTTATGCCTCCAGAGATGAGCACCTTGCATTGTTGAAAAAAGCAAAGAAAGAAAAAAATAAGTGATCTTATTCTTCTCCAAAATTGAAGTCACCCAAGTATTCGAGTTAAAAATTTAAAAACCAGAACAGTCAATGTTTCGTTGTAAGAAAAATAAAGGATTGGTGTTCGCTTTCGTCATTGATCAATCGCTGAGGGATATGCGATGTGTTCGACTTCATCAAGAATCATTAGAGGTGACTTGACGCATATCCGGTCTATACTATGACTTCCATTGTCCTGCTGATATGTAAAATTAGTGCCTCCATTCTTCAAGACAAGTCTGCTAGCAATTTTTTCCTAATTCTGATGGATAGAAAGCTCGGTGACCCCGGGGCCCGGGATAGGACCAACGGAAACGTGTGTGTTGCAGGGCACCTCCAACCCCTAAGCTATGAGCGTCAAATGGTTCGTCGTCTTGTAATGAAACACCAAAAGCCCTTGCCAGGGTGTTCTCAGGTCATCACTAGTAGCACTCACATCCACTTGTGGGCCAAAAATCGTCTTGCCTACCTCGAGAATAGTTTTCTTCCCGGAAGACGAAATCTCCCTTGATTACCCACTTGTAGTTAAGCATCTGTATGGAAATATTGAATATTTTCTTAACATGGTTCATCGTGCTGTCTTATTGTTCTGAGGGAGTGCACTCCGGACGTAAATCGTTGTCCAATTCCACTTAGCTTCCTCCAACCACAATATGGTTACAAGTCACTAGACGAACGGCAGCTATATTTGTGTGAACATATGTTTATTTATACTATATTATACAAATATTTATAACACTAAATTGCCTTAATAAAACGAAAAGATGGTTAATTTCTTAAGAAGGCATCTAGACATTTCGAAAGCCTTCAGTAACTCCACATTCAGATATTCGTTGGCTATTTTTCAAGCACGAATACGCATTGGATTGGCGACAAAGCGATGACCGTGTGTAATTTTAATCCGCCTACATACTACGGTAGATAGAAGTCATCGTTTTCTGTTGCTGTTCAACATTACAATCCCAGTGATCCTAGATGAATTCCAGAGATCGCATTTAATTCAATTGCGTTTCTCGTCGGTTATGTGATGACCAGTGTTGGTTATGTTTATTTTTATGCAAATGTACCAATAATTCTGAAGAGGCGTTACTCGTCCAATGTTTCATGTAAGTTGCATTACGCTTATATCTGTGTATATCAGTGAGCATGAATTGAAATCCACCATAAAAGTCGACATTGCCTTCTCGATTTTTTTTAAGTTGACTTTCATGCCTGTTCTAACGTTACCTGAACACTTGATTGGTCTGTCTTCACGAATCACGAGGAATCGTGCGGCTGGATCACAGCATGATTTCCACTTTATTAGCAATTTGCTGGCCGTGCAAGTTACTCGTTCTCTGGAAAGTCGTGCTTGGGATTTTCTATGTCGTCAACGTTCAGTTGGCAGGATGACAATGGTCCAGGCACTGATTCTTTACTGTTATTTGGGCATCTAGACGGAAACGAACCTAAACGCCGTCTTAGCCTCTACTGACGAAATGAGGAGTTCGCAGCACGCTCGCAATTCAGCACCCAAGAATACCCATCAGTCATAATGAGGTAGAAAATCATATTAGGGAGGGAGGAGGAATTCTCGTGTTAGCCGAAGTAGTAGAATAAGCGCCGAAGATCTATTCATGCTACTTCGGAGCTCTGAAATGTTCCAAAGTTCTTAAATATTTTGAGCACGGCAGCAGCCCAGATTGATAAAAGAGCTTGAAGCGATACTATGAATGAAGAAATTTTCCACAGTTGATCACAGTAGGTGTAAATGTGGCGCTTGGTATTTGATGCTTGATATTTGAACGCCCTATCCTCACTGGTTGTGCTGGCCCCAGCACATTCTCCAATTTTCGGAGATTTGGTGGGTAAGCCATTGTGGTTCCCTGGAATCTCGAGGTCAGCCTGACCAAAATCTGACTCAGGTCTTCACCACAGCAGGCAATCGCACCGTCGTGGAGATTTGCCACCATTGTAGACGTGGTTGTGGTAGACCTTTTTTTAAAGAGATATTTCACGAATAAAAAGAGAAATTTCGAAAACAATAAACCTATAATACATGTGATGTAATCTATTTTAGCTCCTCAGCGCATCAATAGCCAATCAATACTGCGTATTCGTCGTATCGTAACTGTTTTCGTGGTTGTATATCTAGCATGTTGGACACCATACTGGATTCTTTTTTGTTTTCTTTCAATGGTTGAAATTTTACACAGGTTCGTTTTAGTTGTTCAGATATTCGGACTTCTTTTCCTTTATCCTCTATAGTCATGTCCTGATTAAAACATTCTTTTACACCGTGAAGTGTCCATGAACGTCCAGTGTCCGTGAGCTCTAAATCTTACCCTCAAAATCAGCTCGTTAACATAAAATCATTTCGAAAGTTATAATTCGCATTGGGACTACAAGAACTGGATTTCTGCTGTAGAACATGTCCAGCATCATAAGTAATTTCCAGACTTGTGTGTATTGATTTCAATGCTTAGCGTCCACCGTCATCCAGCCGCACTGCTGTTAGCTTTTGATAGTCGTTTTCGCCAAATATTCCGAATATTTTATTATTTTAGGGCGCGTGTGGCGCAGTGATTGGAGGCACCACTGCGAGACGCACGTGGAATCGATCCCTGCGCCCATGGCCCATCAAGCCTTACATCCCTCCGGGGTTGGTAAATTGGTACCAGACTTGTCTGGGAGGATAGCAGCACTGGCTCGATACATCGGCAGGCCACCGCGAGTCATTGTAAAGGCCGGATATGCATTCAGTCACCTCCAGCGATACTTAATGAAGTCTAATGCATGGGACATCCCTCAGGGATTGATCAACGCCGAGGGCTTTATCCTTTTTATCCTTTTTTATTTCATTATTCTATTTGTTCTGTTTGTGTTATTTTATTGCTATTTTATCATAATGTTTTTATTATGTCACTACACTTTTTTATTTCTTATTAGTCACATAACCTGTCTTCACATCCACTATGCGGATCCCAGCACTTCCTGCATTCGACTGGCTTTCCACGCATTTATCGTCCACAACGGTCTTCGAACATTTGGTGTGTTGCTTCGGCTGCTGCTTGAGGATTCCGTTTTCTTTATTAAAGTCGTAGTATGCTGGTCAAGTCAATTGTCTATGCAGTCTTGGAAATAGCTGCGCTAAAGCGTTCCTACGTGTATTGGAGCAAAGCGTTGATGTGGAAATCGAACTAGCGCTATTGCTTCCTTATGGACTTCATAATTGACCACTGCGCCACTCCCTCTCCCAAAATTTATCATATCCTATTACCATATCATTATTTACTTTCCCATTATAAATTATTACTTTATAATTATACTGCGTTGTTACACTGTTATGTTATTATATATTTTTAAATTTTAAATCTCATCATTATTTTTTATCTAATGATTGCACTCCGTCCACCTGACCGCCATATCCTCTTGCTCTCATATGAAACAAAGGATGGATATGTCGTACTACCGGTTTCCCCTTCCGAAATTCGGCATGCTATCTCGTCGGTAAAAAATTGAACAACACCAGGTCCGGAGAGAATAAGATTTGAACACCTGAAGTACCTTCCCCCAGCCTTCATAAACACACTGGCTCGGCTTTTCACACGTTACCTGTCTGAATGCAAGGTACTTACTCAGTGGATCAGCAAGACCTTGTTATTGTTCAAGAAGGGTGACCTACACGATAGAGGCAACTATCACCCAATCTGCTTACTGTTTGTCGTCTACAAACTTTTCACTCGGGTCATCCTAAACAGGATTGACAGAACACTGAACGAAGAACAGCCATTTGAGCAACAAGGGTTTCAAAAAGGAGTTAGTACGATGGATCACATGCACAAGGTAACAAGGCTCTCTGAAGTATCGCAAGAGTGCAAAAGAGCGCTCTCTGTCTCTCTCACTTCCATCGATATAAAAAAGGCCTTTAACTCAGTTAAAAGAAACAGTCATGGAAGCCCTTGATAGTCCGGGAGTCCCTACTCAATACATAAAGATTCTTCGCGAGCTGTACAGAAATTTCGCAACCAACATACCATCATTCTACGAAGATATTTGTATCGACGTCAAAGGAAGGGTTAGGCAAGACGATACCAACAGGCCAAAATTGTTTACCACCGCCTCGAGAACATCATGCGAACACTGGAATGGCACAACATGGGAGAAAATCAGTGGTCGGTAATTACATTGTCTTCGCTTTGCTGATGATATCGACCTTATAATACCAAACATTGGCTAGACGGAACGAATGTTTGCCGACTTTGACAACGCCTGTGGATAGATTGAGCTTCGACCAGATCTCACAAAAACGATATTCATGGCGAACTTCTTGGGTATGAACCATCCACGCTCAACGGAATGAATATCTTCAAATGCTTCAGTTAGGCCTATCCAAGTCGAGAAATCAATACGATGAACAACTTAGCTCTAGAGTTCAACAGGAGGAAACGAGTGGCCCCCTGTGGGAGCTTTCAAGAGCATCAGGGATGTAATGGAGAAAACAAAGAACACCCGACCTTTGGACTCCCCTATATTTCCTGCCATGATGTATGCTTTATAAAGGTTTTGGCTTTATGATATATACATCAGAAACCTGGTCACTGCGTAAACAGGGTGAAACATCAGCGCTATTGAATGCGCAGTCAGAATGACAATGCTAGGAATATACTGTGTCACACAAGTGAGAGAAGGTATCCGAATGTCCGAATTGCGTCGACGCTAAAAAAATCAGAGATGCCCTTCTATACGCCAAACGTCGAAGATAAGGTGGGCGGAACACGCAATGCGTATGAATGATAACCGATGGACAAGAGCCGTTACTGAGTGAGTGGATTCCTCGGGATGTCAAACGTACTGCAGGATGACCACCAACTCGTTGGTCAGAGATCTTTACAAAAACCCTAAAAAAAGGTATGGTGCTCAACGAGTTCCTAGAGCGAGCAGAACCTACTGAGCTACTCCTGCATGCGACGGAGAAAAATGGAGGATTTACTGGAGCCCACTCGAGTGATTCAACGAGTGACTCATCAACAAGACTACAGATGATACATGTGGTCATTATTTACGTTTTATACTATATTGTTTGTTATATTGTTATTTCTTCCAACGATTTACCGCCTCATCGTGGCTGGGAGGTGTTTCTAGGTGTCGAACTGCGATGTAAAGCGGGAGTTCATTAAATCGAAAAGGTGAGTACGGAGTCCAGGTCCACTTCAACGCTTCAACGGTTCAACGCCGAGAGCTTTTTTGGAAACCACCCGTGGATCTCGCCAAGCGATTCGTTGTCAGACCCTCAGTCGTGATGCTATGACGACGGTCCTCGAAAGGCGAATAGGAAATAAATGTAGGCCACCAATAACCATATGATTCTCCGTGATTTAGGTGGATCTAAGGAATGCAGTGCCTAATTCTGCGGCAGCGATTTCGTAGACATCCTCTATGCTTACGAATGCAAGTTCACGCATGCATACAATCTAAGAGAGATTCTAGATTGCCTAAATCTGGAAGGGTTACAGTGACGATCTATACTTATAATGGAAAGTCACTTGAATCTGAATTCTCCGCTTAGAATCCGGTGATTCAGACGAAGCGGATTAGGTACAAAGTCGTTGGAGTGGCGGTGGAGAGGAACTGTTCCTCGGAACACGCGACAAAAGAGAAGTTGGCGGCATTGATGTCTTCGTCAACACGAATTTGAACGTTAATTCCTTTGAACGACTAACAACACGAAACAGAAGCTTCAATGAAGAGATACAGAACAATCCCGGTTTTGGCAGTCTTTGTCTTCTATCGACCAAATCAACCTACTAGGATGTAACACATGAAATGTCCGATTTTAAATGTAAGATTTAAACAACCATAACTTTTCCCATACTAAGCCTTATTAATCGAAATACGCGCCGTTAAAAATAGTACATTTTTTCAAAGAGAGTTAATTATTTTACTTGCACAAAATTCTGGAGTTCTGGAAGCAATGAATTCGTTGAAGGCATTTTTTGCGTCGTCGTAGTTGGTGAAGAGTTTCTCGCGAACGAAGTGGTCAAGGTGCTTGAAGAAATGAAAGAGACGAGAAGTCGAGACGTCTGTTAAAGATGGCAGATGAGGCAAAGTTTCATAGCCCAACTCTTTCAACTTTTGCACCGCCGCTTCCGTAACGTGGGCCAAGCGTTGTTGTGGAGAAGGATTGGTCCTTTTCTATTGACTAGTGGCGGTCGTTGTTGTTGGACTGTACGGTGCATTTCATCGTTTTGTTGGCATATTTCTCTGCCGTAATCATTTCACCCGGATTCGACAAGCTGTGATGAATCAGCCCAGCTGCAAACCACCACATATTCGCCATAACCTTTTTTGGTGCAATTTCAGTTCTGAAAAGTGCTGTGGAGCCTAATCGCAATCTAGCCATTGAGCTGAACGACGCCGGCTGTCGCACACAATCCACTTCTCGTTGCACGGCACGCCACAATTCGATCAGGAAAAGGGCCGTTTCTGTTGCGCAGAATAAGAGCAGACCGCATTTCGAAACAGCGGTTTTTTAAAACATCGTTTAATTCGTGCGGCACCCATTTGTTAAGTTTATTTTGTCTTTCATATGGGTTTCAAGTGAGTGGAAATCAATACGTATTTTTCCTTGATGAGCTTACACGAGGCTGATAATAATCTTTATTATCGGCTAACGTTTCGACGTCTTCGTCTTCATCAGAGCCGATGATCCGAGTCGATGGTCCACGCTTTTCTTTCGTCTCGATGTGGCGGCTTCGCCTTCGTGTCGAGTCAGGTCTTCTTCAGCGGTCCGTCTCCTCGAATGAGGCACACTCATTCAGTGGTGCCCTTTTATACACGATGCTGATGGTGAATATAATGATAATGTCCGTTGATAACTATTTGTTTTTCTTCCGGACATATATCATCGCGCACATCGTGCAGAAGTCGGTGTTATCATTAGCTAGCACAAAGCGAAAAAAAGATAAAGATAAAAAGATAAAGATAAAAATAAAGATTATTATCAGCCTCGTGTAAGCTCATCAAGGAAAAATACGTATTGATTAAGCACACCGAGGTTCAAGGAAAGTCGGTTTCGAAGCATTAATACGCTGAGTGGAAATCGTTCCTGTGCTTACGCCGAGCTGTTCTAGAAGCCTTGGACAGTTTTTCGCGTGTTTGCTCCCACTAATGCCTTCAATTCGACGTCGTCAATTTCACTGGGACGTTCGCCGCCTTCCTTAGCTTCGAGGTCGAAACCACCAGATCGGAACATCCTAGACCGTTTTTGCATTGTTGATTCACCAAAGTTAACTTCACCCTGAACTTAATGATATTCCGACCTCCTGCCGCAGCATTATGTCCACTCTTCCACGCGCACAAAAAAAGGACACGAATATCACGTTGATTCATACTAAAGTTAAAGCTTATAAAAACGACAAAATAACAAATCTTCAAAAACGATAAGTGATATACATATATTAAAGATTGCACTTGTGGCATAAAAAATTTTAGAAGGGTTTCTTAAGGTGTAACTCTGTTTTACTAAAGAATTGTTGTCACCAAATGTCCCAAGAAACCCTAGAATTACTATGATTTTGTTCTTTGCCTTTATTTTAATCATAGTTAGCTGTGTACACAGTAGTTAATCCACGGCAACAAAGACAGTTAACTTCTAACCTGGATCTAGCTACGTATCAGGTAAATTATTATGTATAGCAATTGTTAGAGGAACCCTACAGTACAAATGGGTCCGATCCCGCACCGCAGGCTCAGCAAGCCTTCCATCCCTCTGGGCTTCGAAAATTGGTACCGGAATTGTCTGACAGGATCGTAATAATGACTATATACATCGTTAGGCCACTGCTAGTCTTTGTATAGGCAGGATGTGCTTCCAATTACCTCCATCGAAGCGAGGTCAAGTCGAATGCATGACACATACCTCAAGGATTGATTAGCGCCGAAGGCCTTGTCCTTTATCCTCTATTAAACATATCTATTATATTATACACATTATGTTGCGCATCTGTGCATTAGAAATTAATTAATAAAATTGCACCTACAGATGGATGGTAGTCGTGTCGGCGTTCACTCATCTTTTACCGTACATCGCTTGCACCGCTTATCCAATAATTCTCACTGCCATGAACAAAGAGATTCACAATGCTCATTCGTCCATAATCGACAGCAAGAAACGGCAGTTCAGTAGTATTCGGCACGGAGCACTTCAGGTTCGATGAGATTCGTATGAATTTGACAAGAATCTCTTGCTAATTTGTATTTTCCATATTTTTCTTCAATAAGCAGACACGAGGTTGTTAATGCAGAATTTATAGCAGTTGCTAGCAGAAATTAGGTCTTCGAGTCAGTTCTCGGCACCTTATGATCGCTAGATCTGAGTAGGATGTTCGACTTCGTAGAAGTTGCCACGCGGGATTTTTTCGTGATTGCCGCAGAGCAATATCTCAGACTGGGGCGCGTGTGACGCAGTGGTTGGAGGCCGCTGCGGCGCGCACGTGAAATGCGCCCATGACCCACCAAGCCTTCCATCCCTCCGGGGTCGGCAAATTGGTACCAGACTTGTCTGGGAGGATAGCACCACTGGCTCGATACATCGGCCGGCCACCGTGAGTCATTGTAAAGGCCAGATATGCATTCAATCACCTCCAACGATGCTTAGTGAAGTCGAATGCATGGCGCATCCCTCAGGGATTGATCAACGCCGAGCTTTTAATATCTCAAACTTGGGTAATTAAACCGTTTATAACAATAATCAAGAATAACGAAATATGAACATCGGCACAATAAATACTGCAATATTGTATTGTGATCAATAAGTGAGGGTAAGGCGGGTTAGTATATTTGCTATAGGTTAGTAAACAGTGCCATGTGCGTTTAGAATACGTCAAAAGTGTCCCAAGATTTAGGCACATTAAGGGATTTATGTGAAGCCGTAATAACTGACTCGCACACAACAATACTACAGGGTTACAGACTATATGTAGGCTTGTGATGTCGTTCTGATGAGGTTAACACGTTAAGGGTTACATGTTAGCGTGTGATAACATTGCGATTAGGTTAACGTATTAGAGAATACAGGTAAGCGTATGAGTATATTGCGATGAGGTTAACGTTAACACACAATAGAGTTAGCGTGTTTAGAGGTACATGACAGCAAACTTAATATACAACAGTGACCACATACCATAAGAGTTAACATCTTGAATTAACTACATAGTGGTTCACACACCGAATGCATGACACATACCTCAAGGATTGATTAGCGCCGAAGGCCTTGTCCTTTATCCTCTATTAAACATATCTATTATATTATACACATTATGTTGCGCATCTGTGCATTAGAAATTAATTAATAAAATTGCACCTACAGATGGATGGTAGTCGTGTCGGCGTTCACTCATCTTTTACCGTACATCGCTTGCACCGCTTATCCAATAATTCTCACTGCCATGAACAAAGAGATTCACAATGCTCATTCGTCCATAATCGACAGCAAGAAACGGCAGTTCAGTAGTATTCGGCACGGAGCACTTCAGGTTCGATGAGATTCGTATGAATTTGACAAGAATCTCTTGCTAATTTGTATTTTCCATATTTTTCTTCAATAAGCAGACACGAGGTTGTTAATGCAGAATTTATAGCAGTTGCTAGCAGAAATTAGGTCTTCGAGTCAGTTCTCGGCACCTTATGATCGCTAGATCTGAGTAGGATGTTCGACTTCGTAGAAGTTGCCACGCGGGATTTTTTCGTGATTGCCGCAGAGCAATATCTCAGACTGGGGCGCGTGTGACGCAGTGGTTGGAGGCCGCTGCGGCGCGCACGTGAAATGCGCCCATGACCCACCAAGCCTTCCATCCCTCCGGGGTCGGCAAATTGGTACCAGACTTGTCTGGGAGGATAGCACCACTGGCTCGATACATCGGCCGGCCACCGTGAGTCATTGTAAAGGCCAGATATGCATTCAATCACCTCCAACGATGCTTAGTGAAGTCGAATGCATGGCGCATCCCTCAGGGATTGATCAACGCCGAGCTTTTAATATCTCAAACTTGGGTAATTAAACCGTTTATAACAATAATCAAGAATAACGAAATATGAACATCGGCACAATAAATACTGCAATATTGTATTGTGATCAATAAGTGAGGGTAAGGCGGGTTAGTATATTTGCTATAGGTTAGTAAACAGTGCCATGTGCGTTTAGAATACGTCAAAAGTGTCCCAAGATTTAGGCACATTAAGGGATTTATGTGAAGCCGTAATAACTGACTCGCACACAACAATACTACAGGGTTACAGACTATATGTAGGCTTGTGATGTCGTTCTGATGAGGTTAACACGTTAAGGGTTACATGTTAGCGTGTGATAACATTGCGATTAGGTTAACGTATTAGAGAATACAGGTAAGCGTATGAGTATATTGCGATGAGGTTAACGTTAACACACAATAGAGTTAGCGTGTTTAGAGGTACATGACAGCAAACTTAATATACAACAGTGACCTGTAGGCTTGTGATGTCGTTCTGATGAGGTTAACACGTTAAGGGTTACATGTTATCATGTGATAACATTGCGATTAGGTTAACGTATTAGAGAATACAGGTAAGCGTATGAGTATATTGCGATGAGGTTAACGTTAACACACAATAGAGTTAGCGTGTTTACATGGTGGTACAGCGTGGTACATGACAGCAAACTTAATATACAACAGTGACCACATACCATAAGAGTTAACATCTTGAATTAACTACATAGTGGTTCACACACAATGAACAGAGGGGCAAATACCATATTGACTCACGAGGCTCTTTAAATGCTTCTGGAGGAGGCGGTACTTTGGCACAGATCCAGAACCTTTATCGTACCCGTGATGGTTTGGAACAGATGCAACACACACAGGGATGGTCCCGCTTGTGTAGAAAGAGTGTGGATGACAAAGAATGTCTACGACAACCAAAGTTTCTCTCAATGAAGTGAAAACATTCACATGCTGCAAGATCGCTAAGCGATATGAAGGACTACGAATGTGGTTACCACAGACCTACGATATGATGAAAGAATAGTAAGTATTCTGGCAATAGTTACTATAGAATTTATTAGAATATAATAGTTGATGTTTCGGCAGTTTCACCTTCTTCAGAGCCTGGAAAGGTCAAATTGAGATGCGATCTACTCAGCCAAACGCCAATCATAACCCTAGCAGATAAAACTTAACAAATAAATTTGTATTCGCAAAAGAAACAGCTTCATTTAAGCACCTACCGTTTATCTGTTGTAAGTATTTCAGTTGGTTGGTAGATAGCAGCCGTACAGAGCAATACGTGGGCGAGGACCATGCCTGTGTCAGGTCATTAAATTAGCATTAGGTATGGCATTTTTGAACCGCAAGGAATAATATCTTGTCATCACGCGTGACCTGGCGCCATACCTCAGGCTTATCCAATGA
>MQTX01000058.1:89496-103855 GCA_009735665.1 Angiostrongylus cantonensis
GGTCTTTTGTACTCTCGCGATACTTCAATGAGCCTTGTTAGCGTGGTCCATCGTGCTAAATCCTTTTCGAAACCCTGCTTGCTCGTATGGCTGTCCATCGTCCAGTGTTCTGTCAATCCTGTTTAAGATGACTCGAGTGAAAAGTTTGTAGACGATAGACAACAAGCAGATTGGACGATAGTTGCCTATACCACGTAGGTCACCCTTCTTGAACAACAACACGGTCTTGCTAGTCTTCCACTGAGTACGGACCTTGCATTTAGACAGGTAACGTGCGAACAGCCGAGCCAGTGTGTTTACGAGGACTGACGGAAGGTTCTTCGGATGTGCTGATCTTATCCCGTCCGGGCCTGGTGCTGTTCGATTTTTCACCGACGAAATGGCATGTCGGATTTCGGAAGTGAAAACCGCTGGTGCAACATATCCATCCTCTTTTGTTTCATATGACGGGAGGTGGACGTGGCTATCGAAGAGATCTGAGTAGTAATCGTGTATGATTTTCTCCATTGCCTTTCTGGACGCTGTGTTGTTCCATCTGGGCGTCGTAGTGCAATCATCTCGGTCTTGTAATTGGCGAAGCTTCGGCTGGCTTTGCGAATGCTTTTTCCAGCCTGTCCAGCTTCGGCCATTGCTACTGCTCCTCTCTCCTTAAGGTCCTCTTTTATCGCCTGACTGCGTTGTTCCGCAAGTCCGGACGTTAATTCGCGGTTGCCTGCAGCTCGTGCAATTCCACGCTGGAGTTTTAGCTCGAGAGTTTCTGGAGACAGACGTCTTTTGGTGACCTTCGAGCTATCAGCTTTCATGGCGCTAATCTAAAGATGTTCAATGAGCCGATGATATTCCTCGTCGGTGTTGTCAACAACGGCATCTTTCCAACAGCCGGCTAAGGAGTTGAATAAGTCCCCGTTTGTGGTGGTTCTAGAACTTCGGTTTTTGAATTTAGCGGCTTTTTCTCCTTTCCGCGAGAAATAAAATCTTGCACCAAGGAGACGGTGGTCTGATCCCGTGCAAAATTTTGCGACAACAGCGACACCGGTTAGGCAAAACTTCCTATTTACTATGATGCGGTCTATTTCGTTACGGTACTCTTCATTGGAAGATTTCCACGTCCATCATTGACGGTGAGGCTTCTGGAATTGCGAGTTATCATGGATGGATGGCCTTGGTACACATGATAAACTCAGAGAGCCGCTCACCCTGTTCGTTCCATTCTAATCCGTGGGTCCCAATGTGACGTTCCTCAGACGTTCTTCTTGGTCCAATCTTGGCCTTGAAATCTTCAATGATGACGTTGAAGAATGTATGGTCTTCTCTGTAGAACTTCTCCAAGTCCGTATAGAACGCTTCGACTTCTTCTTCATCATAGTTTGATGTTCGAATGAATCGATGTTCATGGACAAACTCGTGTTGACGAGAACGCCGACACCGCCTACGCCTCTACTGTCGCATATTCCGAGGAACAGTTCTTCTCCAGTGTCATAGACAGCGTTGAATGGGTGGCGTCGTCTCGTCTCGGCCAGGCCGATGACGTCGTACCTTATCATTCTTGCTTGCATGAGCAAGTCCTCTATCGAGGACTCTGATGCAAGTGTGCGTGCGTTGTAGGTACAGATCGTCACCATAGTTCTTGATCCAGGCAGCTTCCATTGGCCCTGAGATTTTAGCAGCTTCTCCGTACTCGTCCTACCCAACGCTTCGAAATTGGGGGCTCTTTCGGGGTCAGGGGAATGAGGCCCGCTTTTTTTGCTGTGTTTAGCATATTTGATACCCACGCATAGCTTGCTGGGCTCTGAACATGGGGGCTGATTATGCTCACCGGTAGCTTGCCAGGCTCTCCCAGAGTGGACATGGAGCTTATTTGTTGGAGGCGACTCCTAACTGCCTCCTATATACTTCTCTGTCACTTGATTGCAGGCTTTTGGCCGAACTGACTCGTATAATACACTCCGCATAAAGCGAGAACGTACCCACACACGCATGTATGAATACGCCTAGCAAATACAGAAAGTATGTGCCAAATCGACGCAGTAGAAACAGGGAGTCCATCCCCTGGATCCACCTGCGTCTCAGGAAAGCAAAGGTCGCTTTTGGTCCGCGATTAACCCCCTATCCGTCACCTGGGGACTCGCCATGTAGCCTCGCGACTAACCGGCTCGAGATCCCTCATATGAGAGAGATCCTTGCACTACTAACAAAAATCTGAAAGAAGACTTTCTGTGTAAAGATGCCTCAAATGTTGATCTGTAAAATTCTAAGTCACGGAAAGAGGTGTTCCATCATCAAAGGAGTACTAAAGAATGTAAAAGTCCAAGGCTTGAGCGACTGATAAGAATTTCCTGCCTTGTATAACTTTACTTTCATTACTGGTTTCGCGTCGATGGTTCCTTATTTATGCTTTCTTGGATGTCAACCACGTAATACTTGTTGTCATGCGCGGCTTTAACTTCTTGATTATATATAAGAGGATGGTCCTCTATTAAATACATATCTATTTTGAGGCTTTGAACTATTTTCTACTTTTTCTCTTGAAGTATTCAAATAACTTTTATTTTGGACCGATAAGCGCCCTTTAATAGAATACAATATTCTATATGGCAACTTTGTTCAATACACCTTCTAATAGTGATTTATGCCTATCCATAGGTGTCCATTCACCTATGGATAGGCATAAATGTGGTGGAATGCCGTACTTCATTGTAGGGGAACTCTCTCGTAACCACTGACCTTTTCTAGTAATTAAGCTCACCATCAATTGTATTCCTGCACCGGCACACTTGGAAAGCAAATGGCTGAGAGACACTCTGCAGTTTCTTTGTACGTCAACACCCACATTCACTTAAATAATGACATAGTCTTCACCTTCTCGCTTCAGCTCACGTTGTCGATTTCAGTTGTTAGGCTTTCCACAAATATGAGCAGTACTAAGCACTGTTGCGCCTAACGCTCGTTACTGCCCTAATAATCATCCGTGCGTTCAAGCTATTTCAAGCCTATATATGTCTCCTAGCATATTAATCTCAGTTAATCTTTGTTGTTGTATTCTATGTAACACTTACTCCTTATATTACTTTGCCAAAGTTTGAGAAGCCGCTATCGATACCTATTCTTTGGTCTCATTTTTCCAAGTTGTAATCATTTTATGTGGAACCTCTTTCTCATACTACTTCAATAGCCTGTGACAGAGCTGCTGTCTTATATCGAGTTAACTTCTTAACCACTATATCCTCATTTATTGATCAAATCTTCACTATTGTATCGTTAATGTTATAATACAAGGATAAAACTCCTATTGGCATTATTCAAAGCCTGAGAGAGGCACTATGCATTCAAATTTATCGACTAATGTATTTCATCAGTATTTTATCCTCCTAGAGAAGTATAATGCCAACTTGCCGCTCCCAAAGGAATGGAAGGCTTGATGAGCCTGGGGCGCACGATGGATCCCATGTCTATTGCTAGGCGCCTCCAACTGCTGCCCATTATATTGCTATAAACGGTTTAATTGCTTAAGTTTGACATTTACACTCTGAAGACAGCAATTAAAAAAACAGTGAGTGACGCAACGATCACTATAATGTATAACTTTTATCCACTGCCCATCATTTTTTCGCGACAGGGTACCATGTGAAATACAACCACAATAATGTTGAGATATTTGCAAAACTTGGACCGCCAGCCCAGATCTAATCGTGATTACCCTATCCGGAAATTCAATGTATTACGCATGGCACTGCTGAGGCTCTATGCCAAATTAAACGAATTCAATGCCGATTTGTACTCAGCAGATCAATCCCATTGACGGGTGATTGCTGCTGGCACCATTATGGCAGAAAAACTGGCTGCGAGAAAGGCAAAGCGAAGGTCTCAATGGTGCTGCGAATGACAATTGAACCCCCGGAAAGTCCCATCGCTGTTCGGTCTGGCCTAGTGTCCAAGTTTTGCAAATATATCAGCATCATCGTGGTCACTTTCTTCATCGAAAAATTTTTTTTGTAATTTAAATACGCAAATCTTCAATAGAAGGTTGTTATTGTGATTTCGTGCAGTATTCTGTGTGGTCAACCAAGCTACTGTAGCTATTCCCTGAATAGTTTCTATTTCTATATTATCGTAAACTTCCTATATTAACTGTTTAATTGTAATCATCCCACATTTATGCTTGCACATTTTGCAAATTGTTTCTTAAAAGCCATATCATGCACCTGCCTAGCAGCTGTCTGCAAAGAGATTTTGTAATTTCTTTGTATAAACTATTCTTCCATGTCCGACCACTGGATAAGCAGTTGTCAGCTGCATGTACCCTCCATTACTTACCTTCTCAATCAACGTTCTGCATAAGCCTTTGTGTAGCTTTCAAACTAACTTTCATGCGAGCAGCTATGCGCTTTCACATATACTTTCTATAAAAGCTTTGTATAGACTTCACAAACACCCTAGAATCTCCCTCAGGAAATGTCTCTAATTCCTTCTGTCAAACTCCACCCATTCCAGAAGGAATATGAGAGCACTTCTAGTCAGCCAAGTCAGTGTTCCAGTGTTTCGCAAAGTTTCGTTCAAGTGTTTTCCTCATGTCCGACATCGTCATATTGTTTATATTGTATCGTTATTATTGTTACACACAGTTGTAACCTAAAGTTGAGCACTTTACTTCGAGTTAGTAGGTATTCTGTACCGAAGACTGATCCGATGTCCTATACTCCACTGTACCAACTAGTACATTTGATGCATTAGCCTATCCGATTCTAACTTCATTCTGATATGCTACTTCATCAACTAGCACAAGTGCAGACATTACTTGTGGAATGCCACTAGTGCTCTTCAGATCGTACTCTTCCTCCTTTAATATTTACTTCCGTAGATATAAATCACTGTAATATTATATACGGGTGCAGGTATCGCGTTGGTAGAGATGGAGTTCAGAAGGGGAGGGTCCAATTTTGACTCCACGTCGGATCACAAGCTCTCTGGAATCAGAAGATTGGTCTTGAAGGGTGTGTAATGCATGGCAAATTTTTATATTTTCATCCAGAAGCTCACCTACGAGTAAAGTACACCGGAAAATAGTCCCCACGTCTTTTAAGACTCTAAAACAGAGCGCCTTCTTTCGTTCCAGAGTGGCGCTCGACATCCTATTGATAGCCCGTTATCGCCAGTCTCAGGACTCCAAAAAAAAAAAATAGCCCTCTTAACCACTAAAACACATGTCAAATGGAAATTATGTATGGGCCTACATGACTCTTTGTGAAGATTAAAAACTTAAATGTATTATTGTATGTTAGAGAGTGATTTTGATAACATTATTTGATAAGTAGTATCAAGTTTGAATATTATTAATAAGGAGTAATATTACAGTGTTATTAAATCCTGTAAGGAAAAGTTCTAGTGTATAAGTAATAGCGGCCATCGAAGGGAGCGGTTAATACAGTGGTAGTGATGTCCGTCATCACGAGTCTGGCGCTACTTCGATTCCGCTCAGGGCCAAACAAGCCTCTCATCCCTCCGGGTTGATAAATTGGTACCGGACTTGTCTGGGAAAAAACTCTCTGCAATCTCATTGGGAACGCTCCAGCCTGGCTATCTCAGAACTCCAGGGGAATTGTTCGACCAGCATTCTACAACATTCTAAATAATATGGAAACCCTTAAGCATCAAACGAAGCCACGCGCAAAAGCTGGAAGACCTTCGTGGACAATGTATTCGAGAAAACGAATCGAATGTGAGAAGTGTTCAGATCCGCACAGCAGAAGTGAACACGGATCAAATTTTAAAAAATAGGGACCATCTAATCTAGTAGGGGATGTTCTTGCTTTTAGAACAGATCATGTACAATCCAACCCACCACAGTTTAGAAATACGTCTCCAACTAAGGTCAATTTTAACAAATTTGACAGCTGAAGATATGAAGATATACTGCAAACAATTTATGCTGTCTATGAAGGAAATTCTTGTAGGTGGAAGCTTCCAAAAGAGAAAAACCGGAAACAGCTGTTTAATACACTCCCATAACCATTATCGTAAATAAGCGACGCAAAAATGTAGGCTCATAAATTTCTGATGGGAGGTGACTGAAAACATACTGTAACGCAAGAAGCAGGAAGCTTCGTGCATATGAGATATTTGGATGAACACTGGTGGGGGTTCGGATTATATTTTTATTCACACTCGTGTAGCGTAGTGGTTAAAAGTACCACGGAGTACAGGCCTTTGGTTCCCTCTCACGCTAATCATGTCTCCCATCGCCACGGGTCGACAGGTTACTACCAGACTTGTCTACGAGGTTAAAAACAGTGATAAGCAGTATCGGCATGTTGCTGAAAGCTATTGTTTAGCCCAAATACGCAATCCAACACCTCTGGCACGCCTGGTTACGAATACACGGCGCATTCGCAAATGGATTGATAGACGCCGAATAGACCATCCTCAATTTGTTGTGTTAATTCATTAAGAAGGGCTGCTAGCACAGTGGTAGTGATGCCAATTATAACGAGCATGGTGCTGGTTGGACTCCACTCCAGGCTCACCGAGCCTCTTATCCCTCCGGAGTTTGGAGATTGGTATCGGGCTTGTCTGAGAAAAGTTCACTCCCGGTAACCCAAGTGGGAACGCTATAGTCAAGCGATCTTAGGACTCCAGAGAGAATTGACAAGCAGCATTCAACGGCATTCATGATGAAAGGGAAATCCTCAAGCAGAAGCCGAGGCCACAAGTAAAAATTTAGAAGAGCCTCGTGGATGACGGATGCGAGGAACTAACTCGTACGTGGGAAGTGCTGGAATCCACAGAAAAAATATTCGTTATGGGCTTGCCACAAATGTTCACTGAAGTGGCTAAGACTGCAGTAGCATGGAGGTTTTAACCTAAAATGACGAACCTTGACGGAAATAATTCAACCGACTAATTCTCAGCTATCAAAGAAGAAAAACACTGTTCTCAATCCTTCTGAAGGTAGTGATTTTCTGATGACAGTCTTTGATGACGACTACACAAACCATGTTAACATTGGGCTCTGCATCTTTGAACGGCAATGGGGTCACCGGCCAACGACCTCGCGCGCCCACTCTTCTCAACCATCTTTACGTCGCAAAATAAGTGAAAGGTGAAGTGTAGAAAACTTGAAATTCCAGTGCTACATTTAACTCTATATGGATCTCTCACATTCCGACTGTAGATTTTCGTTAAATTTGAAATCCTATTGCCTTTTATTCTACTAGAAACCCTCACGATATATGTGAGATTTGCTCCTCAATAAATCAACAATAATGGTAGCCACCTATTTTAAAATGGCTTCTCTGGCTGTTCACTCAAAGCCTGTATACTAAAAGGGAAATTTCAAAATTCATACAAATAGGCGGGAGCTTTCGCAAATGTGAAAACTTTCATGTAATGAAGTCAAAGTATTTTTCAAACTTGAGAGATACTAACAGGTAGATAATACTCAATAGTCCATCCCTTTTTTGATGAGCAAACGCTAAATTTTTATTACAGTATTTATAAATTCAAAATATCTGACGTTTCGACTGATAGTTTCACGTTCACAATTTGAGAAGGTCAAACTGACTCTTAATCCACTCAGCAGAACACTTTCATAACCTCAGCAGACAAAAGTTAACACACAAGTGTTCATCCACGTAATGAACAGCCTCTGTTAAACACTTGCCATTTTAAGTAACTTCTAAACTTTTCACAAGGTAAAAAAGTAAACATTATTACCAACAATTTAAACCAATTTGCAAAAGTATACTGAAAAATAATATGGAGCAATGAATCAATTAGCTCGATTTCGATTCGCTGCGGCAGTGAAGATTCACATCGCAAGGGACGACCACCCGCGGACCACCGACCCCGATCGATTCGGCTCTAACGAAGAAGAAGACGTCGAAACATTAACCAAATAAATCATTTCTATCAAACTGGTGTTAGGTTAGCAGTTTAAGGTATTGGTCATTTATGGCGAGTTTTAATGAAAGTGGCTTTTCAAGATATGCAGATGAATCGATGAATCGGTTAGAGTCAAAATGGCTGGTTTATTCTGTATGACTTTGGCTTCTAATTGACTTGCCTTGAGCACCAACCGATCAGAAACTACACTTCAATGAGCAGCTCTTAGATTTAAACATCGATGAACGATATGGGAACCTCCGATAATTTCACTTTGTTTTAAACGCTTTCATTGTGTCTGCTTATGCAGGTTAGGTTTTAAAACCATATAACAAAAGAGAGAGTGAGCCTTAACACGGACAACGCATGTTTAATAAAAACGGCTTTCTATCTTCTTCCGCTCTATATTAACGCTCTTACAGACTATCTGTGCCAAGTTTCCTCAACTCGGTTGGCAATGTTAAGCATCCTCCAAATGCTATAGAATTGATGAATCAATTAAACACAATCTTTTGAGTGTAAATGGAAGAATTAAAGAATTCGAAGGCGACATCTTGAAACCAATATGCATCTCCTTCCCACATTCGGAATAGAATCTTGGGAGAGATCTTGAGTGTCCAAAGAGCACAATAACTTGGGCGACGCTACTCGTCAATTAGTTGAACACTAGGCACTACCGGATTTGGAAAGCAAATTTTGACAGTCTTTTAGGGCGAACGACATCCTAAGCATTATTAAAAATTTATCTTGCTCTTAAGGATATTGTTTACACCAATCGGAATCTTACTGAACATCGAAGAAATTGAGAACTACGAAGAGCAAAAAGTTTTCAAAAAGGGTTTGCAATGTTCCCTTTCTTCTGTAGCCCACGGTGATGAATGCACAATCAACCAATCCCATGGACATGAGCCATTCACTCGACACCATTAAGTACCACATAGATGATTGAACACATATTCGACCTATACAGCGACTTGAGATTTCTATCGCTTAGTACCAGCCTGCCGAATCCATAAGGAAAATGGGTTTAATGAACTCTAGGCGGAGTGGTGCCGATAGATTGCTTTCGATGTACCGTGTAACTACCACTGAGCTATTCGTCGTCTATTGGTCATTGCCACCCACCATGATCCGTTTTCATGTTACCGAAAAAGGACTTTCTAAGTGAAGGTGTAATGTTTTGAGGCTTCGATCTCCCCAATAACATAGCATCAGACATTCGTCGCTCACGTGATCTGAATCGCTACCAACGCAAAGTACGATGAAAGCTCTGTATTTCATTGTATTCAATCATCTATGTATGAACCTCTTTTTCATCATGAAGCTTGACTTCAAACTGCGAGTAATAACTTGACTTGGCGTTCCTCAACAATAAACCAGGGACCGATTGGAAACCTGATCTGGATTCCATTCCGATATAATACGTGATCAGTGCCTGTGATGCCGACAAGAAAACGTATTTGCGCTAACGCATCAAACTCCTGCACAAAAAAAAACTTGTCAGAAGAAAAAACCTGTCGCAGTAAAATTAAACAAAATACTTACCTAATGAGGGTGTTACTAAAATCCGCATGAAGTCACAAATCCGCGAGGCTTTTTCCATAATTTCTCACTCGGTTGTACCGAATGCATTGCACACTACAGAAATGTCATCATCTTGTTATCCTATTACCTCAGTTACATCGGGAAGAGCTCCATTTCATTGACGCTTACCAACCAAAGAATATATCTACCCTATGTGCAAATCATATTCAACAAAATTTTTCTTGTAACATTACTGGTATACTTGGACGGTCCGTCTTCACGAGGTATGCGGACCTCAACACATATGCCATTCGTACCTTACGGTTCCCATTCTCATTTCTTTCTCCTAGTCCAAAATTTCCAACCCTGTATTCGCACTCGCTGGTCTTTCCTATTCTAGCGTTGAAGTTTCCGACAACAAATTTATAATATGTTTTATCATTGCTGATGGCTTCTTCCAACTGATAGTAGAACGCATTTCATTCGTACTCATCAGATGCGTCGATGGGAGAGTAGCAGCTGACGATAGTGATCTTCTTATGATGCGACAGTTGAAGACGGAGGACGGCTATGCGAGGAAGAGGATCTCATGTGAGTGAACGAGATGGACAATGGACGGGTGGACGACAAAGCCTTGGCCGCCGACATTTCGTGACGGGACCTTTTCTCCACGGATCACAAAGGGCCCATTGTTTAGTTGGCGTATGTCGATGTTCTTGATTTTTGTTTCTTGTAATACGATCGCATGAAATTTAATGCGATCTGCGGCTATAAGAATGGCGTGAGATCGGCGTCTGTGGAGTGTTCTGACATTATACTGCATAGTAAGAAACAATCTCCATGGTATGTGATTGCGTGTGTTCGTCAGATCCGGTTCCAATGACGTCCTGCGCAACCTGAGATTTTCTGGCCTGTCACCGATAGTCTCACCGCCTGACGTCACAGACGGGAGCACACAGCGTGCGAGGTACTAAGGTTAGTCTATTGCTGGTCCTGCTACTTTGTCCTCCCTGGAGTCCTGACTTAACCTTGCAAAAGCGTATCCAGGTCTTCACCACGATGTGGATCAGAGGGTGTGTTCTCGGCGAAGAATCCTCAAACGTGGTAAATATCTCGCAATAATTCCATTAGTAAGTGGGAAATTCGACAACGCATCACCACCCTCGATAGCTATGCCGCATCGGAGTATGCAATGGCTCCATCAAGGTGAAAACGTCGTAATCACAGAATAGTTCCCGATAGACCTTCGCTTTATGTAGCGCATTGCTAATTCTTTAAGAAGTAATAATGTGAAGTCGCTACTTAACAAGTCCGACAATGAAAGCACCCCATAATAAACAACTGCTCGCAAAGTTCACAAAGAACCATTAAACCCACATCTTACACCGTCATCGAGTGAAGATCATCTTAGGAATGGATAGAAGACACAAGACAGAAAACACTGTTGAACGGTTTCGGTGCAGTCCCATACCAGCGGATCTCCGCACTTTCCTCAGTACTTCGCTCACACACGTGAATATCTAAAGCAACTTCCAGAACTTATTTTTATCAAGATAACACTGCCTGCGGTTATGTGAAACCACCATGTCCTCTTTGTTATGGAACTTAAACAAAACACGACAGACATTCGAAGTCCTCTTGTTTCACACAGAAGATTACTGGAAAATATCCCAAGATAACAGGTTTACCATCTTCATTCATAGAAATCAAATGAGCAAAATATTCACATCAGCTATTCCGCATTATTTAGCTATATATAGATATAAATATAAACATATATATATATGTATATATATGTATATCTACACATACATGCATATATACAAAATTTGATCATATATTCTCACCTCTAGATAAACGTAGAATGAACACGTAACTTGTCAAACGGTGGTAAATGAAGAGCGTTGTCATGATAACAAACATTACACCGCTAATCCCCTATTCTAAAACAAACGTACCTATATCTACCAAACGGCACTGCAGTCACAAAACTACCATCACAGAAAGATGTAGGCAAAAGTGAACGAGATTTTCAAGCCGGCTGTTGAAGACTGATTACAAACTGAGAAACATAGGCGTGCATAAACTTGCACGTAAGCAGGTATGTCTGTAGTGAGAGCGAGAGTAAACAGGGATCACGTCCACTGCACGCGCGATTCCCAGGCAGTTCATAAAATTTTATCTGTTGAAACACCGTGGAACCAAGATTGAAAAAAAAAAGAATGGAGCACAATATTCGGGTGGTTAACAATAAAGACGAATTTTATGTCAACACCCACTTAGAAGAATATCTCTATAGTAATTTCTTAAAGGGGTTTATGACAATGATAGCAGTTTATTCCAATCCCAATCCAACACGATAGCTTATTTTAAAAAATCTAAAATATATTAATTGGTCGCGAACTACCGTGACCAAAACAGACGTATCCCTCGAATCAGCGCGAGCGACCGAATCAACTAAATGGTTTCCTAGAAACCCGCAGTGCCTCTACCCGAAGAATATTAGTTTAATTACAGACTGAAATATGAATGTGTTTCGAACACCTCTGGATGCGCGTGAGTGTCCCAAATCCCGTTTACACACATGGTGCAGTTATATGAGGACAATGAATGAGGACAATAATTGAAACCGTATCATGATATGAAACAATGCTATTGGAACTGTAAGAAATATGAACAGACAAAAAGAGAAATTTGAGGATTCTAAACACTTACGCAAGGAATTTTGAACTCAGAGTATGAATTGTCCCATCGAAGAGAATGATAGAGAACCTAATCTATATTCATATATACACAAAATCAAACTACAAACAGCACATAGAGGCATCAATATTAACTGCAACCACATAATAACATACCCTTAAACAGACTAAAAGCAACCAATAAATACAGGTGGAAAAACGCATATAGCAGTTGAGACAAGCTTCGTTACATCCACATGGCATGCATTTCGTAGGAAGTATGTGGTAACAATCGAAACAAATCTCACCTCACAAGATAGGTTAGCGCAATTTTACCACCTTTTCAACCTTTCACAGCCTGACTTGGCGATCCCATGAATGAGAAAGAAGACGACAACTTCGTATCACCAACTGATGATGAACGACGCGGTGACGACGAACTTAGGCTTAGAATTGATGCCACTTCCTAAAACAACAACTACGAATTTTTGCGTAGGATCAAATCTGACTGCCACAACAACCGTTTCTTTACACAGACTTTTTTTTTTCGTCAAACTTGTTTGTTGCAACATCTTCATAATAGTGAAGTTGAAGACTAAGCATTACTGAAACCAACAAAAATTAAGAAATGCTGGGGGTACTGTTAAGACTGTTGCCACTATTATTGTTATCTCTATTATGAATACTAAGATTATTATTGTTATTAACAAATACTTCTTATTATTACTAGTTACCATAATTATTAATACGTTCATCAATGGCAGTGGTGCAGAAATGTAAAGGAGATTCATTATAAACAGTCATTTCTTTTTGCCATTTCTTTTATTATTAAATTAGACCAAAGACTACTTAGGTTAGGCGGGCCAGGGCAATATTACCATTTTTCGGACTTTTGCCGGTTTAGTCATTGTGATTCCCTGGAGATCCGAGGTCACCCTGGCCAAAGTCCGCTCCACCTCGCCGCCACAACAGGCTGTCGCCGCCCTTGTGAATCAATAAGAGATTTTACCACCAAGCAACTAGTTTGATACCAGGACGGTGGTGGATCATGGTATTAGTTTACTATTAGTTGGGCCTCCTGATGAAAACGCCGGACTTCTTAGCTTGGAAGAACCCGACAGGAGGATGAATCCCCCGCTGTACATCGCAGCCCGACACCCAGGAACACCTCCCAAGCCTTCACGAAGCGGTAAACCGTTGAGAGGATATATTTAAAAGTATATTTACATACTGAAGATTGCATAAAAATAAAAGAAAAGCATTTGTATAGTTCCTATAATAACTGTAAAAATATGCGTTCAAAAAAAAAAGAAAAGCTAGGAGCACTCTAACAAATTGAAAATTTTTAAAGCGCTAGGTAAACACATAAGAATCTAATACCAAATGTCCGCTACTGATCGTCACTTTGCAATAAGAATGGAGGAAGTTGTAAAAAAATAGACTTTCTATTTACATGAACGTCTTCATCTGCCTCAGCAGGGATCATTTTCTGGTAACAACGGTCGCACATACGACGTTGCACTCCTTTGCCATCATCTTCTGTTGTGTGATACCGCTGACGAGAGCACTGATGACACACTGACTGCATACACAGCCTTAAAAAGTGCATGCTCACAACAACAACAAGTGTCCTTAATACACTCGCGAACACACTATTTTATGACAAGTGCACATAATTTGCCAACAATTAGAGCATTTGGGGAACTGAGAATTATGTGTAAGAGATGCAATGTCATCCACAGAAATACACGAATTCCTACAAACTGTTCATATTTCCACAGGGATGCTGTGCCATTTGCAAAACTCCGGATCGCAGGTGTCTGCGGTGGGAATCGAACCCGCTATTATCCTTTCCGGAGGCTAACGTATTCACCACCACATTATACGATTCCTTTGTTTGGCCTTTGTCTCAGCCCTGTTCATATTTCAAAACTTCTCAGAAATAAAATTCGAATGAATTTAAGATCAAAGATCATCAAAAATATTCTGAGACATCATGTTATGCTATACGAAATTTTACTCTTCAATCGTTTCGATGTCTAGAATACCATACGCAGTAGAAAAAGCGACTAATCTGCCTCAGAAAACCAAAAAATTATCGTGGTAATATAAAAAAAACGCGACTCCAGTAATTTCTACTTCATACTGTAAGGTTGCCTATAGGCGAGATGTGTTTTTTAAACTTGAAAACTACTGTAGTAGACATAGGATCGAGCTTCCGGCAAAACTGTAGGACATCTCTACCGACTACTCTATATGCAATATATATATATATA
>MQTX01000058.1:114555-137302 GCA_009735665.1 Angiostrongylus cantonensis
CTGGCCCAGCACCGCGTCGGCATAGGGTGGCGGCCGTCCGCGCGGAGGCTCAGTCGCAATGCGGCGCTGCGGGGTGCACACGATTTGCTGGCGGCTGGAAGGCGGTAGTCATCGCTGTACCGATCACTAACATCAGGACAGAGCGTACGACTCAATGACCCAAGAACTGTTTGGCCACCAATTCTGAGACGAGAAATCGTTTGGGCAGGGTTAAATGATCTCCTATTGATGTCACAGTATGGGTTCTTATCACACCTAGATGGTCAGAACCATGTTGGCTTATGTCAACTACTCGGCTTAAGATGAGCGAACTCACCGCGTGATTACCTCCCTGTGTTTGTACCGTTCCATAAATCCTGCGATTTTTGTAAGCTGTCCAACTAGTTTCGTCATATGGGAACTCATTTCCATCTCGAAACACTTGTCTGGTGTGGTACAGTCATTCTTATTCGTTTTGTTTTCGTATCGACATGAACAGCAGGGCGCGTGTGGTGCAGTGGTTGGAGGCGCCACTGCGGCGCGCACGTGAAATCGATTCCAGCGCCCATGGCCCACCAAGCCTTCCATCCCTCCGGAAATTGGTACTAGACTCGTCTGGGAGGATAGCAGCACTGGCTCGATACAACGGCAGGCCACCGCGAGTCATTGTAAAGGCCAGATATGCGTTCAGTCACCTCCAACGATACTTAATGAAGTCGAATGCATAGCGCATCCCTTAGGGATTGATCAACGCCGACAGCTTTATCCTTTTTATCCTTTATCGACATGAACTGTAGGCGTTCACCATGACCACCGTTCGATTGGAGCCAGGTCGCAGGTGATGTGGCCCATTGTGTTCGCGTATAGCTGTTTTCGGTGGCCGGTATGGTTGTTTACCTCACTTAACGCTCTTGATCCCTATACCTGTTCCTTACATTGAAAACATGCCATCCATGGAACTGAGGTATGGTGAATAAAGGGGTAGATGTAATATTTGATGAGCGGCGTTACTTGTCCATGTGCGCACTTCCAGAACCTACTGGATGTGTACTACTAAGAGAAATCGTTGCGAGTGTCGATTTTGAATCTTCCTTCATGGTTGGGCTTCTTGTTGCTGAAGCTAATAACGCTTCAGAGTCTTGAGAAAATCGTTTTTTTTGCCAGAACTGAAATCTGAGTCGTTTCAGTCCCTTCTCCCTTGTGGTAGACCGAGCTCAAGGAGCCGATTTTTCTCCCATCTGGATTGGCGTCACTGTCTGCCAAAACAGACGCCTTGCGGGTCCAAGGAAATGTCATCAACTCGTAAGCGTCTGAGGCGGAAGGTTAGCGTTCAACCACTTCTGGAGATCCCGAAGGCGTGGTGCGTGTTGTTCTTCTAGAGCATCCAGGACACATCTCCAGTCGTGATTTCTCTATGGTATCCTGCCTGTGAAGTATCTAACCAGGTTCCGGTCGTGGTCAGTCGATTTGCAGAATGATCGGTAAGGCTGAATTTTTCATATGTGGAGGTTACTCCCTATTTCTTCCTATAGTTTGCTTCCACTTGTTGTTCATATGTTGTCTATATGCTGTTGTCGCTCTCATTTATAGTGAATCCACTCGACCAATGCCAAGTGAACTGGGAGGACACAAGGCTATGAATGGGGTCAGGTTAATGATATAAAAGCCGCTGATGCTGTGTATGTATCAGTAGTAACCTGCTCTTGTATACACCCGGTGATAAGATACTACTTTATCACGTAGCGGCGGAATCGCACATCATTAAGTTTAAGAGGAGTACTCCCTTATGAAATCTACCTGGTTACACAATAAGACGGTTAGTACTTAAATGTCATGCTAGCACCACTACCTCTTCCATTGGTTATGCTGTCGCAACCATCATTGAAGGTGGTCATCCTTGTCTGGGAGGATAGCAGTACTGACTCAATACATCCGCAGGTCACCACGAGTCATTGTGTAGGTCAGATATGCATTCATTCGCCTCCAACAATGCTTAATGCAGTTGAATGCATGGCGCATCCCTCAAGGATTGATCAACGCCAAGAACTTCATTCTTTTTTCATTTGTCATTGGCGCTGGGAATAAGAGGTGATGGTGCTTAGCAAGGCTGCGATTCTGAGTAGTCTGACCGACCAAATGAGGCCGATATTACAAACCGAGTCCTTCGTGAAACACTGAAATGATTTTCTTTTTAATTCCTCAAGTAACCTCAAAACATCGGTCGGACTTTGTCTTGTTTTATTGTTTTACAATGGTTTAGTTACCGGAGTTTGAAGTTAACGCAACGGCAATATCGTGTCTTGCATGGCAGCACACAAGAAGATTAGCAATCGCCACTATGTCTTTACATGAGAGTGCACTGTTGTACCGGTAATTGGCTATCCTAGAGAAGTTCGAGTCCTATATTCTCTGGTCCTAGCATAGCTCGACCTGGCTGCGTAATGACCTTCGTAAACATAATGAGATCGAAGAAGATCTTCCTGAACCAGAATAGCACTATTTGTTGGCCAGTGGTTTTCCGCGCAGCCTTGATCCTCTCTGCAATCGCGCAATTGACACGCGCCGAAACGACACTGCTACTGGTGGAACCCAATAGCTGTTGGAGTTTTCCAATTTTCCTTTTTATTCGGTGTTACGATCAATAGAGCTCCGGTGCCCTTTTATCTCTACTACATAAGTTATGAGAAAAAACGAATTTTGGACATAAATCGACAAGGGCATCTGTTAATATCATTTTCTGTTATGATATGAAGTACTTAAGTACCTACTTTAGGGTTTCTGAATGCTCTACAATAATCGTCCATGCATCTCTTAACACTCAATGTCCGCGTCCCGTTAAGCATGGAGCAACTAACCAGGAATATGTGGTGGTAGACATGGTCAGTAGGTATCAGCTTAGCACATATGATGGTTATGCATTCCATTGCATTCTCCATCAAGGGATAGGCATCTATGACATCTTGACGATTCATATCGGTCACATTGTTGTACTTTCCTAGCATTCTGTGGTCAGTGAACGGACTCGAAGAATACTATGGGAGAGAGAAGAATATTGAGTAACTGTGCTGTGATATCTTTCTACTGTAATTGTTGGAAGACTTATATAGGTGTAATGTTCTACTGTATGGGATGGACTCCTTTCGAGGTAGGCGAGAATGAGAGCGTAGATTTGAAGCTCTTTGCTTAATTGCCTAAGAAAAACTGGTTCGTTTACTTGAAATACTCATCCACACACACACCTGTACCAACTGTCGTACATCACTCAAATCAAATCTAGTTTGAGTACCTCGATTTCGGCTCTTTCTTTATGTAGAAATTCCACATGAAATGCTCTTGGTATTATCACCGAACGTTCTTCTGCTCACCAAACTCGGATAGGTTACAGAAGCTTCTTGGTATCCGTACTCTCAGCCTTTCAAAGTTAAAAAGATCTGTAATGAAGGACTTTGTTCTACTAAAGGAGTTGCGGTGGTAGTATCCTTTTATTTCTGATTGAATTCATATGAAGAACTTGTAAAGGGTTTATATCTAAGGAAACCAATCATAGTTTTTGGTTTTGATATCTCAGTATTTCTCACAGACGTTTACCATTTTACTCAATCTGAACCATCGTATTTGCTTAAATGGTTAGAATGGTCGTCTTTAGGTCGACGATGTGAACGGTCGAGATCGAGCCCGGTGTTCTAATTTTTGAACGTGATAACCTCGTTTCTAGATGAGGCTTGCGTTCTTTTGAAGATAACTGCTTAAGTTGTGATCAACAACCCTCATATGTGACAAGCAATGTTTGTGGTGTTCCTTAAGTTGGGTTTCGTATTTTACTTCATCGAGAATATTGGAAACTCCCCAGAAAACTGAACTTCCAGATCCAGAAGACCATATTAGTGGTCTAACATATTCTGCGAAATGGTATTCAATCTCATCGAGAAGACCGAAAATATCACACTGTCCCTACACCGTCCTTAAAACGGTTTTTCGTGATTCAAATCTTCAAATCTATTCGCCTTGCTTAGTTGAAACCTTTTTTAGGATAGCTTCTGTTTCACTTATACTTTTCGAAAAGGTGAAAGAAATTTCCACCATTACATGTGCCCTTTCATAGCATTTAGGTGGCATTACTATCCATTCCAGCGCAATAGTGAATGGCTTTAGAACAATATTGTTCGACTGATTTTCCTACGTAGGTGGTGAAGGTCTGATATTAGAAAACTTTCGTCGTTTGGTGAAATTACGATAGCAGCCTGCTACACTTCTACTGTGCAATGTCAGGAGTCATCCCTTGGTCAACAAACGGTGACAGAACGGCGCCATTTCGCAACAAAACCTAGTGACGAATTGGTGGATTGGCAAAGCCATGTACTTTAGTCGTGCGTGCCTCAGAGAATACGTATTCGACCGATACCACCGAAACGAGAAAGAATGTTCGTCTTATTTCCACTTCTTTGCTAGGTTTCGTCTTGTTGTTAAGAGTTTCACGTGCACAAAGAGGATTAGCATTAGTAGCTCAAGGCCAACGACCTCTTCGGCAATGTTCTTTGTAATATGGGTTCTCATACGGCGCAAAATTAACGTGACATGCAGTTTTGAATATTAATACGAGTTTATCCCCCCTCTAAGCTTTCACATCCTAAGTATATTTTCAAAATTCCATCCAAAATGTCAGATCGCCGAGATACATGAGTAGTTGAGACACTTGCAAAACTCCGGACTGCAGGTGTCAACGGTGAAGAACAAATGCGCTATTATCCTTTCGGTGGGCTAACGCGTTCACCACCACGCTATGCCGATCCTCCGTTTTGCCTTTCTCTCAGCTATTTTTCTGTCGATCACAACCATCAGCATTTACCCGTCAACGAGATTGATCTTGGGAGCACAAATCGGCAAAACACAAACCCAGTTAAGCTGAGACTGTAGTCGAAATCATAATGTTAGCTTTTTATTTACTACCTATTACAATTTTTTACAGGGTACTATGTGTGATCCACGGATCTCACTCATATGAGGATCTCGAGCCGGTTGGTCGCGAGGTTACGTGGCGCGTCCCCAGGTGGCGGATAAGTGGATAATCGCAGACCACAAGCGACCTTTGCTTCTCTGAGATGCAAATGGATCCAGGGGTGGACGACACCCTGTTTCTGCTGGGCCGATTTGGCACACACTTTCTGTATTTGCTAGGCATTTTCATGCATGCGTGTGTGAGTGCGTTCTCGCTTATGCGGATTGTATTCTACGAGTAAATTCGGCCAAAAGCCTGCAATCAAGTGACAGGGAAGTATATGGGAGGCGGTTATGAGTTACCTACAAAAAATAAGCTCCATGTCCACTTTGGGAGAGCCTGGCAAGCAACCCGTGAGTATACCCAGTACCCACGTTAGCCCAGCAAGCCATACATGGGTATCAAAATGGTAAACACAGTAAAAAAAAACGAGCCTCATTCCCCTGACCCCGAAAGAGCTCCCAATTTTGCAGCATTGGGTAGGACGAGTACGGGGAGGCTGCTAAAATCTCAGGGCCAATGGAGGCTGCCGAGATCACGAAGAACTATTGGGACGATCTGCACCTACAATGCACGCGCACGTGCATTCGAGTCCTCGATAGAAGACTTGCTCATGCAAGCAAGAATAATAAGGCACGACGACATCGGCCTGGCCGAGAAGAGGCGACTCCACCCAATTAACGCTGTCTATGACACCAGAGAAGAACTTTTCCTCGGAACATGCGACAATGAAGGAGTTGGCGGTGTCGGTGCTCTCGACAACACGAGTTTGTCCATGAACATCGATTCATTCGAACAGCTTACATCCCGACCCGAATCGGACGTTTACGATTAAAAAGATGTGGATCAATACCGGCCTTAACAATCTTCGTCGTTTACGCGCCGACATCAAACTATGATGAAGAAGAAGTCGAAGCGTTCTATACGGACTTGGAGAAGTTCTACAGAGAAGACCATACATTCTTCAACGTCATCATTGAAGATTTCAAGGCCAAGATTGGACCAAGAAGAACGTCTGAGGAACGTCACATTGGGACCCACGGATTAGAATGGAACGAACAGGGTGAGCGGCTCTCTGAGTCTATCATAACAACCAAGACCATCCATGGTGACTAGCAATTCCAGAAGCCCCATCCTCAACGCTGGACGTGGGAGTCTCCCAATGGAGAGTACCACACCGAAACAGACCACATCATAGTAATTAGAAGGTTTTGCCTAAGCGATGTCGCTGTTGTCCCAAAATTTTACATGGGGTCTCCTTCGTGCAAGATTCTATTTTTCGCGGAAAGGAGAAAAATCCCCTAAATTTTAAAAATCGAAGTCCCAGAACCACCATGAACTGGGACTTATTCAATTCATTAGTCGGGCGTTTGGAAGATTCCGTTGTTGATAACATCGACGAAGAAAACGATCGGCTCATTCAACATCTTCACGTTAGCGCTATGAAAGCTGAGAGCTCGAAAGCCACCAAGAGACGTCTGTCTCCAGAAACACTCAAGCTAATACGTCCGTCGCAGCAGCAGCAAGCAACCGCAAACTAACGTTCGAACTCGCAAAAGAATGCAGACAGGCGATAAAAGAGGACCTTAAACAGAGAGGAGCAGTAGCAATGGCCGAAGCTGCACAGGCTGGAAAAAGCATTCGCAAAGCCCGCCGAAGCTTCGCCAATTACGTCATGCGAACATTGGAATGGGATAATATGGGAGTGAAAATCGATAGTCGGCAGTTACATCATCTTCGATTTGCTGATGACATCGTCCTTAAAACCCCAAAAATTAGCAAAGCGGAACTTTTCTTGCGGACTTTGATAAAGCTTGTGGAAAGATTGGTCTTCGACTAAATCTCAAGAAAACGATGTTCATGAAAAACGGATTGGTTTCGTTTGCCCCATTCACGCCCAACGGAATTAATATCTCCGAATGCTCCAGTTATGTCTATCTATGTCGGGAAATCAATATGATAAACGGGTTAGCCCCAGAGCTAAGCAGAGGGAAAGGAGAGTCCTATGAAGCTTTTAAGAGCATCGAGGATGTAGTAAAGAGAACAAAGAACACCCGATTCCGTGCCCACCTTTTCGACTCAACGGTTCTTCCTGCCCTAACGTATGCGTCAGAAACCTGGTCGCTACGTAAGCAGGATGAAAGATCACTCAGCGTTATCGAACGCGTAGTCGAAAGGACGATGCTAGGAGTATCCCGTTTCACACAAGTAAGGGATGGGATCCGAAGCTCCGACCTACGTCAACGATCGAAAATCAAAGATGCCGTTCTATGCGCCAAACAGTCGAAGATAAGGTGGGCCGGACACGTAATGCGTATGAATGATAACCGATGGACAAGGGCTGTTAGTGACTGGATTCCTCGGGATGTCAAACGTACTGCAGGAAGACCACCGACCCGATGGTCAGAGTTCTTCATGAAAAGCCTGGAAGAAAGATATGATGCTCGACGAGTCCCTAGAGCGAGCAGAACCCACTAGGTTACACTTGTACGCAACAGGGGAAAGTGGAAGATTTACTGGTGCCCGTTCGAGTCACTCGATGATCAACGGCACTACAGGCGATACAGGTGATTGTGTGTGATATTTCCACAGTGATGCTGAGATAATTGGCACTAAATAAGAAGTTAACATTGTGATTTCGACTACAGCCTCAGCTTAATTCGGTTCATTGCCGATTTGGGCTTCCTAGATCAATCCCGCTGTTGGGTGATTGCTGATGGCACTGATCGATATAACTAGTTGAGAGACAGGCGAAACGAAGAACCCGCATGGTGTGGTGCTGAACACGTCAGTATATCAATATATCAACACTGCAATATATCAATATTTTGCAATTGAAGCATTCCGAAGTGTTTCTGGAGGAGTTTCAAACCCAAGATTTTTCGTCATATGGTCGGTCACCTATGTCACCTGTAGTCCATTTGATCGTCGAAGTGACTCGAGCGGACACCAGTAAAACTTCCATTTTTCCCTGTCGCGTGCAAGAGTGGTAACACATGGTACTCTATAAAAATACAAAGTGCATTTGATGATGTCCTAAAATTCATTAAACGAAAACCAAAGTATCACAAATTTCGCCTTTTTTTGTTATTTGGACATGTTTTGGAAATCCCTGAATTTCTGTCTCCAGATTTTCCCAAGCGGATACAATAACGTGAAGTTGCACCAGCTATTGGTAAACCACTAACTTTTTTGAATTTGCAGTGCATTCCTGTGAAATGCTAATGGAGAATGTTACCGTTACTGTTACTAATGGAAGAAAATTAGTTGCATTAGCAAGAGGAAAATAAGCCAGAAAAAGAATCTGCAATACACGTTCTGAAATGGACAGTTACAAAGCTGATGTGACTGCCCTTTGATATCTGTAGGGCTCTATGGTGTAAAAAGCCTGCAGAGAATGTCATGCGCAACACCTAATCCGATCTCATCGGCAGTCACTTCCGTTATCCTCACACCATTCCAGATAGGATGAAAAGATGGACACACTATTTCACTGTTTCCTCTTACCATAGCCAGACATGCTACCTTCGTCTATGAAAAATGGTCTAAAACGTAACACTGACAGAATCGACAACGAACACCTAAAGAATCAATAGAAAACCTATTTTATAAACTAAGTGGTGCAGATTTTTCGCATATATACCTCCTGAAATGAGTTGCATTAAGATAGTCGGAGACCACCTTATACAAGAAGACGTAACAAAAGGTTGCCTTGTACTACTTTTGAGTTCAGGAAACGCTTTCAACTTACAGTGTAATCACTTTTACAAATACCTTAACATCATTGTGGTTATAATTCACATCGCACCCTGTCATGAAGAGGAATAGGCAGTAAATAAAAAGCGATTACATTGTGACGCACTATAACTGCAGCTTAACTGGGTTAAATAACGATTTATGCTCCACAGATCAACCTCTTTGAAGAGTGATACTGACAGCATCCATAAAACACGGCTGAGAGAAAGGTGAAACGATAAGACCGCTTTCAGTTTAGCTGAGATTGAAGTGGTCGTGAAGGTTTCGCACATCTACGGCGTCTCTGAACATCAGAAAAGCCTCCTTGTATAGAGCTTCGCAGCCAGAATTCCACAATCGTTGAACAGCACTACGAATGGCATACAGAGAGAGAGAGAGAGAGAGTTTCAGAACTACATAACCAAAATTATTTGTAACCACTCTCAAAAACGCCGTACGAAGACAGGAATGAGATGTACGGGTATGGAAACCAACTGCGGTAACCTCCATTATCTTCGCTTTGGGATAACTTCGTTCTCATATCCCGATAACCACGGCACGTTTGGGAAACTGGTTTCTACCTGAATCTAAGAAGATGATTCATAGCAAAAGTATCCATAAAAGATGGCAGAAAAGAAATAATTTTGTTTCGAATATATATGTTCGAATATATCGCTCGTTTGAATATATCTGAACGCCGCAGCTATATATTCTGAGTGTGCGTGCAGCACAGTGGTTAGAGGCCACCCTGCAATACAAATGAGTTCGACCCCTCGCCGTAGGCTCACAAAAGTTTCCATACTTCCGAGATTGGCAAACTGGTACTAGACTTGTGTAGGAGGATACCAGCACTGAGTCGATACATTGGTAGGCTATCACTAGTCATTGTATAGGCCAGATATGTATCAATCACTTGTAACGAAGCTTAATGAAGTTGAGTGCATGGCGCATCCCTTGGGGATTGATCAATGTCGAGAGCTATGTCGTTCATCCTTTTTATTATGAATATCTGAATAAAAAGCCGACATGATGAAAAGCCTAGCTGCAGAGACACGCTGAAGAAAAAGGGCATCTCGGCGTGAGTAGAAAAGTATCGACAATATGGTAAAGAGGACAAGTAACGCTCAGTTTCGTACTCACTTTTCCAATTCCGCGATCCTGCTAAGATGAAAAAGCAGTCAGAATAAATAAGGATGTCTTCGCGAAGGTGATTTAGTAGAATAACGTATCATGCAAGCAATAATGCGAATCTAAAGTTCCAGGCCTTAGTCTCAAAAGATGACAGATACGTAGTAGAAAGGCCAACCAAACTACCAATCTTCAAACTTCTTCACGAATTTCCTGGAAGAGAAAAATGACTCGAGTACTTCAAACAAGCATAACCCACAGCATAACCCTACTAAGTCCACAGCATGGGTCAGTAGAGACTTGTACAGTGCAAGAGCCGAAGGATGAATCGTCATTAGCACTTGTTTGACTGATATGTTACGTGTACAAATAATTGTACTTACATTTAACTTGCTTAAAAGAAATTTCTAATTAAACCGCTGTTTCTATGAGAGAAATCCGAGTGTTTGAGCATAGCAACAAAAAATGAGGTGTGTAGAGAAGGTCACGAAAGACGTTGTGTTGCTACATCACAAAAAAACAGCTTAACTAAAACGGTGATGAGATATTCGCAAAACTTGGCCTGATCGAACCAGGAATTCCAGTTTCTCGGGCCCGCGCATTACACACTGCGCCACAGCGGTCCCTATAGTAGGCAGAAAACAAAAGTTTAACAATGAGCTTAGCTATAGTTGAATAGTAAATCATTTTCTGTTCCACAAATTACCAATAAATGAGACCTGTGGTTGTTAGAAATCCATCATTTGTATTTAAAAAGTGGACCGGAAGTCACGTAAGTCCAAACAAATTTATCGTACTATTCTTATTTTTCAACAATACAATTCCAATGTAGAAACAAAGAAAAACAGTCCGCAGTTAACAAGGAGCACTGAATTGAACTACAATAAAACAATTAACTGGTAATTTGATAACAAGTAAAAACTGCCTGCCTACAAAAAAAGGTAGTCTCGTCCGCGATCCAAACAGCTGTCAGAGGATAATCACACATTCCATACAATAAAAACTACTAATCATAGCGATTAGAAATGAAACAACAGCAAATTAGATGTTGAAAATTGAACTTTGTATGCATCACATAATAGATGGTGCAAGTTACTCGATAGCTCTTCGATAACCAGATGAGTAGAGGAGGTAAAGACATAAAACAATAACGTGCGATGCTTTCGATGGGTGCGTCATATTTTTCCGTTATGTTAAGAGTTCAGGAGTTTTCAAATAGATCCTGTACACTCCGTAGCACACTGTGTTTCAATTGTCAACGTCGCAACCGCATTGCTGACAACATTTGGTTTCTCTGTTAAAGAAAATGACTTATGTAATTTATTTACTCTTTACAACTATGAAACAATGACGTGCGATCCTTTCGATGGGTGCGTCATATTTTTCCGTTATGTTAAGAGAGTTCAGGAGTTTTCAAATAGATCCTGTACACTCCGTAGCACACTGTGTTTCAATTGTCAACGTCGCAACCGCATTGCTGACAACATTTGGTTTCTCTGTTAAAGAAAATGACTTATGTAATTTATTTACTCTTTACAACTATACACTCCGTCTCCGTGTACCCTGCATAATGGCCTATGAAGTTTTTCCATCCCTCACACAGTGTACGATAGTTTTTTTCTAGAATTCCCAACACTTCCTTCTTTGACTAAAAATTTGAAGGGTTGAGGACTTAGCACAGTTGTATAAACTGGTTATTTTGTTGCTACACTTACTATCTATTTCGTTATTATTGTTGTTGCTCATTGTTAATTGCTTCATCATTGCCTGCCATGGACTTTCCGAGCAATTGTTCCCTTTTTGTCGACTACTACGATATCTTCCCCATGCAGATATTAGAATTGATCTTCCGTGAAACAATTAAACACACCTCTCGGGAAGCCGCTAATATCAAAGAGGTGAAGATAGTGTTCGGTTTCTGTCTACAGATGGGGACCGTCAAGCTCATAAAATTGGTAGATAGTTGTTGGAGTGCAAGTCCTCTTCGGAGACTACACCATAGCGTGTAAAGTGATGTCAAGGAAACGTTTCGAGACAATGCTGCCTCATGCCCACTAGCGAACAAGCAGGCAATGCAAGAACAGCAGAACGAGACAGGTTCAATGAAATCAGGCCACTTGTCGAGCTATCTATTCAACAGGAACATCGGCTGGATACACAAGGCTGGGAGACCTCTGCATTGATCATTGATGAATCAGTCGTACGAATACGAGGAAGAGTGAAATTCTGCCAGTACTTACTCCAGTACTTGTACCTACCTCATAAGAGGCACCGATATGGCATAAAGTTATTCAAGATTTGCAGTGGTGACGGGTACATCCATCGACTGTTCATATATGCTGCCAAAAATGTATGAAGAATTAAAACTCAGTAGATTCTGTGGTGACGAAACTGAAAGAGGACTTTTACCGAATAGAGGAAGGTGTGTGTATAACGAAAACTGACATATGAGTGTCATCTTAGCTGAAACACTGCTCCAAAAGGAGACCCATCTCATTGAAATTTGTTGGAGCAAAAGTAAAGGCCTTCATAAGGAGGTGATAAATGAGAAACTCTAAAGAAGGGAATGGTTCCCAGTCCAGAACCAAAGCGGAGTGATGGTATAGGGCTTAAAGTGTAGGGATCATTATGCTGTCGACTTTTCATGACGATAGCCGTTAAGGAATATCCTCACAGCCCGCTATAGTGGAGAGTTTCAACCAAAGGAAAGAATTTGTCGACATCGACGACCGAATGGCCTGCTACTGCGCATTTTAAAGGAAAACGATAAAATGGTACGCACATTTTCGCCTTTTATTGGTTTATACGCAACTTCCTTTATCCTACGTTTGGGTGCAAACAACTACTCTTCAGTTTGTTTAAGTACATAAGCATAGTAAATGATAACCTAATCTCGACTGACGACGTTATGAGACAGGTATTATGCAGTAATGGTTGCTTTCCTTCATTCATTTTTGATTGTTCATTGTGAATTATTGGTTGCAAACGAGAAATGATTGTGTGATTGTGTTGTAGTTCATGTAATAAATGTTCTTACACTCTTCTCGTTGTTCTGGAGCATCACATATTCCTCTCTCATATCCCAGTAGGTAGGACAACGTATATGGCAGCTAATGCGTTAATTCCCCCAGCAGTTTTCAGTACGAAAACCAATTCCGAGAAGCAAGCTAGCATGTGTGATGATCATCTGGGAACACTGTAGTAGTGTCGTCTCATGATTCGAGAGAAATCTAATGAAGAAAGTTCCCCACATCCTTTCAGGACGGGTCATATAAAAATTGATAGATGAAGTGGACGACTGAACCATACGATGCTCAAATTAATACAATGAACACGTGACTTTGATTGAAAGTACACTGTTTAATTAATTTGACCTTGATAAGCCCAACCAAACGCCCCGATCTCTATAAAAGAATAAATTGACAAATAAGGAAAGTTTCAGATTATAACATAAATGGCCTTGAAAACCATTTCCAGAAACATCAGTGAAAAATAATGAAAGTATGTAACTGAGGACTGGCTTCCATTCTTAAACATCCAAATAAAAGTCCCATTCATAACAGCACGGTTCTGAGCGAGGCGAAATCACCGAAATGTCAGCCATCGACCAATAACACCAGCAGCAACGACAACAACAATGACAACTACAACGAAGATCTATATCAACCCCGCATTGGCTCAACAAGATCAGTTTACAAGACCATATAAATAAATATATCCAAATGAAACTTTTAGAAAGTGGATACGTAACAAAATGGTATGCCAAGTAGTAAAAACATGCTGGCTTTCCTTTCATCCTTCACACATGGAAAAAGCTCTCATCAAAAACATGTGCCGAACAGCTCAAAATGTGCGCATAGGAAAAAAGGAGAGGAAGGAGTCGCTAAATTTGACACCAAAGATAGCCATTTCCAATGGCTGAGAAGGGTTATTCCCAAAAATAATGTTTCAAACCTAAGCAAGATTTTTCCCTATGTACGCTTCACTACATATCAAACGAAATAAGTTATGCCATTAAGTGGTGTCTAAGAAAAGTCGTTTTGAAAGTTATGTGGCGGTTATTGACCTCATGCCTAATACCCTGTGCCGCAAGCTAGTTCGCAACCGCCTCTATGATCATTTTTGCAGCTCAGAAAATTTTGTAACCCGTCCGTCCTAACGGAAGGGACGAGGATTGCATGACTTCATGTACAACATACTTGATCTCATGTAAGGCACGTGGTGAGGAATACATAGGAAAAACGAGAAGCCACTGTGTCCGCGTAAAAGAACATCTAAACGGGGAAGTTAAAATTCGACGATGTACTCCTCTGGATACGCATATGACATAAAAGCACAATGGTGATGATTTTGAAGCTAATGACGGGATCCTAGCGTAGCGACCTAAAATATCAACGTTCAGGACTCTTGAGGCGTTTTGGACAAATTTCACAACTCCAAAGACGAAACGAATACTTCACTATCACACGGGACATGATAGCTTAGTGAGTTTCAACCATCCCCGTGAACAACAAACAAACGGCTGGTCCGACAACATGATGGGTGGTTTTCGAAAACTGGCATCTATATATACGCTAGACGTTCATTAATACTATGGAGTTCAGCGAATTATGGGGTTACAGCTACATGTGACATGCCCAAAGTCTGAGGAAGGCGAAGTCTCCGAAAGGTCAGCCATTCAGCAACGACAACAACAGCAATAAGAAGATCTATATCAACCACGCATCAGCTAAATAAAGTCATTAAATAAATATATATATATATATATATATATGCAAAAGTAAGGATTGAAAATTCCTTCCCAACATGCAAAGTGGTAAATCACATCGGTCACTAACAAATTTTTTGACGTCCAGCACTTCTTAGACAGCATTTGTAATTTCGTTGACGTTAACTATATATTTATTACTAAATAACTTGCGCATAATGCTCTCGATGGCCTGTTTCATTATATACAGTGTATTTTTCGCTGTGTGTTTCAGGGAGCACCACCGCAATGTGAACTCCTCCAGCGGCGTATCTTTGTATATTATTAATTGTGTAAAGAATGAGTTCGCTGGTCTCACCCTCACTATTTCGACCTGGTTCCGATGAGCTATCGATCGATACGGGAAAGTGTGCTAAAAGAAAGTTTTGCGAGGCAAAATTAAACAATGAAAAGGAAACGCCCTGGAAACAATCATATCGTGCTCTCTAGTCGCCACGAATGACTAGAATGCAATTTGTAGCGAATTTTTTTTAAGAATTTAAGAAATGCATCTCAAAGTAGGCAAAAAAACGATGTTGTTCTTTCAAAAATACTAGTTAAACTGCACAATTCTTACGACATTCTATTTCTAGGAAAGAGAGAATAAACGAAGGGAATCTTGAGAACTTGCAGACTAGTGCTTTCGTCCACCTGTTCGTGATTTCTTCCCACGACCTCTTGTTTTTTCTTTTTTCTTCAAAGCACGTAGATCTTTTTTCATTCGACTAAATAAAAGTGAATTCATCACGAAACAAAAGCAAAGAAAACGTACAATCTTAACCGTTTTTGTTTACTGCCTACTCTTTTTGATGGCAGGGTATATTGCGAAATTAAATAATAGAACAGAACTTTAAGTCGTACATACAAGATATATGAACAAGATTTCCACACCTGTCCACAAGTTTATAGCGCCCATTTGGTCTCGATATTCTTCCCTTTTTTCCCTTTGTCATCACCACCAACTCTGTCTTTCTCCTATCTTTTCTGCTGGCGGCAGCATATATCCTCAAAAAAGAAAAACAAGTCTTTCAACTTTGTTAATATAAACATGAAACAAACTTTTTCATTTCTCGAACTTTCTCCAATGGTTCAAGATTTTCATTGTCCACAATGCCTTCAGCTTTCTTCCTCGCAGTCTCCATGCGACGTAGCAATCTACAGAAAAGCTTTCGTGTTTATCCTAATATTATCGGAACTGAATAAATAAAACTCTAAAACTCACTTTCTACGTTTTCTCTCTTTCGCCTCCGCAACTTTTTTGCACGGCCGAGCATTCAGTTCCCTCAAACGTTTACGATATTCTTCCACTTGTTCCTAAAATCTTCATATGGTGTAAGCATCTATGATTTGCCGAAGCCTGGAGATCATTTTCGTATAATTAAGATCGGCTTCCGGTTAATTCATGAAAACTCTATAAACAATGAAGACCTTAGTTACAGGAAGTTGTTTTCGGTAATGCTTCTTCTCGTCTTCGACAAACCAATCTGGAAGTCCTTCGTCATTATTTGCATACCTACAAAGGAACCAACCTCAGAGTCACGTGTTAAACCATTAAAAAAATGAATGGCCTCTGCAAACTCACCGATTCCAACCCCATTCTTCAACCTCCCTTGCTGATTTACTAGAGTATATTAGAAGCTCGCCAAGTGCCAACTGTTCCGGTGTTAGTCGACGCTTCTTCGCCTCTATATGACAAATGATTAAGAGGCATCCACATTTTATATTTAGCGAATTTGGAATTAAAAAATAAATCACTTAGAAATGCAAAGCCTCATAAATCTCTGCATAAGCGGCTATAAAATACGTAAAACTTACTAGGCTGCAGGTCATCTCCAATTACAGTTTCGCCACTTGCACGTTTTGTTACACGCTTATCTCCTAAACCTATAGTGTGATATCGGTAAAGACTTATCATTTAAGGGTTCTACACTGATCCACAATATTCATACAAACCATCTTCGGCTTCTCCATCGTCCCACGCCATCTCTGCAGTAAATTTCGAATCACTTCGCTCTTCTTCTTCATCATCACAGTCAATCTCTTTTTCCTGTTTATCATCATCGAACCTATCCATATCACTATTACGCTTCAACTGCGAAGTTTTGTCACATTCGAAACTAACTAAAATTACATCCGTATCGGCAAAGGCGTTATTACAATTTCTAGAAATTATTGTTATAGTCGTACGTTCAAAAGCATGATAAAAGTAACCTGTATTGCTGTGAGTTGACTTGATTTTCCGTCCCATGTACTTCTCAACTATATCTATTTCAATATCATCATCCTCGTCAGACAATAGTCCTGCGATCTCCTCCTGTGCAAACCATACGGTATTTATTGCAAATATGCATAACCTAACCATGGTATTATAGGAAATCACATCGAAAACAACTTTTTAGTCTTCTGCTCACTTTTTGGAACCATTTACGACCTTGCGCCTCTCTTTGAGTCTCTTGCGACAATTTTGAATCCGTGATTTCCCAAAAATTTGAGTTATCACCAGACTCTTCTTGCAAAGTACCACTGTCTCGCCCATATTCCTCCACTGTGCTAAAAATACACTTAAGTACAAGTAGCTGGGGGATAAAAACAGAGAAACTGTTCAGATAAGGGACTATTGAAATGAGTTAATCTATTTTTGAGAATGTGCAACAGCCCTTGTTAACAAAACGTAAGAAACGTGAACTATACGTAAGATGAAAAAGTGACCAGTCGATATTTAATACAGCAAAATATTGCACAATTTGAAACCACTGCTCTAAATATCACCTCTAAGACTGATATGGTCAGCATCTACAGAAATCAACTGCTGGACATGCTTTAGCAATGAGAATGAAAAAAGAAGCATTCAGTAAGCGCATCCCAATGGGTCAAAATAAAAGCAATTCCCAAGACCGAATTTCTGTTCACCTCGGCATTGATTGACAATTCGATGTTTTTCTTCAATAAGCAGACACGAGGTTGTTACTTATGGAATTTATTAGGATACAATAGCTGACGTTTCGGCGGTTTCGTCTTCTTCAGAGTCTGGAAAGGTCAAATTGAGATGCGATCCACTCTTGCAAACAATTTCAAAACCCTAGCAGATAAAACTTAACAAAAAAATTTGTAACTCCCACGTCCGATTTCTTATTAACCTCGGCATTAATGGAATAATTCTTTGTCGGCAAACGTAAACCAAATTCTCCACTAGGCACGCATAAGACGCAGAGACATAACGAAGAAGATTTTGAAGTAGAGATTACGATCCTCGCGCAAGAATCGAGAACACAAGCGCGTAAAACTCTCCAGGCATTCTGGATTAATTCCAAGAATCCGAAAATAAACCGCAGGGAGGAATGCCTCATTATCACGCGTAATATTGGGCAGTATATAAGACTGTTATTCCGATGGGACGGGCACATTACGTTTTTTCATGTGAACACTGTGCGGTTGGTCTCCACATAACACATTAAGTGGAAGGCTCATAGAAATCGGTGAGTGTGGAAAAACTCTATGTTCAATGTGATCGAAATTTTTAGCATTTCCTCTGTTTGGTTATAGAGGTACCTGGCCGAATAGATTGCTGTCAACTTGACCTTTCCAGGCTCTGAGGAAGGCGAAATTCGCGGAAACGTCAGCTTGTAGGTAAATAAAGAAATAAAATAACACCTCGTGTTTGCTAAACGGAAGTAAAAAAATTGTATTCGCATAAGAAACAGCTTCATTTAAACGCCTATCGTTTATTTGTTGTAAGTATCTAAGTTAGTTGGTGGATAGCAGCGGCACAGTGTACTACATGGGCGAGGAGTGTGCCCGTGTCAGGTCAATGGATTAGCCTGAGGTATGGCGCCAGGTTACACGTGATTACAAGACACACTTCCTCGCGGTTCATTTTTGAATTTTTGGAATGGATCCAAACGCTTCAAGAGTTTTACGCGCTGATGTTTTCGATTCGTGAGTGAGGATAGTTACTCTAATCTTCTCCGTTATGTTCCTGCATCCTATGCGCGTCTAGTGGAGTGTTTGGCTTTAACTTAGATTTACCGACTAGATGTTCTTTTATGCGGACACAGAGCGGTCTGCCCGTTTCGACAACGTGGCACAGTGTACTACATGGGCGAGGAGTGTGCCCGTGTCAGGTCAATGGATTAGCCTGAGGTATGGCGCCAGGTTACACGTGATTACAAGACACACTTCCTCGCGGTTCATTTTTGAATTTTTGGAATGGATCCAAACGCTTCAAGAGTTTTACGCGCTGATGTTTTCGATTCGTGAGTGAGGATAGTTACTCTAATCTTCTCCGTTATGTTCCTGCATCCTATGCGCGTCTAGTGGAGTGTTTGGTTTTAACTTAGATTTACCGACTAGGTGTTCTTTTATGCGGACACAGAGCGGTCTGCCCGTTTCGACAACGTATTCGTCCCCGCACGCTTTACAAGAGATGAAATAGACTGTACCCGAACTCATGCAGTCACCGTCTCTACCATTGGGACAAATTATACAGCTTTTCGTTATACACGGACGGTCATATAGACGGTTGCGAACTAGCTGGCGTCTTGGAGTGTCCGGTGTTATTTCTATCACTCTTACGGAATTCTCTAAACCGGTCCATATTAAGCAACGTTTATGGCTGCACTTATTTCGTTCGAAATAAAGGACAAGAGGAACGGAGCCTTGTTTTCGCTAGAATTCTCGCTTCGGGGCGCGGTTTTCCTCTATGCCTATGCCGAGAAGCTGCAATTTCGTAACCATTTGAAGTAGCTATTTGGCGCGCAAGTTTCAAGGATTTCGAGGATATGTGACCGTCTATGTATAACGAAAAACTGCATAATTTGCCCTAACAGTAGAGACGGTGATTGCATTAGCTCGGGTACAGTCTATCTGATCTCTTGTAAAGCGTGCGGGGACGAATACATTGGCGAAACGGGTAGACCGCCCTACGTCCGCATAAAAGAACACCCAGTCGGTAAATCTAAATTAAAACGAAACACCCCAGTAGGTGGGCATAGGATGCAGGAACATAACAGAGAAGATTTTGAAGTAGGAGTCACTATCCTCACGCACGGATCGAAAACATCAGCGCGTAAAACTCTCGAAGTGTTTTGGATGGATTCCAAAAATTCAAAAATGAACCGCAAGTAAGTGTGCCTTGTCATCACGCGTGACCTGGCGCCATACCTAAGGCTAATTTAATGACCTGACACAGGCATAGTCCTCGCCCACGTATTGCTCTGTACGGCTGCTATCTACCAACCAACTGAAATACTTACAACAAATAAACGGTAGGTGCTTAAATGAAGCTGTTTCTTATGCGAATACAAATTTATTTGTTAAGTTTTATCTGCTAGGGTTATGATTGGCGTTTGCCTGAGTAGATCGCACCTCAATTTGAACTTTCCAGGCTCTGAGGAAGACGAAATCGCCGAAACGTCAGCTATTGTATCGTAATAAATTGTATAATAACAACCTCGTGTGTGCTTAATGAAGAAAAACATCAGAATAAAAGCGTCCGTACTTAGCTATGCGGCTGCTATCCACCATTTGACTTAGATACTTACAACAAATAAATGGTAGGTGCTTAAATGAAGCTGTTTCTTGTGCGAATACAAATTTATTTGTTAAAGTTTATCTGCTAGGGTTATGATTGGCGTTTGCCTGAGTAGATCGCACCTCAATTTGAACTTTCCAGGCTCTGAGGAAGACGAAATCGCCGAAACGTCAGCTATTGTATCGTAATAAATTGTATAATAACAACCTCGTGTGTGCTTAATGAAGAAAAACATCAGAATAAAAGCGTCCGTACTTAGCTCTTTCCCTGATTTCCCACTCTCCTTCGCACAGCACATCCTCATCATCATCATTTTCTGAATGTTCCTCCGGCATTTCAGCGGAATCAGACACTAATTTGTTTATTTCTCTTGCCTGAAAAATTCTGTGCTTCAGGCTGTCGACTACAAAATTGTGAAAAATTAGTCGGAATCAAAATGAACAAAACGCGAAACAAGATCACCACTGACTCTGCGAACTTTCTTCAAACTAAATAGCTCAATGTCTTCAACTTGATCGGCGTGGTCGCCCTCTATTATCATTTTCAGCTGGCGTCGCTTGAGAATCTTTGCCTTCGTCTTCAGTAACTTCTTCTTTCTCCTTAAATACTTCAGTGTTCATAGCATCAAAGCACTCCAAGTATGACCATAGTTTTGACATCGTAACGCTAATTTTCAAACGGTACTCAACTGAAAACTCAAAACATTTGTGCAGAGAGTGCAGAGTAGAAGACAGTAATAAAGAATATTTTGGCCTTTGGTTACTGCTGCAATGTCGCAGTAGCACTGGCAACGGTATCATTCTGCACTGTTTCGATCAGAACTACAATTATCATAACGATGCTGAGCTGTTCTCAAAACTTGGACCCCGGGCCAGCCCGAACCACGGTTACACTTCCGTGGGCCCGCGTATTACTCACTGCACCTCGGAGGTATCTCTCAGCTAATTTTCTACTTAATGCTGCCATCAGCAATCACCCAATTACAATTATCGCTTAGAGCAGGAGAACCACCAATTCCAACGTATTACTAAACTGAAACATCGTTGCTACGCCTACTTCTTGAGGGCAAGTCGCTCATCCTCAGTGGCTTGTGCGATCATCTTGTCGATCTCAGCCATTTCGTTGTCTCTGTAATCGAGTTAAGAACAAAATGATGGCATGGCAGAAATGCAACAATTCCATGCAGGATGACAGTTATTAAAAACTCACTCAAGTTCTTCCTCATTGATCTCCGCCTCAGTAACGTTTTCTTCTCTTAGTTCGCTAAACAAATAAGTCAATTCAAGTTCAAAAACTGAGTTCATGGATCTAAAGCTAATATATTGGATCCTGACGTACTTTTCCACAGCTTTAAGTTCTTTTTCAAGGATTCCCCTCATCGCCTTCCTCCACCTCAACAACTTCCGCAATTCACGCGGTCCACATACTTTCAAATCTCTAAGGTATTGACGAATCTAAAACAAGTAAAAGTAGAATTTAAACATAATTAACATGTCAGGCGTCTCTGTAGCCGTAAAGTTGAAGACCTCTTCAGTAGTTTCAGAAGCGTGACGCCACTTCTCCTGGTCTAGGATAATTTCACTGTAGCGCTCCAATAATTCTAAGTATTCCTGAAAGAATTCGAATTCGAAGAAAATAAGGACCACACAATACACATCCACACATACTTGAGACTGGATGAATGTAGACGCATCGACTTTTCTATACATAGACAGCGTTTCATCTGCATATCCCTCAGCCTTAGTTTTCCTCTCTTTCTTTCCCAGCAAAAGAGTTTGGCTGAAATTAACCGCCCTTATCATTTTTTTTGCGTTTCATAAATTTTATGTATTCACTTACGGATTTTGTTTCTGAGACTTATTGCCATCTTGTTCTGCAAATACTTTCTTGTGGTCAAGAAATTCTGGTGGAACCTAAACAGCAGCATCTAGAAAAATACATGGATCAAAACTGACAACAAGAAAAAAGCACTTTTGCCGGCTTCAAGTACTTTTCGCAGACAACGAATATCTCAGCAGATTCAAGACGTGAGGCAGCAGGTTTCCATACATGAACGCGGTTGAATAATTTTTCAAACGTTGTTATCAAACTTGAATAGTCGCTTGATCGGAAAACCTAAAAGGGAAGCATATTTCGCGAAGAAAAATTTCGTCAAAACAGTAAATATTTCAGGTGAATTTATAAAAAAAAAACAAGACTCAGCACCTTAGTAACGAATGTACCATTCCTTCTAAGGATCTGAGTGGCCAGCCTCAAAGCCGACAACACTAGACAATTCTGTTGGAATGCGTCATGGACCCAATTAAGACCAACGTTAGGAGCACCATCGTGTAGGACGCAATCAGCCTATACATAGTTGCAAATTACTTTATAAAAAATAAAAATGAATCAAAGGCACCTCCCAACGCTGCAACTCTTTCTTGATGGCTTGTGTTGTTTTCTCGGTGGTTATATCTCCTTGCAAAGTGATACAATTAGCAACCGGCTTTATTGGAACTAGATCCACACCTTAACGTTGCAAACAATAACAATCTTAAGTGCTAGATGAAATCCAAAACCAGCAAGTATACATGCTCCTACATACACATACATATTATACGTATATATGCATATAATATATATATACACATAC
>MQTX01000058.1:142199-166964 GCA_009735665.1 Angiostrongylus cantonensis
TCCTTTTGGTGCCTGTCCGCCACTTGGGAACGGACCACGTAGCCTCGCGATTAACCGGCCCGATATCCCTCATACGAGATATCCTGCTATGATACAAAGCGAAAATATACTTGAAACAGATCTAGAAAAACGAAATGTAAGATTGTAAAAGTAATGCAAGTTACGAATTAACAATACTTACCAAAAATAACGACCTGCGTGAATCAAGATGATAGAGCAAATGGATAAAAAAATGCTTAGTACCTGATAATGGCCAGTCCTCACTAGCTATGCGGACCCCAGTATAATCTCCATTTGTCAGAGATTTGTTGGTTAAGCCATTGTGGTTCCCTGTAGTCCCGAGGTCAGCAAGGCTTTAAGCATTGGATAGTTATCTTCACACCTCTACCTCTATTTACTGCCACAGCCGCCGAAACAAGGTTGTCCACTGGCTGAACGCTGAGCGGAGAAGCTAGAATGGGATAGCTCGGTCATGTTCCACAAGCACTGTACTGCACTCTGCTTGTGGGACGGAACAGAACTGCCCTGTGAATCTCACTCTCTCAAGGGTCCAAGCGCAGTCACTATCGTGGCAAGATCCCACTCCGTTCTAGAGACAACAGGGTCGTCATCAACAGCAACCCGGGCTCACTTGAGACGGTGAACTGGTGCACGCGTTACACCCCACGAAACGAAACCCAGCAACATACTGCAGCTAAGACCCACATTGCTCTTCATTTTGCGAAGAAAATGGTTAACCGATGAAGCAAAATAACAAGCTTCCATACACTAGCACAAACACACCAAGGGCAAATCAATCCCCTCCAAATATTCTATACCCACCTATAGAGCCACATAGCCACCCCTAAAAGCATTCGAGGCCTTTCTTAGGAACAAATTCCTATTGTTTAGTAATACTTCATAAAAGTGCAATCAACACAAGAGAATTAGAAAAAATAAACCCTTCATCCCTCACAATCAAAGACTTTGCTTTCATTTATTACATACACTTTATATTTGCCGTATTTTTCAACACACAGAGGCTATCAAAGACTTTGAAATTCTTAGAGTATCAGATAACATTGCTGTCCAAAAAATGAGCAGTCATAATAAATGGAACAGACGTTGCAACATTATTTATCAATCACCACAAATTATTTCTTCCCTTTGCCCTTAGTTTTCGATGAAGCAACGGGTTCTTCAACAACAAGAGTATCGTGACAACGGCCGCAATAATATCTATTTTCATGGGCTGCCATAAAGACACCTCCGCCACATGATGATGACTGACACTCCATGCGAAGGCGCCGGATCTTTCCATTATCATCGACCTTAAACAAAGCCTATTATTAAAGTGCTTCTATTGTACCATACAAAGCCTGTAACATGTCATCGTATGCAGTGCCCTAAAGGTAGTGGCAAGTCTAAACAGACACAAAGTAACATCACACATTTCTATTCAATTTTTTATTAATAAGATCTTTCTAGCCGTTCATGGAATACGCCTCTTTGGACATGTGCATTCTTACTGTACCTCCACGATCAGCCAACTTCTTTAACAGTGTTTTCCACATCGCCCGCGACAACTGTAACACGATGTTCTTAGGTCTTCGTCGCAGGCCTCCTTCTTGACCTTATGGATAGTCAGAATTGCTGTTATCTGATATGGACCTCACCAAAGTGGGGGTGGTTCCTGCGACTAATCAACCAAATGATAAACAACGAGACGTGCCCAGTTCTAGTCAGTTAGGTACTAACGAAATAAAACTTAAAAGGATTGCGAAAGAACAGCCACTCATATCAGCAGTGCACAATACGACAACAATATCAGCACGGAGTTCCTAACGATAAAATCCTGCTGATTCAATTGTATGGCTGCTCGAAATACAAACCACGTCGAGGTAAAGAGAAAGAAAAACTGAGAACGAACTTCATGCGTACAGTATGTTACCGCGACAAAACAAAACAATTTCAGGAGAGATCAGCAAATCCCAAAGTTCCACTCCAACTAATGGGGTGATTGTAAAACGAATGTGTTTGAGGCCGTTAAAATACACGGGTACCAACTCTTACTTTTGCCCTGCAACCATGTATGGTTGTAACTGGAGGAGTAAACTAGACCAAGTGCTACTTATACATCCATTTCTGCTGACCTGCCAGGAATTCAAAAGAACTAACACAGTCTCTAATGCTAAAGAATTATCAGGACACGCCAAACCACTTGTCGTCATAAATGAATCCGAGTATCTCTACTAACCTCATAATATTTCAGCACGGCTAGTTTAACCTTCTTTCTCTTGTGCTTAATCTTCTTTGGAGTAGTATAAACCTTCTTCTTTCTCTTCTTAGCACCTCCAAGGAGTCTAAAATAAAACAGTAATGTACGAAATTACGGCTAGCAACGTCACGAAGCCAGGAACGTTACGTTTCCAGCTCAGACTGCTAAAACATCAATCAAGGTACTCTCAGAGGCCTGGACACCGACGAGAAATTGTCATCATTGCTGGTGTGCTAAACAAAAAAAGGAAAAAAAAATGCGCACCTCAAAGATAAGTGAAGCGTACAGGAATCATTCACTTCTTCATCGTCAGAGAGCTGACGACCTACAACATTAGCAAGTCAAGAACTTGTTGGGAGCTGGGCCTGTCCTCAAGAATCATTGCGGACTCTTTCGGGAGTCAGCGAAATCTGCTCACGACGCTGACAAGTCAGCAGATGAAATATGAAGTAGCAAAGCGGAAGAGCTGCTGAACAACTCACCGGCAAGAATAAGCCTCTGGTCTTCCACAGGGATTCCCTCACGAAATTCAATTTTCCTCTTGACACTTAGAACATTGTCTTCTGGCAGGACGTCAAATACTACTGTGCGACCCGTAAGGGTTTTAACGAAGACCATCTTGCTCCTATCACCTATTCCTACAAAAAATCAGATCAGAAATGGGCACAAAACAGTTCACATTATGAAAATATACGAGCAAGCAAGATATAAAGATTCAAAACTTCACAGCAGCACTGTTGGATGACGACCACAACAATACCGCCACACTTAGGACCAAAAGAAAGTTGATTTCGGTGGATACGGTATTTCCTGAATTTCAGGGTTTTAAAGGTTCTTGCCGCGCCATCGTTGCATTAGAGCAGCAAATTAGCTTGGACATGTGCCGATTAGCTCTGCTATTCTTACATTTTGTGAAGTTTCCTAGTTAAGCAATCTTTTTGTAGTAGTAATTTCTGCTATGCTTAGAGTAAATGCCCTGTGCTTCAAAATAACTTAGTTTATAACCTTAACAAGGGGACCAGTGCCAATAAGGTCTCGTCACTGTGCAGTGCCCTTAGCAACACACTTTCGTTACACATTCTTTCTTGACTTAACCTTGTCTTTGTAACTCCGTTTATGGTGCTGAGCTGATTGAGACACCCTTACCTCCTCCTCTCCTTCCTCATAAGGACAGTATAGCGTTCGGCGTGTTGCAGGTTTCGTGGGTTCGACTTTTACCGCACTATGTATACCCATTCGATAGCTAATCAAAAGCGGACCAAAATGTTAGGAGGGTGGTCAGAAGAACCATTCTCCGGATACTTGCTTCGATACTTTGACGGTCCGTCTTCACGTGTCGTGCGGACCCCAGCATTTCCCATTGGTTCCTTTCTCTGGCAATCGTAGTTCATGGTGGTGGTCTTGTTCGAGCATGGAAGCGCGTGCGAGTCTCATTCTGTGATCTGTAAAACAACTGCAACTGCGGGTACAGCTGATTAACTTTCGTCGTTTTCTCTCTTAGCAATCGCGAGGTTGTTAAACAGCATACGTTTATTTCCGTGCAATAACACACATACAACACAATCGTAGCTGACGTTTCGGCAGAATCGCCTTCTTCAGAGTCGTAACTCTGAGCAGCTGTTCTTCCTCGGTGGAGGACAGGTGAAAAAAGCGGCTCTGAAGAAGGCTATCCGCCCAATGTGTAGGTGGTCGTCCTAGGGGACGTTTGCATTCTCTTGGAGTCCACTCTACAGTTCTTTTCGTCCATCTGTCGTCTGTTCTTATCATTATGTGACCGGCCCATCTATGTTTCACCATAGATTCATATTCTCCTGGATTTCGAAGCTGTGACAGATTTCGAAGCTCAGGGCTTCGCATTCCCTCAAGATATTGAGACTGCCGGCAATATTTCAGAAGACATCGCTCGGCGGCTCTGTGATTAGTGCGAGGCATTCTTGACGTGGTTGAGGTATCAACCCACATCTCTGCAGCATAACAGAACGCCGGGAGGACCTTAGAATCGAAGAGATGAGTGCGGATTTCCGGATCCTTCAGTTGATCGGTGGCTTCTTTGAGAGGCCCGAATGCGGCCCAAGCTGCTCTCCTTCTTCTTTCCTCCTTCATTCTTTATTCTATTCTAACTATTCTCTACACTTATTGATTTAGAAAAATCCTTCGAAAAAGTTCGTTGACCGATTATTTGGATAGCAGTGAACTGTACTTCCATTGTAATCGCTGTCGAAACCATATGGAATGTGCAGACATGGAAATCACCGAAGCGGACTCAGCTTAAGGTTCAGAATACTTCGAAATGCTGACAGCAATGCATTTGGATGATAGACCCTGGTAAAACGAAGTGAATGGAAGCACACATCATTCGTAGCCACAGAACGGTAGAGCAATATCCCTTCTTCAATTCTGCCGTGATGACAGCCCCTGAAGCAGCCCAGTTATTGGAAAATTATTTTTATTGTCAAAAACCAGAAGGTCCGAGGAGGGGCCGAGGAAAAATTCCTCATGATTGTGTAGGCCAATCACGAAATGCGGCAGTGACTCGTCATGGGTTGAACCATTTTTTTCAGTTTCATGCCATGAAAACAAGCTGGATCCACGGTATCGAAATAACTTCCATGGGGGTGGATATCTTACATCGCCTTCATCCATGCGCTATCTAGCGCAGAGAAAACTAGGCTAGCGTGTTAATTACGGTCCTTGATTTCCGCCACACTCTTGCTCCGTCAGTCTCTTTAGCTTACTTGGATACTTGGATGGCCCGCCCATCTTCACAGGTTGTGCGGGTCCATTTTTTCTATTTCCATTTTTCGGAGTTTTGTTGGTTTAGCCATTGCGATTCCTTGGAGTCCTGAGGTCGGCCTAGCCGAAGTCTGCCCCAGGTCGTCACCACCACAGGTAATCGCCGCTATTATGGATCAGAGGGAAATTTGCCACCACGCGACTAGTTTGATGCCAGAACAGTGTTGGATCCTGGTATTGGTTTGCTCTTAGCTGGGCTTCTTGATGAAAACGCCGGACTCTTTCTCAGCTAGAGAGGCCCTGCTGGGAATGAATCCACTGGCCGTTGTACATCGCAGCCCGATAGCCAGGAAAACTTCCCAGCCACGGTGAGACGGTAAACCATTGGGAGGACCTCTCTAACATCGATATACTTCTAGGTGACTAAATTATTTGATATAATATTTATACCTTGCTTGGTTCCAATATATCTTTATACATAATGCATTTGCTTCTTGCATTCAATGATTAAACGAATGATCAGGCTTAAAACTAGCATAGTGTAGTCAGTTTCTTCAGCACACGTGTCTTCCTTTTGATGCTTGATGCCAACTTACTCATTTTCAAGTTCTAATGTACATGTAATGTGTAGAACCGTTGGTAGATCTCTGTTGGTAAGCCAAAACACCACTAAGTTGATATTTGCGATCCAATACATCAACTCTTCATGGGTTGAACTTGAGAAAATGAGGAAGATAGGGCATATTACGTTAACAACATTTGTCTAGTTCCTAAATGTGAAGAAAAATTGTCGCCATAATAATCCTAGGATTTCCTAAAGTCATTTCCCTTATTATGGCCTTCCAGTCCACGTGAGTTCCCTGTATCTGCGATACCGGATTGACTTGTACGTTCCATTTACACATTGTTTAATGGTGTAATCAATAAATCAGCCCGGTTTTGTTTGTTGAAAGTTGAACTGCTGGTTAATTAACAACATGATTAAGAACATGTGTTGGGTCGCGTCACGGTTCGCAAGGTCTCGCCCCTAAGCAATGTGTCGTGCCTAGTATTATTCCCGGTGGTGTCTGTTGGTTATAGTTGCCGTGCTTACTGGCGTGCCCGATGGTTAGAATTGGATATGAATGTAGGGCACCCAGCACCATCAGAACACATAAAGTTGCAAATAGAGAACATTATTTTCCATTTGATGATATTTATTTGGTCGACTTGTCGACAACATGTGCAGTTAAACCTTTATTGTAACGGCACACAGCGCAAGGGTATGGAGAACGTTCGCGGGAGTGAGTAAAAATGACTTGTTTGTAAGACACCTCAAACTTGGGCAATTAAGCCTTATATACACCCTTTTTACACAACAATACAGTGAGATTTTTAATGTAAGTACAACGAATTACAGGTAAGGTGGTTCAGTGGGTTTTTTTAACCTAAAGAATGCATTAGTGGAAAAATGCATTATTAACAATAATGTGTGCACAAATGCAACGGCACACAGCGCAAGAGTATGAAGAGCGTTCGCAGAAGTGAGTAAGAGTGAAGAATTGTCTGTAAGGTACCTGTGGGCAATGAAAGTGTTTAACTTATGTTAACACACACAACGTAATTATACGAGAATCAAAGATAACATTAATGTATCAGCGATGCAGGAGATAAGGATTGCACTTAATATAATCACGACCTAAGCAAATGAATCCGCAAGGAAAGATCAAACGGGAGCGAAACAATGGTTGGCAACGGCGACCACCAAGGCATCGTCGGGCCAAATGGCAGTGCTAATGGGCGTGGCTATGCCCAAGCTAGCGACGTGCGCAATGACCAGAACGGGACGTGGACGCGGGGTGCGCACTCGCCGTTGTAGCAGCGCGGTCTTCATCGACCCATGGAATGTATTAGTTAGGTTGATAGAGAATTCTGTATCTGATAGAGGAATTCTCTTTATGTTTATATAGTTATCAAACCAACGACATGTCTAGGTAACTACATGTGCATCAACAAGGTTAAGAATAAGGATTAACGTTAGCAGCCATCGTTGGAATGATGATGGACATAGTTGAATACTGGTCGAATCGATTCATCCTGAAGCACTGGAATATACGTGCTAAAGCGCACCCACTTGGATTGCGAAGAGTCAACTATTTCTGCAGGAGTCGCATCCCAATTTCTCAACGTCGGAAGGCGAGAGGGTTGATGAGCTCGATGAGAAGTCGAACCGGCACCGTGCTCGCGATGATCGCTATCACTGCCACACCGTAACCACGACCTCTTGAATCAAATTAGTAAACAAAAACATGGGAACCAGTACTGAGTCATATCCAACAAAGTCTCATATCTATTCTGTGAGAACTCAACAAGCCACCGCTGAGTACCTTTTGCTGAAAACTAAAAAAAGTCGTAACCTGAATTATGTACTCTTCATATCCTTCGAGGGAGAAAAAACTGTTGGATATCTCTGACCTTCAGAAAGAACGAGCGGATGGGTCTATTGGTATCCACTCGAATCATTTGATGATTAACGGTGTGGAAAAAACTGTTGGATATCTCTGACCTTCAGAAAGAACGAGCGGGTGGGTCTATTGGTATCCACTCGAATCATTTGATGATTAACGGTGTTACAAGTGATGCTAGTTTGTCACCCTCATTATGGATTTCATTTTCCTGGATGTTAAACTGTGATTTACTGTAGGGACGTCGATGTCTACAAGAGTCCTAAGCCGAGAAGATCGACATTTCCATCCGGAAGTTCATGTAGGAGTAAGCGTATAATGTGATCAATTTGTGACGACCTTCTTGTGACGCTTGTTGAAAAAGTGAGAAGCGAATCATATTAAAATTGTGATGCTCCACATATCCTTAGAATGGGCGAAATCCATAGAGCAGTTCTTGTGCTTGACGGTAACAAACAGAGTTTGCTTGTGCCAGCTTGATCTACTCGGTAATTAACAAGACTACAGGTGGTTTTTTCTGCTATTATTATCATTACATGACACGACAAAATGTGCGAATTCCAGCACTTTTTGAACTCCATTAGTTTCCTCGTATTCGTTATACACCAAGGTCTTTAGACTTTTCACGTATGGGTTCGGTAGTTGCTTGAGGATTGTTGTTGGATCTACTCGGTGATTAACAAGACTACGGGTGGTTTTTTCTGCTATTATTATTATTACATGACACGACAAAATGTGCGAATTCCAGCACTTTTTGAACTCCATTAGTTTCCTCGTATTCGTTATACACCAAGGTCTTTGGACTTTTCACGTATGGGTTCGGTAGTTGCTTGAGGATTGTTGTTTTCTTTACGATTGTCGTTGAATGCTGGTTCAGTCCATGGTCTTTCGAGTTCTCGGATAGCTATGCTAGATTGCTGCTGTGTGAATTTGAAGGGCTAAATTAAGCCCAGACAACTAGGCAAGTCTACTACCAATTTCCCGATACCGAAAGCATGAGGTTAATAAGCCCAAGTGTGGGGTCGAATCACCACCAGATTTGTGTTGAGCGGCATTCCCATCACTGCGCTATTCGTCCCCATTATAGGCGGTATTGATAATTACGTGGCAAACATTTGGAGTCGCGAATTCTACCATTTTATATGTTTTCGAACTTGCTAGTTGTTTTCTCACATATTAATAGGCAGACGGAATCTCCTTGCGTTAGTCGCGTAGGGGGGATGCTCCATTACCACTTCATTTTATTCGTCCTGTGTTGTTATGTTAACAACATGTTATAATGAAATTTGTTGTGCAGCAGTAAATAATAGAAAGTGCGACGATCAAGTTAAGTCCGAGTGCTAGAAAGGAAGTGTAGGCGTGATTAGTGCAAGTCCAAAACCAAATGCGTATATGGGGGTGTCTCTCATTGGACCAGAATGGCACAGATCAAATGGCGATCGGTTATGTTTTATTTTATTTGATCCGTCTTCACGTTTAGTGTGAGGCTTGGTGGGCCATGTGCGCATGAATCGATTCCACGTGCGTGCCGTAGTGGCCCCTCCAACCACTGCGCCACACGCGCCTCCCATTCTGCTCCTAATGAGTTTCAATCTTCAGTAAATCCACATATGAATCATTTGGAATAATTTCTTTGTGTATGTATACTAGGACGCGGGAAGGGCAATAGTTAGAGATGACGAGTAATAATATTCGCATAACTATTTATTAGACATTTCCCGAGCCATGCACGCTTTCAATTCCTCTGGGTTTGATAAATTGACACTCCAATAGAGTTATCCGATTACAATTAGAATCGACTGGACCAACATTTAACGACATTCGTGGAGAAGACCAGAAATCGTTAACTAGTGACCGACCTCACACGAAAATCCGAAAATCTTCGTAAATGACCGATCAAAATAACGAACTAAATGGAGTTGTTGGATCTGAGCATTATGTGAAATCTATTCATATAAACAAATGTATTTGTGTGTGTGTGTTGGAAAAGTGCAGTTTTCTGCAGTGAAGTAACATGCAGCTGCCACAAATGCAGTTCCAGATCTCATAGTATCGCTAGGCAACAACACTAGTCTATTATTTAGTCTCTTGAAAAAGGGGTAAGATAGCACAGTGGTACAGATGTCCGTCATCACGAACATGGTGCTAGTTCGGTTCCGTTCCGGGCGAGCCAAGCTCCTCATCCCTCCGGGGTCGGAAATTTGCTAACGTACTTGTCTGGGAAGGAAATCACTCTCTGCAATTCCATTGTAAACGCTCTAGCCCGGCTCTCTCGGACTCCAGGGAGAATTGCTCCACCAGCATACTACGACATTCAAGATGAAATGAAAATCCTCAAGTAGGAACCAAGGTCACACGTAAAAGTTGGAAGATGTTTGTGCGCGATGGATGCAAGGAAACGAATCGAATGTGAGAAGTGCTGGTATCCGCACAGTAGACGTGAAGAAGCGTCATATAAAATGAAATAAAATTAAATATCTTGAAAAAAGTCCTAACACATTACCTTGGTTAGGTGTTTCTTCTTTAGATCCAGCATTGAAAGGAGAAGTTAAGGGATGACTTGAATTTGTGAAATGATGCGTTTTCAACGAAGCTTTGAGATCGCAAAGACCCAGTTCAGTTTCGCTTTTTTCACCTGTCCTCCACCGAGGAAGAAGAAGCGTCATATAAAATGAAATAAAATTAAATATCTTGAAAAAAGTCCTAACACATTACCTTGGTTAGGTGTTTCTTCTTTAGATCCAGCATTGAAAGGAGAAGTTAAGGGATGACTTGAATTTGTGAAATGATGCGTTTTCAACGAAGCTTTGAGATCGCAAAGACCCAGTTCAGTTTCGCTTTTTTCACCTGTCCTCCACCGAGGAAGAACAGCTGCTCAGAGTTACGACTCTGAAGAAGGCGATTCTGCCGAAACGTCAGCTACGATTGTGTTGCATATGTGTTATTGCATGGAAGTAAACGTATGCTGTTTAACAACCTCGCGATTGCTGAGAGAGAAAACGACGAATTCATAATCCAATGCCGAGGTTAATAGAAAGTCGATCCTGGGTACTGATTAACTTTGTTTACGGACACGCCCGCCCAATGTGTAGGTGGTCGTCCTAGGGGACGTTTCCATTCTCTTGGAGTGTGTTGATGGATAATTCTGCAGAATCAATATTTCTTAAACGAAGACGTTCTGCCAGTTCGTTGGTGATGAATGAACGGTCGGATCCTGTATCGAGCAATAGACGTACTAGTTGGCTTGTCTGAGTGAACGGGTTGAGGATCTGCGCTTGTCCTGCCAGTACTTGGACATTCGTTGTATTTTCTTTCACCTCGTGGAGTATGACCGTATCGTTCTGCTAGTTTTGTTGTGATTCTACCGTATTGACTTTTGATGGCGTAGTCTTCTTGCTTTTCGTGGTGGTGATAGGTCGTTTTTGTTTGTCTGTTTGGCCTACTTCTGATTAAGTTGTTCTTTTGACGGTTCTTGCTGCTTCCAAATAGACGTGTGATGTCCACGTTTACCACACACTCGGTAGCACCCGCCCTTGGAAGCTGATGTTTGGTGACGAAACTTTGTAAAGTTAAAGCAAAGGTTCCTATCTTTAATAATCTGCACTTTTTTGCAATCAATTGGGAGATGTCACATCGTCTCACAATAGAAACATGGATAGATTTTGGTTGTAGTCATGTGGGTTTAAAGCATAAAAGGCTGTTGTAGGGGTCTATTCATTGTGCCTCTCAAATCTGAAGTAATGCTGACGTTTTTGCCCAGCTGCTGTTGTATTTTGAGCTCCTTGCTTATATATTTATTGATAGACTTTAAGAAATCTTCGGTTTTGTATGTTTTACCCGACTCTCGACTCCTTTGATCCAGTGCGTGTCTTTGAATATCTCTCGTAAATTTCGTGAGAAGTTGATTTTGTAGGTACGTGGTGTCCACAAATTCTCCATTGTGTGCCAGTTGGCTTACTACGGAGAACAAATGCCCGCACTATGTGTGCTGATCTTCCAGGCGGTCGCTGTTTGCTTTGGTCGTCTACATTCTGTTGAGTAGCTCGTCTACGAGATCTTGTTTGTTACCGTACTTATGCTTTAGATGGGTGATAACCATCTGGTAGGATTCTCGCGTTATTCTGCATTGGTTAACGAAAGCTTTCGCTTTTCCTTTAAGAGAGTCTAGTAGATAGTTCATTTTCAAGAAGTCGGCCATTCTTTGTAAGTGCACTGAGTGGTTGAACGCTTCCCAAAATGTGTCCCACTCCTATAGTTTTCCGCTGGTGGAATAGGGATAGGTGGCAAGTTTACTGCTGGAGGACTGAAGGTTGTTCTACTCGAGACGTCTTTTGCATCTTCTAAAGTTTTCTTCAGTTTGAAGAGCTTGAAGAGATAACGTGTCGCTCTATCAAGTAGCTCGAGTGTTCTTTCGGTGTTTGCACTAATTCACTCACGTGCATCCTCTATTGGTAAGATGTTAGGGTCGAGATGATCCGCTTCTTCATTGTACTTATCCAGTGCTGTCTGGACGTTTTCCATTTCAAACTGGATGGCGAGTGTTGCATCTGTGATCTTTTCCCTTAGCGTATTGACGTAGGAAATGGGGTCGAATTCATTATAGGGAAGCTCTACTTGGGACGATGCTAGGTCCTCACCCTCGTCGAGATTACTTAGGAGACGGTTAGCAGCCCTTGTTAAAGCCCCTTGACGTGAGGACATTGAAAAAGTCATTATATAGCGAATGTAAACGTACTTGTTTCCCGGTTTGAGGCTGATTGTCCGGCGACTTCGTAACAGTAGATTGGTCGTTGCAGCAGACTCTATTGATTTAGCCAATGCACAAAAAAAATGTCGCGGTTGGTAGCGGAATGTAGGCCTTCGAGTCAGTTCTAGACACTGAGTAACCACTAGCTTTAAGCAGAATGCTCAACTTCGTAAGAAGACGCCACGCAGGACTTTTCGTAGTTGACACAGGGCAACCTTTCGACACTCAAACTTGGGATTAAATCTTTATATACACAAAGGTAACAAGAATACAACAGGAACAACAATGGAAAAATACTGGCGTAAGAATCAATCAATGAAGTCAGACGTAAGCCCGAAAGAAACTGCCAGACCCCCACCCCCAAAAGAGGGCGGTGCTAGCCGTGCGTGGCTACGTGCAAGCGAGTCGTTGGTGGTAGGGTCATGGCCCGGATCGCTGGGTCCATTCCCTAAGCAATGAGACGTACCCAACAGCATACCCGGTGGTGTGACCGATGGTCACGAGATGCTGTGTCTAGTGTGATATTGTGACAAAGGCCATTTCCATCGACCCATTGAATGTGTCTGTTAGGTAGACACAGACTTCACCGCTTGGTAGAGAAATTCTCTGTACGAAGTTCCTTAGGACGGAATCAAAAATATTTACGTACTACGACATTTGCCAGGCAACTTGGAAAACAGTAGATATGATCCTCGATACGGAACATGCAGTAATAGGAAGAAATAATAACTATTCAAGGGATAGTTGCTATAATAAATATTCTTCGTGTGCTGTACAAAAATTTCACAGCGAAGAAATCACCATTCTACAGCGATGTTAACATCGACGTCAAAAGAGGGGCTAGGCTAGGCGATACGGATCCCCCCAAAATTATTCACCGCCACATTCCAGAACATCATGCGAACATTGGAATGGAATAATATGGGAGTGAAAATCGATATTCGGTAGTTACATCATCTTCGATTTGCTGATGACATCGTCCTTAAAACAATAAACATTATCAAAGCGGAACTTTGTTTACTGACTATCACAAAACGGTGTTTGTGACGAACGGATTGGTTTTGTATATTCACTATTCACGCTCAACGGAACGAATATCTCCGAATGCTCCAGTTATGTTTATCAAAGTCGGGAAATCAAAATGATGAACGACTTAGCTCCAGAGCTGAGCAGAAGGAAAAGGGAGGCGTAAGGAGCTTTCAAGAGCATCAAGGATGTGGTGAAGAGGACAAAGAACACCCGGGTCCGTGCCCACTTTTTCGACTTTACGACTCTTCACGTATTAACCTATGCGTCAGAAATGTGGTCGCTACGTAAGTAGGATGAATGACCAATCAGCGTTATTGAACGCGTAATCGAAAGCACGATGCTGGGAGTTTTCCGTTTCACATAAGTGAGAGAGGGGATCAAAATCTCCGATCTGCGCTAACGAAAAAAAAAACGAAGACGTAGTTGTACACGCCGAACTGTCGAAGATAAGGAGGGCCGGACACGTAATGCGTATTAATGACTACCGACGGGCAAGAGCCGTTAGTGACTGGATTCCTCACGATGTCAAATGTACAGGAGGAAGATCACCGACACGATGGTCAGAGTTCTTCACGAAAACCCGAAAAAAATGGTATGATGCTCAACGAGTCCCTAGAAAGAGGGGAACCCACGTGGCTACTCCTGCATGTGACAAGGAAGGACTGGAGATTTATTGGCGCCGGCTTGAGTCACTCAACTATCAAAGGGACTACAGGTGATACAGATGGTGTCGAAATATAACGCATTGCTCTGGTTTTCGTTGCAAGATCGCCGAACGTTAAACAAATGGTGTTTTCAAGAGAATAAACTGTATTACCCTCATGCTTAGTTTGGCCACGTGCTAACTTTTATAAAGAAGTAAAGAGTACAATTGAGGTTAAGCATTTCCTAAGATTTCTTCACCTGACAGAACACAAGTGCATAGCCCGATACTTCCAGAGCCGTTGTACGACACATATCATCTCATGCGAAATAATTGTGCTACCCATGAGTTTCTTAAAGGTCGCCTTCGTTCAACATTCCCTAATGGAACTTTCCGTCTAATCACTCTAGTGGCACCGTAGTCGATATGTACCTCTTCATCAGATACTACGTGACAAAATTTAAAGAGCTTTTTTTTATATTGACAAGAAATGTAAAACTTGAAGTTGAGCTGGAATTGACGCTAATGTTAAAATACCCTTCTTGTCACAGCGTCTTCTAGCTTCTCATTTATATCATTTCGTTCCTGCATGGTTCCCGTGTAAGACTTCTCTTCATTTCCATTTCAGCCAAGCGTTTTCGCTTTCTGTGTTGACCTTTTGACTTTTATGGATTTCAGAGGATTTCATTAAATGCTTTCTTGCGTTCACTTCCCATTTTACATCATTATTGTTCATCTTTCTTTGAGTATAAAGATGAAAACTGGTGTGACCAAAGAATTCATTGTTCTTTTCTGATTGTACATTAAGTTTATAATTTTGAAGCCCAACTGTTCGTTTATTTAGTCTTAAGAATTAATGAGCACTATTCAATAAAGTTCCGGGAAATTCACATTTTTCCAATGATCTTTGGACTGTGAATTCCACAAATGATTGAAACCTTTCGGCATTGATTCATCACTTAAGGATGTGCCATTCATTCAGCTCTATAAGTATCGTAGGGACGACTGAATTCACAATCGGCCTATCACCTGCATAACCAGCCGTTCCAATGACTATCAAGTGGCTAAAGCAGGCTCCAGCAAACCTCCCATTTTTACTCTGACCATTGGATTGGCGGCTCTTGTCCAACTGTTCTCGTTCATACGTGTTACCTGTTCGGTCCACCTTATTACCGACAATTTGGCATATATAACGGCGTTGACGTAGGTCGGAACTTCGGATGCTTTCTGTCACCTGCGTGATATGGAATTGTTCTAGTATCATCCTTTCGACTGCGGCTTCCGTAATGCTGAGTAACCTTTCACAGTGCTTACGTAGTGACTAAGTTTCATACATGTGCACCAAAGAGGGAAGAATTATGGAACTGAAAAAATTGACACTTAGTTGTGCACCCTGTTTCTTTCGCTGTATCCTCGAACTCGCCGTGCTATTCGCCTCCGCTCTCTTGACTTTGGACTCATTCATAATGTTGATTTTCCAACTAGCTAGGCCTAGCCGGAGCATTCAGAGATAATACTATCGGTGAGCGTGAATCGGGTTCTTAATGAAGATTGTTTTCGTGAGATCTAGTCGAAAACCAATTTTTCCATAGTCGAAGTAATCGAAGTAAACAACCATTCGTTCCGCCTGGCTAAAGTTTGGTGCTATGATAACTATTCCACTTGCAAAACGAAGGTGTTGCAATTTCCAACCGTTGATATCAACTCCCATGCTATCCCAATTCAATTCCTATTTCAGTGTTTGCTTGAGATATTGAAGGGTGGCAATAAACGATTTTTTGAAAAAAACATCCCTTTCTCTAAACTTACTTTTGCGTCAGTGTTAATATTGCTGCAGAATGATGATATCTCGGTCGTGAAATTTTTATACAGCTCACAAAGAAATACCATAAAACTGAATGGGGACTCCCTCACTGTCCAGAGCTTCTGTGACTGCTTCTCATTCAACTGAGTCAAAAGCTTTCTTTAAATCGATGAAAGTGATATAGAACGGCTTCCTGTATACTCAAATTAATCCAGTGAATCCTGTTATCGTGTGGATGTGATCCTCGTACTGAATCCTTTTCGAAACCTTTCTTGCTCACATGGCTGTTCTTCATCCAGTGTTCAGTGTATCCTGTTTAAGATGACTCGAGGGAAAAATTTATAAACGACAGATGGTAGCCAGATTGGGAGATAGTTGCCGCTATCGTGAAGGTCACATTTCGTGAATAATGGAAAGCTTTGGCTTGCTTTTCGCTGAATATGAATCCATCCATTCTGACAATTAATAAGTTAAGAATTGAACCAATGTGTTTATGAGGACTGGCGGAAGGTTCTTCAGATGTTCAGCTCTTACCTTTTCCTGACCTGGTGTTGTTCGATTATTTACCGACGAAATAGCACGTCAGATTTCGAAAGGGAGAACCGGTGGAACAGCATATTCATCCTCTTCTATTTCATGTGATGGCAGGAGGATGTGGCTATTAAAGAAATCCGAATAGTAATCGTTAACGATTTTCTCCAATGCCTTTCTGGACGCTGTAAGTGTTCTGTCTGAGTGTCTGAATGCAGCCGTCTTTATCTTATAATTCGCAATGTTTCGATGGAATTTGAGAGTGTTTTTTCCGACCCTTGCAGTTTTCGACTATAATCGGCTCTTCTTTCTTTAAAATTTTTTGTCGCCTTTCTGCCTCATTTCGCCAGTTCGGACGTGAGTTGTTGATTGTCCGTCGCTTGCGCGAATCCACGTTGGTGTATCAGCTCGGATGTTCCTGGACACAGATGTATCTTGCTGACTTTCCATCTTTCAGCTTTCATAGCGCTAAAGTGAAGATACTGAATAAGCTGGTCGTATTCCTTGTCGATGTTATCAATAACGGCATCTTCCTAAGAAACGACTAATGATCTGAATAAATCGCAGTCTACGGTGGATTTAGGACTTCGTTTCTTTTTTTAAACTTAGCGGCTTTCTTTTTTTACCGAAGGAAGTTGAACTTTGCTCATGAGGGTGGAGATGGTCTGATAACGTGTAGAATTTAGGGAAAATGGCGACATCGCTGAAGCGAATCCTTCTATTTACTATGAGGTGGTCCATTCCGTTATGGTGCTCTCCAGTGAGAGAATGACGGGACCAGCACTGAGATTGGGGCTTCTGGAATTGCGAGTTGCTGTAAACGTACTTGTTGGTCATGGTAAAATCAGGCCACCGCTCACCCTACTCCTTCTACTCCAATTCGTGGGTCCCAATGTGACGTTTCTCGGACGTTTTTCTGGTCTAGTCTTAGCATTTAAGTGTCCAATGATCAATGAGGATGTATGGTCTTCTCCTCAGAACTCCTTCAAATCCATACTGAACGCTGTGAAGATGGTGCAAATCCCCCAAGTGAACAGAAACCATGTGCATCGTAGAATTGAGGAGAATCGATAATCCGATTCATCTGCTATAATGTGCTATTTTTAATCACGGTTTTTGTTGTGCCAGAAGCTTTAGCCTCTATTTTGTCAAACAAATGAGGAAAAGTGAGTTCGGGCGCTTTTAATTTCTCAATTTCAAGAATGCAAAGGAGTGTAAAGTAGTTGCCAACGCACTGCTGCAGTTGGTGACAACCATTTGAGGGTCATTCTCAAATCAGATCAGAGCAAGTAAAAAGTCACGGAGTTACAACAAAAAAATACGCATTTTGGAACCGGAATATCGAAAAACTTTGAGACACTGGGTTATAATACAGTATACAAGACGTCGAAACGTTAGCCGATAATAAATATTATTATCAACCTCGTGTAAGCTCATCAAGGAAAAATACATATTGATTAAGCACACCGAGGTTCAAGGAAAGTCGGTTTAGAAGCAAATTTTTCGGTTTTGATTTCTTGGATTCTAGTTTTCAATTCAATTCAATTCGATTGATTCGATTCATGGTAGTAATAATTCAACTAATTAACTTAATTAAAAATCTTAGTTTTGATTTCTTGGATTCTAGTTTTTAATTCAATTCAATTCGATTAATTGATTCGATTCATGGTAGTAATAATTCAACTAATTAACTTAATTAAAAATCTTGGATCTAGTCACTCCCCCTAACAGGGTCATTCGCCTCCCAAGACAAACTCGGCCAATTACTACTCTATTTTTCAGTTATTCTACTGCTCTGTATTCTTCTGGGCCAATTAATACATTGGTGTATTGGTCGGGAATCGAACTTGGGTAGCCCGCGTGGCAAGCGAACATTCTATCACTGAACCACCGCAACGTACTGGTTGGCCAATTGGAATATATAGTAGAATAACAGAATAGTAGAGTAGTAGTTGGTCGGGTCTGTCTTGGTAGGCGAATGGCCCTGCTAAAGGGCCAACCGAATGGCGTGAGTCGCAAGGTCGAGGCACGGGTCGCAAGATCCAGTCTTCAAGTAGAGTGGTGCCTGGTAGCATGCCTGGTGATGTGCCGTATGGTTAAAGTAGAATGTGAATGTAGGGCACGGACACGGGCGTTGTTGCTAATATTTTACTATACAATAGGTTACATGCAGTTACGAAAAATGTTCGCTATCGATTTATGAAATATCCTTGTTAGATAGATAGAGATTTCTATTGGATAGAGAAATTCTCTATAGTTCCCAGGATCGACTTTCCATTAACCTCCGCATTGGAATATGAATGCGTTGTTCTCTTGCTTAGCAATCGCGAAGTTGTTATACAGCATACATTTACTTCCATAGAAAAACACACAATATAATACAACAGTAGCTGACGTTTCGGTAGAATCGCGTGCCTAGTGGAGTACTTTGCCTTACTTTCCGTTTCCCATCCAAGTGTTCTTTTATATGAATACACAAAGGTCTGCCCGTTTCGTCAATATATTCATCTCCACAATCACTGCAAGAGATCAAGTATATCATCAGCATAATGACGCTTCCATGTGAATTCTGTGCGGTTGGTCTCCACCCGACATACCCAGTGGAAGCCTCATAGAAAGCGGCTCTGAGGAAGGCGAAGTCCACCGTAACGGCAACTTATTCGTGAATAAAGAATAAAAATAACACCTCGCGTTTGCTCAACAAGAATACGAAGAATTACTTGATCAATGCCGAGGTTAATAGGAAGTCGGTTGTGAGAGTTACAAAGTACTCCACTAGGCAGGCATAGGATACAAAAGCATAGCGGAGACAATTTTGAAGTTAAAGTCAATATCCTCGTAAAGGAGTCTAAGACACCAACGCTCAACCTCCTTGAGGCTTTTTGGATAAATGCCAAAAATCCCGCAATGAATAGCAGGGAGGAATTCCCAGAGGTCACACGCTGAACAAGAAAACAACGCATTCAAATTCTCTATATTTTGTGCCGATAGAATTGATCTCATGAAAGACAACGTAACTGCTGTATTTTTGGGAAACAGTTTATTATTCAATATCAATAGTTTATTTATTGTATGCTAGAGAAACCTTAGAGCCCTTAGGGAACACTTTTTGTTTTCTTTTGAAGACAGTAACCCCCAGTATTCTACGTGACGTGGGTATCACGGAGAGACCTCTTTCAGCATGAAATCCCGTAGTGTTCCATGCCGTACCTAGGAGGAACGTGTTGAAATAATGGGCCATTTATTTACAAGAGTAGAAGGTACTGCGTACTCTATGTGATTGAGCAAAAATAAAACGAAAAAATATGGAGATTAGGACCCAGGGTTGGTTGGAGATCATGTCGGCTAAAAGAATTTCACACCAGTCAATGAGACCAGAGGAGAATAAATTGCAGAAATGGTGCCCTTGTCGAATTGCTGGTGGCAGCACACATTTGAAATATTATCCTACCGTGGCTCAGTAATGTTGATTCCAGTTCGAAGAAATTCTTCTGCAGCTTGCCTCTCCAGATCTTTCGCTACTGCAAATGGAAATAAATGAAAGTGAAATTGTGTTAAATTTCACTACTAAACGTGATATAATTGGAAATTTCGGATCACAGGCTTTCCTTCCTATGTTTTATTCTCTTATTCTTATCCTACTGATGGTTTGCCCTTCACCATAATAGCGAAACCTTTCTAGATATCGAAATGCGCTATTGGTTTTTGCCTTAAATGTATTGTCCTATGTCGTCGATTTTTATTTGCTACCTACTATTTTTAATGGCATGGTATTGTGTGAAATATAATCATAACGATGGTGAGATATTCCGGACCGCCGGTGTCTGTGTGGTAGGGATCGAACACGTTATTATCCTTCCCGGAGTTGAAGCGTTCATCACCACGCCATGCGAGTCCTTCGTTTCGCCTTTCTCACAGCCGTGTTGTTAACCTATAGGTGCTATTAGCAATCACGCGAAATCGCTGTGTACCTATAGGTCAATAACACAGCTGAGACAGGCGAAACGAGGGACCCGCATGGTGTGGTGGTGAGCGCGTTAACTTCCGGAAAGGATAGTAGTGTTTCTACATCCATGGCATGCATCAGCGGTCCAGGGTTTTGCAAAGATCTCAGCATCATTATTGTTGTATTGCCCCAGCTATAAACTAGATAAATGTCCAGAAGCCAAGCTAGAAGTAAAAATATGGAAGCGATCTTCGTCACCCTGTAAGAAACTCCAAACAAATGGTTCGTAAATGAATCATAATTTTCCAGTGTTTATTTTAAACATTTTGTGCGTAATGATTATAAAACTTCGGGAAAACAGATTTATGGCACTTCTATCATTGTCAATTATACGGCCGTCGGTTTTCAACTACCATGTACTTCTTTTGGTGACGTTTATTTCGACAAAGATGTCCCCAGCAAACTCTTATCTTAACATCTCCTGTGGTCTGTTACCTGTTATCTTTATCAACTGCGACATCTATAGAAATCACATTGAAATGTTCAGCTCATTCACAGCATGTGTAACCCTAGTAGCGATTGACCCCGATCTCTACAACACAGTTCGACACCACGCACGGCACAACCTAAATGGAGTGCCGAGCATCGAACTGCCTCACAGAGATTCGACATGCATTCAACTCCATTGAGCATAATAGTGGTGACTTTTATTTGGCCTGCACAGTGACTGGTGTAGGCATACTGATGTATCAAGTCAGTGTTTTCCACTATTCCGGGCTAGTATGGTAATAATTCTCCGACTCTATATGGATGGAAGGACTAGCTTATCCAAGTTGCGTGATGGAAACGTCGAAAGTGGGTTAATTTCAGGGTATCCTACACACTCGATTAAGTATTTATTTAGTCTTAATCTTCTCCTTCTTCCAAATTCATCTGCGCCCATGCACTCCTTTAGCAAAACCGACATGAAACCTTTCATTCATTACGCTTTTTTAGAACACCATACTGTAATATTTTGTGAGCTAAAGAATTTTCTCCATATTGTTTTTTATTATTTGATGTTTAATTGATAAATTTTATACTTTTCGTATTTATATTATATCATATACAATATAATATGATATACGTAACGACGTATAGAAGGGCGCGTGTGGCGCAGTGACTGGAGGCGCCACTGCGACGCGCACGTGGAATGCGCCCATGGCCCACCAAGCCTTCCATCCCTCCGGGGTCGGCAAATTGGTACCAGACTTGTCTGGGAGGATAGCAGCACTGGCTCGATACATCGGCCGGCCACTGCGAGTCATTGTAAAGGCCAGAGATGGATTCAATCACCTCCGACGATACTTAATGAAGTTGAATGCATGGTGCATCCCTCAGGGATTGATCAACGCCGAGAGCTTTATCCTTTACCTTTTATATGTAACTACGGATCCCCACGGATCCCCCTCACATGAGGGATCTCGAGCCGGTTAGTCGCGAGGCTACGTGGTGCGTCCCCAGGTGGCGGATAGGGGGTTGACCACGCACCAAAAGCGACCTTTGCTTCCGAAACGCAAGTGGATCCAGGGATGTACTCCCCCTTTCCGCTGCGCCGATTTGGTACATAATTTCTGTATTTGCTAGGCGTATTCATGCATGCGTGTGTTGGTGGGTTCTCGCTTATGCGGATTGTATTCTACGAGTAAATTCGGCCAAAAGCCTACAATCAAGTGACAGGGAAGTATATGGGAGTAGGACGAGTACGGAGAGGCTGATAAATCTCAGGGCCAATGGAAGCACGAAGAACTATGGTGACGATCTGTACTACCTACAATGCACGTACACTTGCATCCGAGTCATTGATAGAAGATTTGCTCATGCAGTCAAGAATGATAAGGTACGACGTCATCAGCCTGGCCTAGACGAGACGACGCCACCCATTCAACGCTGCCTGTGACACTGGAGAAAAACTGTTTCTCGGAACATGCGACAGTAGAGGCGTAAGCGGTGTCGGCGTTCTCGTCAACACGAGTTTGTCCATGAACATCGATACATTCGAACAGCTTACAACCCGAATCGGACGTTTACGATTAAAACGATGTGGATCAACACCGGCTTTGACAATCTTCGTCGTTCACGCGTCAACATCAAACTATGACGAAGAAGAAGTCGAAGCGTTCTATACGGACTTGGAGAAGTTCTACAGAGAAGACCATACATTCTTCAAGGTCATCATTCTAGATTTCAATGCCAAGATCGGACCAAGAAGATCGTCTGAGGAACGTCACATTGGAACCCACGGATTAGAATGGAACGAACAGGGTGAGCGGCTCTCTGAGTTTATCATGACGACCAAGACCATCCATGGTAACTCGCAATTCCAGAAGCCTCACCCTCAACGCTGGACGTGGGAATCTCCCAATGGAGAGTACCATAACGAAATAGACCGCATCATAGTAAATAGAAAGTTTTGCCTAATCGATGTCGCTGTTGTCCCAAAATTCTGCACGGGATCAGACCACCGTATCCGTGCGAGATTTTATTTTTCGCGGAAAGGAGAAAAAGCCGCTAAATTCAAAAACCGTTGTCCCAGACCCACCACAAACTGGGACTTATTCAACTCATTAATCGGCCGTTGGGAAGATTCCGTTGTTGATAACATCGACGAAGAAAAGGATCGGCTAATCTTCACGTTAGCGCTACGAAAGCTGAGAACTCGAATGCCGCCAAGAGACGTCTGTCTCCAGCAACACTCAAGCTAATATGCCAGTCGCACAACCAGCAAGCGCCCGAGCTTGTGAAACAATGCAGACAGGCGATAAAAGAAGATCTTAAAGTGAGAAGAGCAGCAGTAATGGTCGAAGCTGCAGAGGCTGGGAAAAGTATTCGCAAAGCCCGCCGAAGCTTCGCCAATTACAAGACCAAGATGATTGCACTCCGACGCCCAGACGGAACAATAACAGCGTTCAGAAAGGCAATGGAGAAAATGACCTACGAATACTACTCAGATCTCTTCGATAGCCACGTCCACCTCCCGTCATATGAAATGAAAGAGGATGGATATGTTATACCACCGATTTTCCCTTCCGAAATCCGACATGGCATTTCGTCAGTGAAAAATACAACAGCGCCAGGTCTGAACAAGGTAAATCCAGAACATCTGAAGAACCTTCCGCCAGTCCTCGTAAACACACTGGCTCGGCTCTTCACACGTTACATGTCTGAATGCAAGGTCCCTGCTCAGTGGGGGTACCAGCAAGACAGTGTTATTGTTCAAGAAGGGTGTCCTACACGATATCGACAACTACCCACCAATCTGCTTGCTGTCCGTCTTCTAAAAACTTTTCACTCGAGTCATCCTAAACATGATTGACAGATCATTGGACGAAGGACGGCCATGTTAGCAAGCAGGGTTTCGAAAAGGATTTAGTACGATGGACCATATTCACACGATGACGAGGCTCATTGAAGTATTGGGAGAGTACAAAGGACCGCTCTGTCTCACTTTCATCGACTTACAGAAGGCTTTTGATTCAGTTGAGATAAAAGCAGTTATGAAAGCCCTTGGTACTCAAGGGGTCACTACTCAGTACGTAAAGATTCTTCGTGAGCTGTACAAAAATTTCACCATTCTACAACGATATTAACGTTGACTTCAAAAGAGGAGTTATGCAAGGCGATACAATCACGCCAAAATTATTTACGGCCACCCTACAGAGCGTCATGCAAACATTGAAATGGGATAATATGGGAGTGAAAATCGATAGTCGGCAGTTACATCACCTTCGCTTTGCTGATGATATCGTCCTTATAAAACCAGACATTTGCTATGCGGAATGTATGTTTCCGGGCTTTGATAAAGCCGGTGGAGAGATTGATCTTCGATTAAATCTCACGAAAACGATGCTCATGAAGAACGGATTGGTTTCGTTTGTCCAATTCACGCTCAACGGAACGAATATCTCCGAATACTCCAGTTATGTCTATGTAGGTCGGGAAATCAATATGATGAACGATTTAGCGCCAGAGCTGAGCAGAAGGAAACGAGCGGCTTGGGGAGCTTTCAAGAGCATCGAGGATGTAGTGATGAGAACAAAGAACACCCGACTCCGTGCCCACCTTTTCGACTCAACGGTTCTTCCTGCCCTAACGTATGCGTCAGAAACCTGGCCGATGCACAAGCAGGATAAAAGATCACTCAGCGTCATCGAACGTGCAGTGGAAAGGACGATGCTAGGAGTATCCCGTTTCACACAAGTATGGGATAGGATCCGAAGCTCTGACCTGTGTCAACGATCAAAAATTAAAGATGCCGTTCTATACGCCAAATAGTCGAAGATAAGATGGGCCGGACACATAATGCGTATTAATGACAACCGATGGACAAGAGCCGTCAGTGACTGGATTCCTCGGGATGTCAAACGTACTGCAAGAAAACCGCCGACCCGATGGTAAGAGTTCTTCACGAAGAGCCTGAAAAAAGGATATGATGCTCTACGAGTCCCTAGAGCGAGCAGAACCCACTGGACTACTCTTGCACGCGACAGGGAAAAATGGAGGATTTACTGGCCCCCTTCTCGAGTCACTCGACCATCAATGGGGCTGCAGGTGATATGTAACTATATATTATATTATATATACACATATAT
>MQTX01000058.1:174892-192287 GCA_009735665.1 Angiostrongylus cantonensis
CTATGATTTGGCAGCAAGCCATTGTAGGACACTGATAGAAATTAAAAGATTTTCCTTAAAGAGAAGTGCAATTGCTCCTAAGCGATACATCGATGAGTGCTTCAATGAGATAAAATGACTTTATTGTAAAACGGGCACATTGCGTAAAATGCTTTTTGTCCAGAATTTTGATATTCCCAGCATTTTTCCGCAGAATATTCACATCTCAGTGACTATCCGACGACTCAGCACTCCTCTTTCTCAACAGGACCATCAGCTATGCTATCTCTTAGAAGGGATAAGCTCGCATTTCTCATTCGCTAACTATCGTCAATCGTGGGAATGTCCTCAAACTGACGACATCGCTATTTTTTCCAAGCATATTACTATTCTCCATACCTCATTATCGAAATGAATAGTATTATTTAGCAAAGGGCTTCGGTTACATTTGGAGTGACAATAAAGTTCTCACAGCGATTTCCTTACAAAACAACTTTCTTCTAGATGAAAAGCAGGACATGCAACATTTAGTACGGTGCATGGAGTTAAACGAGTTCCAACTTCAAAAAACATCGCTTCGATCAGAAACTTCTTTTTGGCAAATTTATCGCGGTGTTGTTTACCCATCTATGAAAATCGCCTAAGTGCGCGTGTGGCGCAGAGGTCAGAGGCGCCCAGCATCACACACATGGAGTAGATCCCCGTTCCCGTGACTGACTAACCCTTCCATCACTCTGGACTCGGCAAATTGGTGCCAGAATTGTCTGCGAGGATAGTAGATTGGCTCGATACATCGGTAGGCCACCGCGAGTAGTTGCAAAGGCCAGATATGGATTCGATCACATCCAAACGATGCTTAATAAAGTCGAATGCATGGCGCATACCTAAGGGATTGGTCAACGTCGAGGCTTTTACCTTTTATGAAAAGCGCCATCAGAAATTCTTGCTAAGCAGAAGCATTTTCCAGGATTTTTCCGCTCTCATATGTTATAAAAATTTTGGTAACTCTCATGTTACCCTGGCAGGAAAAAGCGACAGTTATTTTGCATGCTTAGGCTTACACGTGTTTTTTTACGAAACCTTATTGTGGTTAAGGTTCTGTGCTTTTTCATTCTCCAGAGTTGCAACGATTGGAGTCGATTGCTCGCGACCGTTTAGTCTTCCGATTTGGAACATCGTTGACGTGTCAAGAAGAATCTGGTGGAAAAACACCGTTCTGAACGACCTTATGTAAGCTTATAAATGCAAAATAATTATTATAGTCAATGTACATACTGATCGGCGTCTGCTTGTTACATCGTCCTCGAGCAGTCACTCAACTGAGCTTGCGCTGCAGTCACAGGATTGACGATCATCCGTGAACAGTCGGAGTTCCAAGGTAGCAAATTTTTCCCACATCGAGAAGGACATTAATTTCCTGTAGTGGCGACCTCAGTACGAACTAGTCCAACTGTATCGAGTTTCCTGGGAAGGTAACGTTTGCTCAGCAGGCGAGTGAGGAGAGACGATTGTAGAACCTCTCACTGAATCCATACATCAACAGAACTACTTTCGCAAATCTCAACGGAATTAAGGAAGGATATGCTGCGACTTTTGCAGCATATGAGGTTGGAGATCTTTTAGGCATCTAAGTATCTAAGTTATAACTGCCTAAAATGTACAGCCATGTCTATTTCAAATACGGCATATAGAGAAAAACGCTCCACAGGTTACTGCTATAGCAATATCTCTGTCAGGTAAGCTACTTTAAGCGAAAAATGTGTGAAAAAATTGAGGCGATGGATCATGCATTGGAATGAATGCGCGGTATACTGTACGGCAGCCTTAGCATATATGTCGGTATCAAAGCAAGTAGTCTCCCATGTGCTAAAACATTTAAGAGTGCTACCAAATAACTGTTTTGCAATCGAAAATAAAAGCTAGGAATTCATTTAGTTCATTCTCAATGCCATCTTGCAGAAGAAGCAAGCTCTTTTCTATTACAGAATGTCAGCGCGGGAAGTTTCTTTTCTTCTAGTTCCTTTCGTTTCCGTTCCAATTTTCATTGCTCCAGGAGCTACCCCGCCCCAAGGATTATTGCGTCATCATGCAGAGTGCTCCTACAAGTCCGACTACAATGTTCAGCGGGAATTCATCGCTTAGTAAAGTGTCTCCTAAACTGAGAAGGCGTTCGACATTGTTAGTTGCAACCCCAGATAGGAGTAAACCGTTGCTAGGAATCACTTCCATCCTGGCAACAACACAGTCACTAGGTAGCAATTGGTGGCAAGCTGGGAATACTTCATCGTGGCTTTTGAGACTCGAAGAAATTAAATTTTTGCTCAATTAACAAATTCCCAAGAAGGTCAAAATTGTGCTGAAAGCTAGCTATTATTCAGTGGAAAAGATGTAAACAAAATGCCTTGTTAGTCTGACATCCTTTTCTTTTCCAGGGATTTCGTCCTGTCACTTGAATAATCCCGAGTTCCGTTAATCATCGGGAAACTCGAACTGAAACGAGCTTTATATATTCTCGTTGGGACGTCACTAGGAGGACATGAAAAATCTCGCATCAATGATTTTATGTTCTGTTTTTAAGGTTATAGACGAGATGATAGCCACTGTCGAAGGGGTATATTTATCCTAGTTGATCTCTCCCGTAGAAATTATCTGGCCCGGGTTCCAAGTTTTGCGATTATCTCAGCATCGCTGTGGTTGTAATTTGTAGTTTTTAGTTTTAATTGCGTACCAAAAACAGTCCTTAGTTTCAATACTTTATGAAATTTCGTCGTGCTCAATCAAATTCGCGTCTCTTTAAGCTTCACTTGTATTAGGCGTAGCTGATGAAACGAGAAGCTCGATGATTTCACCAATTGCTCCCACAATCACAAATCCCTTCCGAGCTGTTAATTCTCGCACAGCTCGTTTTCCTGCTCTTTTGGGTTCAGTCTTTTTTCTCTTCGTTGATAAAGGCAAATAACAGAGACTCCTGAGCAATTTCCAACCTCTTTTAATGTCTCTACTGACTTTCTCCACTCCACTGTCTAAGCTGCCGAAAAATTCTACTATTGCTGACGACCACAGGTGCATTTTTCTTCTCGGAAATGCGTCACAGTGAAAAGTTTCTACTTAGATTAAAACTTTTCAAATACAACAAACATGCATTCATTTCTTGCATGATGATGACTTTGTGAAAATGTCTGTGAAAAAAAAACGAAGAAAGAGAGCATTTACCCTCACCACACAACAGCCTCACCCATTAGTGCTTCACGCCATGTTTTAGACCAGCTTGGGACGCTTTCCTCGTTTGGTAAACTCGAAAAGCATCATATTTCTCTTAGCGGATCCTCCTTCGGAAGTCCGACCATCGAATGAGTCGGTGCTTTCAATGTATCCTCGACATCCAGTTGATTCCCACTGCAATATACTCCAGCGGTTGACAATAAAATTTCTACTGAACATGATTTTCGTCCTCCTGGCTCACATGCCATTGATCGCTGACCGTTAGAGTACAATTGAACTCTGGATTCCTTCCTTATTTACATTGTGCGCGACAGCCTTTACATTCATTTCACTTCTTGCAATGTAAACGAGCCATCATATGGGACTCGACTGCTGGCCCGTGATTATGATTAAAGTGTATTACACGTGCTTATCTGGTTTTCTTTTAAATCTTCGCGCATGCGGTAGCTCCCCTATGTTTCATTATTTCAACGTTCCTATCTTTCGATGTGGATCGAGACTTCGAAATCCGCCTATCATTTCTATGAAAGATGATACTCCTCTAATTCTGTCGAGGGTATGTTTAATGATGCTGACCAATACTTTCTTCTGATTACAGAGCGTTCAAATTTCCATGGGTTAAGTGAGCTCACATTGATGTGACAAAAACGTAGTTGTATGACGCCGATTGTTCCTTGTGATCTTCACTAAAGCCTTGTTACCTTATGAGAACTCCAAGCGGTTAGGTTTCGGATGCTCAGCTTTGAAATTAAGTTATTCCTCATTTGACTTCTTCAGTCAGATAGAAACAGCCGAAACGACTGAAGGTATTCGTTCTGTCAACGCGTAAGGGACGGTATGCATTGAAAACAGTCGCACGTCTACGAAAACAATTGCGCCGTTCAACTTTAAATCAACTCATCCATATTCATAGTGACCGCTATTTGTTAATATAAGAACGTTTGCATCTACAGATCTTTGCCAACAAAACTCAACCACCCCCCCGATTCTAGAAGCACCAATTTTTGAACCTTAAGGGCACACGCAGCGTTTTTTTTTTCGCTTCTCTTCACCGAGGCTTGTATTTCAAGCATGGAAGAGACTCAGTGTGATTCTGTGCTAGAGGGCAATACGATGTCCTGCAATGTGTAATAGCAAAAATCTTCCTTCTCTCTATGATCAAGAGCCTCGCCATACAAAGAATTCCCACGTCGTCATTACTTGGTGGCTAAAGACTATATTATTGGCAAGATGAAAGTGATTTTTCTAATCTTATTTGAGATTGGGGGCGTGTGGCGCAGTGCCACTGCGGCGCGCACGTGAAATGCGCCCATGGCCCACCAAACCTTCCATCACTCCGGGGTCGGCAAATTAGTACCAGACTTGTCAGGGAGGATAGCAGCACTGGCTCGATACATCGGCCGGCCACCGCGAGTCATTGTAAAGGCCAGATATGCATTCAATCACCTCCAACGATGCTTAATGAAGTCGAATGCATGGCGAATCCCTCAGGGATTGATCAACGCCGAGAGCTTTATCCTTTCTCCTTTTTATTTGAGCTTGCAGAAGAAAATATCAAGTTCCTCTTCAGTATAAGAAATTTTTCTGGGTGATGAATCCTAGCGAAAAATGGCAAAGCGAAATCCAGAAACATTCCACACTCCTGATAAGATGAAGGTAATAAGCCATTGTAACGATGCTGCTCGCGGTAGCATAGGGAAAGTAGGAGGGAAACAAAAAGTCATAGGTGAAAGGAATTTGCATTTACCACAGGATGGCGCAATTTTGTTGGACTGAGTGATTTTTTAGCTGCTTGATTATTGTTGCCGTACTTGAGTTGAAATTTTTAAAAGCTTATATTTCGCGTTCGACCCCGCGTCATGCCAACAAAGATTTCCATTCCTCAGAGATGCAAAAATTGCTACCAGATTTGTCTACGGAATTTGTTTCGATCTACAAAGGCTGGTGAGTGACTGTGGTGAAGGACTGAGAACGACATAGCACGACGATCTAAGGATTCCAAGCTTGCCATCGATTTTCTCATGTGATCCCACTTCAGTGTTCGCTTGATGTTCTCAAGGTTTGTTACAAATAATTTTAGCTAAATGCTGTCTCTAAAAACCGGCATTCATTTAATCTCAACATGAGTAATCGATATTTCCCATGGTTACTAAGGTAACCCACGGATCTCCCTCACATGAGGGATCTCGAGCCGGTTAATCGCGCCTCGAGATGTTAAACGCACTGCGAGAAGACCACCGACTCGATGGTCAGAGTTCTTCACGAAGTGTCTAGAAGAAAGATATGATGTTCGACGAGTCACTTGAGCGAGCAGAACCCACCCAACCCAGCAGACTACTCTTGCAACTCTTGCACGCGACAAGGAAAAATGGAGGATTTACTGGCGCCCGCTCGTGTCACTCGACGATCAATGGGACTACAGGTGATACAGGTGACAGGTGACTGAGCTAACATGAGTTTGGTAATAGCTTATTCACCTTACGTGAATGACTCATAAATGATTCCCACACAATGGATATGGATGCCCTAGCGCTCTAAAGCTGTCCGTGCTGTACTATGTATCAAGTAAGTAGAAGTCTTTCAAATATGTTTCTAAAACTGAAGCAAAGGCTTTTTTAGTACTCTCCCAATAATTCAGTGACTCTCATCATTATATGGATGGGGTTCATCGCCAAGAATCATTCCTAAAACTCTGCTGCCTCGCATGACTGTTATTCGTGCAATGTTCTGTGGATCAACCACAACGTTGCTGAGATATTTGCAAAACTCTGGACCGCAGGTGTCTATGGTGGGGAACGAACGCGCTATTGTCCTTTCCGGAGAGTAACGTGTTCACCAGAACAGAACTAGCTGAGAGACAGGGAAAGTGAAGGACCCGCATGGTGTGGTGGTGAACGCTTTACTCCTCGGAGAGTACAATAGCGCGTTCGTTCCCCACCATAGACACCTGCGGTCCAGAGTTTTGCTAATAGCTGAGCAACGTTGTGGTTGTATTTCACTTAGTAACCTGCCGTGAAAATTACTTGAGCGAGCAGAACCCACCCAACCCAGCAGACTACTCTTGCAACTCTTGCACGCGACAAGGAAAAATGGAGGATTTACTGGCGCCCGCAAGAAAATAAAAAGTAAAACATTCTGCGGATCCTTCTGGGTATGGCATTGGTGAAGATCTCTTGGAAGACAGGCACACAGACTTCATCTAGGGGTGTGATGGCGATCATCTTGTCTTCTAGTTTGCGACCTCTCACAGGGCGTCATGATTCGGTCCATATTGTATCTTCTGTCAGTAATGACTAAAAATGGATGTAAATAGACGATGCTGTGTTGGTTTTCAAATTAATATACACCAGACAGCAACTCTGACAAAACCGAATGAGGCGCTTCTTGGATGAACAAATATGGAGAAGTAGTAACATCTGGAAAACCTAGATATACATGGTAAACTTTTTGTCATTGAAATATCTTCTAGAGATTTAGTGTGCAATCGACTTCATTAAGCTGGCCGAATGCGTGTTTGCTGTACAATAATGTCTGAAGGTGATTGGCCGATGCACGGAAGTAGAGCTTTTCTTCTTTTCAAATCACTTTGTCATGAATTTGTCATGCTTGAAGGGAGAAAGGACCTGGTTTTCCTACTTTCGGGATCGAATTAACAACATTATGTGTGTTGATGACCCTTTCTAATTAATGCGTTACACATGCCATCTGAAAAACTGGGACTACTAATGTTAGCTTCATCTTCAGCCGTTTTCCGGCGTAAAATGTTTAAAAATGGTCTTCTTCTGTAAAAGTATTTCATATGAGTGCATAGAAATTCGGTAGTGACATCTTCAATTCTTCTGATCAGTTTTGGAATAGATTACGCATTCAGGAAATGTTTTTCGTAACAAATTGACTCGATTAGTGTTAACAATTTTAAAGGTTTTCATTGGCGAAGCTGACCTTAACTCAAGAGATGGTGGTATAAAAAGGATAAGGATAAAAAAGGATAGGATAAGAGGATAAAAGGCATTGGTCAATCCCTGAGGGATGCGCCATGCATTCAACCTTGCTAAGTATCGTTGGAGGCGATCGAATCCCATATCTGGCCATTAAAATGACTCGCAGTGGAGTACCAAGCGGTGCTGATATCCTCCCAGACCAGTCTGATACCACGGGTGTGGTGATCGATCCCATGTGTATGTCACAGGGCGCCTCCGACCACTGCGCCACATGCGTGATAGTGGTATTTATAAATAATAAGGGTTCATCCAGACGAATTCACTTTCACATATAAGGTCCGAAATGCGTTGAGTACGATGCATTTGATACTAAGGTAACAATCGGTTCCAACTTTAAACCAAAATATCTCGTTTCATGTCAGACTTTAATATTTTTCATGAACAACAGTGGAATCAACGGATGTTTTCTCAGAGTCTGTAAGTTCTTCTACGGTATCGAGCTGGAATTCTTGTGCCCTGAAGCCCAGGACAGATGTTATTTTTCAGAATTTTGGAGGATCGCTTGTATTTCGAATACGAAAGCGGTTGAACAAGTGGGATTCTGTTCAATATCAGGTGATGGTGTTCCCCAAAGTATCGCTGCTGTTCGCAGCTGCCGCACATGCATTGGAGATTTGGAAATTATAAATACCTTTCTTAACTTTTGAAAATTGTAGTACTAAACAAATGTAGGATCGAAATAACATTTCACTGAAATCGTATATTTACAAAAAAAAAATCTGTGACGTTCTCAATTCTTCAAATGCTCGGATGGCCGGGGAATCACCGTCAGTTGTCGAGAACCAGCTCTGAGCTTATTGTGTTATGTAAAGGAGCCGTATATTTTGTTGTTACTCCAATGAAAGCTTAACATGCAAAACAGGAAACCCCAATCGACCATATTCGTCTCATTTCATTCCTCTGAGGACTTACCTCCGGAACAGGTTAAACGAGTGGATGAACATGAAAGTTACCTCGATATCAGGGACTCACATCATGTGTATCCTGTTTGTTATCATTGATTCCATAGGATCGAAGACCAATCAGGTCAACGATTACGAAGACGTATATCGATCTCTTCCGGATCCTCATGAAAATAAGATTCACACGAAACGGATCTGCCCTTAATGACTCATTTTAGCCGAACAAAAAGAACATTTCTAGATGCACTAGCGATGTCTTTGATTTAAGAATTATATGTGGTGTACATCAAGAAGGACGGGGATAAGGCAGCTTATGAAAAACATCTGAAGAATAAAGCAAAGAAAATATTCTACTACGCTCATTTCTTTGATTGCATATTCTTTCCACATTAATGCACGCTTCAGGCACTTCACTACTACCTAGGAGGGATCACAATACCCTAAGCGTTTGAGAGAATGCCACATTCCCGGAAACTTGGCACTAAATCCCGAGTTCCAACACCACAATGATTAAAGATTGATGAGAACATGTTAACAAGTCATGGCTCCAGTGGGGCAGATGCGTTATGAATTTGAAGTGGGAGATGAGATTCTTCTCTCCAACACCTCATTGATCAACGATAGATGGTCTACACCTCAAGAAAACTAGACTTCAGCTTGGTGGATATGTCGTTCCTTTGAATTACAATCGCAAGCCCATAGAAAAACGACCTCGTCTGGATGACAGGCCTTTAGCGAACGACATGATAGTCTTCGTCTTTTTCGAATGGGCTGAATTCACTGTAACAACTAGGGAACGTGGTTCGGGCTGATAGAGATATTATTAGATCCCGCTTAAATCGTTCGATGATCAATAGAGTAAGAGAAAGGGATAATGTAGATGAAAAAAGTGCTTTTCAATTATTGAAATTACTTTACATCAAGGCTGTGGTTGAAATTCGAAAATGAAATGAAAAGCTACTTTGATAGAGTCATTAAAAGGTGACATATTCCATCTTTTTACCCACTATCTGAACTGTTCCACGTTGGTGAAAAATATTTGCAAAACTCTTTCCAAAAATTTTGAGTAATCAATAAATTAGTGCTTTTCGATCAAAAATTTTGTTTAGCTTTCAAATAGCCTTCCAAATGTTAAAAAGGATAAAGGATAAAGCTCTCGGCGTTGATCAGTCCCTGGGGGATGCGCCATGCATTCGACTTCATTATGTATCGTTGGAGGTGATTGAATGCATATCTGGCCTTTACAATGACTCGCGGTGGCCTGCCGATGTATCGAGCCAGTGCTGCTATCCTCCCAGACAAGTCTGGTACCAATTTGCCGACCCCGGTGGGATGGAAGGCTTGGTGGGCCATGAGCGCAGAAATCGATTCCACATGCATGCCGCAATGGCACCCCCAACCACTGCGCCACACGCGCCCTTTTCCAAATGTTAGGAATGAAAATGGCCAAATCGGAGATAGGTTGAATTGTTTTTGAAAAACACCTGAAAAGATCGTACTTCTAGCAGTTCCAGACAAGTTTCAAGGATTTTTGAACATAAGGAAATAAGGTAACATAGAATTAATAGCCGAAAATTGTAACGAGGAAAAAAGTTGAAAAAACAGGATGTTCTTTAATTAAAGCCAGGTTGTAAAATCGCAATGAAGTCTCACTCTCGAAACATCGGGATTAAAAATGCTAAGCTTTAAGAGATGTTAAGCAAAATTCTTCTTTTTCCTTGGGTAAGCTTATCTGGAAAAAAAAATGAAAAAGGCAAAGGGAAATTGGAAGTGGCTGTTAGATACATTGCCTGAACAAACTTCAGGAAGGAGTAATTTCTGAATACTTCATTGTAGCTCTTCCAGATCCTAGCAGCAGGGTATCGCACTAGGAAAGTGTTCCTTTTGTCTGAAAAATGAAGTGTTTAATTGTGTCGCAAGAACTGTCGAGTTCGACGTATCTATCCTGAATTCCATCTAGGAATGAACCTGTGATGGGAAACTTTACCATTCAGGAAGTAACCTAATGAAATCCGACAAACGTTTTTCCTATTCGTATGGGTACAAAAGCACTTATAGCCATGACCTGGGGCTCTCCTAGCGCGGCTTTTTCAACAATCTGCGGAAATAACCTAGTCAAGCGGTGTAACACCTATCAAAAGGAGATTGCAGTTGGGTCTTGAACAATTTATAGAGATGGTTCATTCTAATACACAAGCTTCTACACGAACAAAAATAGACGACGCACATCCTTTTGAAAGCAACGTTGACGCAAAGACCTTTCTGCCTTCTCATTCATTGCTGTCTTCAACAGCGTTCGATGCACATTGCCATGGGCTGCTTTCGATCTGTGATCGACGAGTTTGTTAGCGCAGTCGAACGCCATATCTTTGCTCAGAGAGATGACTTTCCTTCTAATAGTTTTAAGTTATCTACAAGCTTGATCAGACCAAATTGCACTAATATATGCCCATACTCCAAATTAAAAAGCAAGACATCATCGTAAGGACATATAGGGGATGAAAGATACAGTGTTCGACGTTGATCAACCCACCTAGCAATGTGCCATGTAGCGGACTCCATTCCCACCATCGTAGATGTGATAGAGTGCACGTTTGACCTACACAATGAATTGCGGGTCTATCGATCTCTTAGATCAATGCGTCTATTCTTTCAGACTAGTTTATCAGCAAGCTAACAGCTCCGGAGGTATGAGGGCTTTTGTTTGCTCGTTTGCTTGGACGTGTAATCGAATCGACCACCACGTCTGTTCAGCAGGCTACCTCTGTTAACGCGCCGAGCATAATTATGTACATACATAGTGTACAAAATACTCAGAGTTGCATTTTGTCTTTGTGTGAGAGTAAACATGTCAAGGGATTGGTCGTATGTTCGTCATCCATCTACTTTTCTTGTCATCACTGCCATCAGTAAGAAAACGGCACATATAACAAAAAAAAAATCCATCTAGAACATTGAAAAGGCGTCAGCTATTTGTCCAACATATTTCGTTGAAAAAGGGCGCTTGTGGCGCAGCGGTCGGAGACGCCTTGCAGCACACACATGGATTCGATCTCCCGCTCAAGGACCACCAAGCCTTCCGTCTCTCTGCTCAGTAAATTTGTACCAGACTTGTTTAAGAGGATAGCAGCATTAGTTCGATACATCCGCAAGTTACTGTAGAGGTCATAGCGCATCTCTAAGGGGTTGTGCAACACCGAGAGCTTTATCCTTTCATCCTCTACTTCGTTAAATAAGCTTGCCGCTTTAATAGATATCGACTTGTCTTTATTCATGACGAAGTTTTTTTTGTCATGCCCACATCATCGAACTTGAAACGGTTAACTTCCGTCAGCGTAGCGCTCAACGGTGCGTGAAGTAACGCTTCAACAAGTTTCGTCAACATAATATATGATTTCCTCAGCAGAAACAAACAATTTTAATAGAAGTAAACGAAAGCGACTCTAGATAAATATGATCTGAATTGAATTCAGTTGGACATCGATTTTTTCAGTTTCTCACGGTCAAGGTAGGCGCCACTCGAATAGACTTCTAGATTCTCAACTGAGCCAGCACTTTGTTATGAAACGGAGCCATCAGTTTCTCATTTCCTCATCATCGCAAGCGCCTCTACCACGTCTTCCAGTACGATGCAGAAAGACTGTAATATCTTCACAATCCTACCTCTAAGGAACTCTTATGGAATCAGTTATATGAGTAGATGTAGAATGTTATCTTTTCTGAACCACTTTTTCTAACATATTTAACTAGTCATCAGCCATGGAAGTCTTTTTCAAGTTAGGACCTTTGGAAATACTGGTCAACAGGTCTCCTTTCGTCTTTCACACGGTCTCACAAAGTCCTGGTAGTGGTAAGGACCGCACGATGTAAAAATTCAGCAATTTCAAGGCGATTATTGATTTTAATCCATTATTAAGATGTTCCATCATATCCTTTTGTTAATGTAGTATACAGCTAAGAATAAAATAATGCTAAAATCTACAACCATCCTGCTATCGGACTAGACGTGTAGTGGCAAATCTCCCTCTGATACACAAGGGCGATCACTGCCTGTGGGGGTGACGACCAGGGGCAGACTTAGGCCAGGCTGCCCTTGGGACTCGAAGAAAACACAGTGGCTAAGCCAGCAAAATTCCGAAAATTGGAGAATATGCTGGTGTCCGCACATCCAGTGAGGATTGGCGGTCCAAATAACAAAATATTGATCTGTTTGCATTTATGGAGATCGTGTGTAAGCAATTTAAAGAACTGATTTCGTTGTAAGTTCGGTCCGTTGAATTCAGCAACTCTAAAATTTTTCTTTCCATGGACAGCGTTCTTGGTGTACTCTTCACTATTGCTATACACTTAGTTTTCATTAAAATATTCAATCGTTTTCACACTCTAAAATAATAGCTACGTGTTCAACAATTTTGCACCTTCCTAAATGTCTCTGGTGTTTTTATTTATCCAATTCATTCCGGTTCTTCTATTTGCTATGGGCTTGCGTCGGCTCTTGGACACTTCTGTGTCATGAGATCGCAAGTTTTTGAGTTACACAACAATGAAAATGACTGGAGATGTCAACAGAACTCAAGAGGGTTCTAGAACAGTTCATTGAACGAGTCAGAGATAGCTAGAGAAGATTCTATCTGCAGAAGAGTCTTGTCATACACAAAGAACAAAGTGGACGGCTTCTCGACAATGAATATGAGTTGAGAATAATGTGAGCATAATTACAAGATGTTCGAAGTAGTACAATGAGAACAATTTTACTGGTTCTATCTTGGCCCATAGAGTAAACAAATCCACTTTTCTCCCGGAATTCACAATTTGCTACGAGACTTGACTGTGTGGATAAAAAAAAATGTCTTCATACATCTGCTCGTCCCTGCAAGTTCTACACCCTACACTGCAAGCGCTAAATATGAATCCAACCACCTCTACGATGCTGCGAGCGCATCTGAATACACGGGTCAGGGATTCAGCAATGCCGACCGCTTGACATGAACAGTTCTAAAACTACTAAAACCAGAAAAAATTCGAATTCTGAGAGGAAATCAGCTTCAATATGGCGCAACCATCGGTGTGATCTGCGCTCAAAAATAAAATCGAATCGTCAGTGAACGCAATTTTTTTTCACTATCGATCTTACTAATGGCGTGTGTTGCGCAGTGGTGAGAAGAGCCCAGCGACGCACACATGGGACCGATCTCCGCTCCCGTGGTTCACCAAAATTGGTACCAGACTTGTCTGGGAGGATAGCAGCAATGGCTCGATACATCGGTAGGCCACCGCAAGTCATTGTAAAGGCCAGATATGCATTCAGTCACCTCCAACGATAATGAAGTCGAATGCATGGCGCACCCCCAGGGATTGATCAACGCCAAGAGCTTTATCCTTTATGCTTCATTGATCTGACTAGTTATTATCAATCACCAGTCATTTTCGGTTTGCTTTAACGACTAAAAAAATCCTGGATAGTCCCATGAACACTGGTAAATAACTAATTTATTGATTATCACGGAATTTATAGCGTATTTTACTTGGAATTTCAGTTATAAATGAAATTCTTAGTTCTCATAAGCATTGTATCAACTTTTCTTGAATCAGGTATTAAACTTCGTCTAAGACTACGGAAATCAATCATACAACTAATCAAATACGAGAGTAGAAAATTTCTTTGCTCAGTGTTCTTCACTTCTTCATTGAAGCGGTAGCTCCTTGAGCCAGAAGTGGAGCATGTTCATCCGGAAGAAGCTCCTTAAAAGAAACACTTAAAAACTCCAAGGTGATTCGACGAAAGAAATGGTGAGTGGTTATCTAAAATGGAAAAAAAACAATTTTAAACTGTTTTAATGTGCTTCAAAACGATGTCAGCAGAACGGAAAACGAATCCATATCCTTAGAAAACCTAACAGAGTGCACTTTTTAAAAAGGTGGTTATAGGTAGGCCGAAACTATGGTAGGACACCATAGAATATGTTTAAAAAAATAATGGTGCCACGAAATCCACTTTTACAAAGAAAAAGTTACAGGTTCAAGAGGTTTGGATAAAAAAGCTACATTACATGAGGTATCTGATGACACTACTATTTGGCATTGTTAAAAAAAGAGTTGCAAACTGAATTCATTGTCAGTTCCGTTGGTAGCACAGTAAAAGCAGCGGTCCTGTTTAATATGCGCAAGGACCCGCAAAACTCAAGCTTCCCATCCTCATGTGGTCGAGAAATTGCAGCCACATTTATGTGGGATCAGCTCGCCCTCTCCAACCCACAAAAGCTGGCGGTTGCCTGTGATGAAGTGTTGGGAAGTCCTAGCAGACTTATCACAGGATTCCTGAGAAAATCGACTCGACAAGCATTCAGCGACATGTAAAAGCAAAAATTCTGAAGCAGCAACCGAACTCATAAATCGAGAGACCGTCGCGGGGTGATAAGTGCAGATGATGAATGGATGAATCGATTGCAAGAAGTGCTGAGAAGTGCACAATGTGGGATATCGGGAATTGTAAGATATAGGATAGGTGAATAAGAACATTGTTTATTTGAGCAACATGAAAAATCTGATCTAAGATAATATCCACAAAAAAACCTGCATTCCTGCGCCTATCTTCAGAAAATGCTCTTGTAGATCTTTCTGGTAGATAGACTACATGCAAAGAGCTGGTATTTAAAACTGGATTTAGAACGCACTGATTTGTTTCCGAGCTATCTTTTAAAAATTCCTTAAATGTCCTTTACAGTTTTGTATTTGTGCTCTAAAATGTTCTGTTAAGAACTAATAATACATTTTAAATCCAATGAAGGATGCATTCTGGATAGTGGTTTTGGTTCTAATTTATACTTGAAGGTCTGATAATGACTAACTTCTGTACTTAATCCTGTATGTTTTTTCTTCTTGGACATCTTCAACGTGAGCCCATCAGCGGCTAAACCAGCGCTTGCGTCAACTGCGACCGATTTTTCGTCACTTTTTTCACCTGACCTGTTCTTTAGTTTTAGATCTTTTTCGTCATAGATTTCTCCAATCACCTGTAAAATGCAAAGGAAAGCATAACTATGTAATATAGAAAAGATCAAATTCTGTTATTATAGCCTGATTGGCATCTATCAATGGTTGGAGATGCCTTTCAGCGCACTCTTGGTACTTGGCTCGATCTTTCGCACAGAACAACGTTCCACTGAACGTTACCAATGAAACCATACAGGGTATATTACCTCATCGATAGCATAATGACGCAAATATGAACTAACCTCTTCTAAATTGTCTTCCAAAGTCACGATACCGACCACACTATAATTCATTTTATCATGGCGATAGTCAACAACAATCGCTAACGGAAAACCTTTCTTTAGTTCGAGCATTAGTTGTGCGACTGGTGTCTCGGAATTTACGAAACGAAACTGAAAAAATGTATTTAGTGAGAAATGGGGATAAGGACAAAGCAATAGCATCGGCTCTTCATCCCCACTGTGTTGCTCGTCAGTTAAGACTCAGGACGTTAATAATAGTAGACGAACAACAATCTCTTGTACGTCAAGAGTGCATTTATCATCGTGTGAGAAGACAAAACTCTTCGAGGAGTTGAATGGCAAAGCTTCTTCAACATGCCTATTGAGACACTAGTGCTATTTGCCATGAGAAATGATTTCATGGCAGCTTGAGATCACACTTTTTACGATGTTTGATCGATCGACAGCAAGAGCTAAATGAAAAGAAACAAGCTAATTGCTTCATAGTGGTAATCGAAATAACGTCGTTGAACACCCAAATGAAGTCCTTGGAGTCCTTTCCTGAAGTCCAAAATCCTTGGCACTTCAGGTTCTGCACTTTTCTTTAGCTAAATGTGACCTTTCCACGAGTCTCTACGCTAAATGCCTGCTCTGCAGTTTTCATTCTCAATGTTGGCTCAACCAGCATCATTGAAACACAGCGCACGTGTAATGGAAAGAAATAAAAAAGAATGTAAAAAGGGTGCAGAACTTAGGACAACAAAACTCAAAACCACCAAAACTCCTTAAATTTTTGTTTTTTTTTTGCTATTTATTTTGTATGACCCGTCTCACGTCTACTGTGGATCCCAGCACTTCCCACACTAGAGTCTTGAGATAGCCGGGGGCTGGAGCGCTCTCAATTGGAATGTAGAGAGTGATTTTTTTTCCCAGATATGTCCGTTACCAATCTTCCGACCCCAGAGGAATGGGAGGCTTGGTTTGCCGGGAGCACAATCAAACTAGCACCATGCTCGTGATGATGGATATCATTACCAATGTGCACTATCCGGCTCCAAATTCCTTAAACACCATAAGATAATGGAACGACGATGAGTTTTTGCTCACCATTGTGCTTCTGTGCCACAGTTGCAAAATCATTCCGACATGAATGTCTAATGAATCGTCAATCAGGAGTAAATCCTTCACATTTAGAATGCCAATGATCTGTAATAAAATCGACAACCCGGATCGTTATGTCAATTCGAATAGTGTAAGAATGGGATGTTTTAAGGGTTGAAAGAGGTCTATTTAGTAACTATTATGAAGTGCTTTATTTTTTTTAATAACCTCTCGTGAAAATTTTGCCACTCAATTTGTCTGTGGAAATGGTTACAATCGCCACCATGAAAGAGAATGATCGATTTCATAGAAGATTGAATCATTGATGATCTGATGATGTAATGAGGAAAGTTGAGAACAGAATAATAAGAATAACAGTAAAGAGGACACTGAGGGCGTGTGATAATCCTCTAGGAAGACGACTTTATGGCTCACATGAACCAAATGTCTTAGTATTTTGGAAACGATTTGTCATTTGCAGAATACTTGCAGACGACATCGCAATAGAAGCAGAGAGACAATCAGCATGGACGACGATCAAAATTGAAACCAACAGATTGAAGGCGTGCTACAGTCTGAAGACAAGTGATGCAATTGTTTATGTAAAAAATGTTTTCGGTGTTGATTAACCCCTTAAGATTGCGCCATCTAACTCCACTAAGCATCGTAATGATCGAATGATTGCATATTTCGCCTATATGATGATTTGTCAGGGCCTATCCATGCTTCAACTCAATAGTTCCGTCCTCTCCGATACGATATTAATGAACTCCCTTCTCCAAAGGGGTAAACCTTATGATTCGCTTAAGGTCCTTACCTAGTCCTAAGTCGACAACTACGTCACATTTCGAGGCATCTCTAACTACTACACTACGAGTGCCCCAAGTATTTACTTAAGTAACTATTATCATGACCGTTTAAAGTGGTTATAGCCATTGCTACATGATGGTAATAAGGGCGAATACACTCACGCCCA